>JARHVA010000513.1:3022500-3310000 GCA_037957365.1 Torreya grandis | reverse complement strand
AGATTTTTGCTAGATAGTATAGAATGAGAGAGGACTAGAACTATTTAAATAGAGATAGAGAGCAAAAAAGGAGTTACTAAAAAACTACCTCGTGATCTTTCACAACCTTCTTAATGTATGTTTGGTGTAGCTAATTCCCATAAAGAGAGGGGAAAGTGTGTAAAAAGTACAGGAGTTACATTTGACATGGAAATCTAAAATTTCCTTAAAGAGGAACAAAGGAGGTGTGACACCTCATAAATATGGAACATGTGAATTATAAATTTATATAAAAAGAAATCCTACACACACCTAAATTGACTTAGAGTAAAATTGAACCCAAATAAATATTAATCTTTAACATTCTCCCTCAATATTTATATATGGGTTAAAAAAATGGAGAAAAACTTTTTTTTAAAAAGGAGTTGACATTATATAACACTCTCCTTTGATGAGAACATACTTTGAGTGGAACTATAATAGATTGAGAAAATAAAGAATATGAGAATAGGCGTCACCAAGAATATTTCAGAAGTAAATACATGTGATCATCAAAAACCTCCAAGAATCCTCTTTAGACAATAAGGCCAATCTCCTTTGGAATTAAAACCAACAATAAAGGAGATGACAAGCAATGATCCACTAAAACTTGTAAGGAATAAAAGCTAACACCAAATCTCTAGTTAAGTAAAATGGCATGCCATAAAATATGATCTACATATATGTAATGTATTAAAAGTATATATAAATAGTAATGATATAACTTCCATAACAAAGTGTGAAATATGCACACACAACAAAAGATAGTGAAAAAATGAAATGATCTCCAACAAAGGCATAGATTTAATTGGCAACATAAAAAAAAGGTAAGCATTAAAGCAAAGAAAACAAGAGATTTAAAAATTTGAAATTATTAAAAGTGAGATAAAGAATATGTTTTGCCTTTCACAAAATATATCCTACAAGATGCACATGAAGGAGTATCAAAATAAGGCACATCATTGTTCACCAAAACTTTAGGGATCCAAAGTTGTTTAAGTTTAGAATGAAGTTTTGTAATAGTTTTTGAATAATGCAAAATGTTGTGATTTGTTTTAACACAAGATTTACATCAATGCAATTTCAAACATTTAGTAATATCAAGCCCATGTTTACCAAAATGCTCACAAATTTTTACCATTTTTAATCAAAGTACAAGCACAAAAAGTCTTATAACCAAAATCATTATGATTTAATGTCCTTTAGTGAGGAGGACAATATGACTTCATTTTTACATTATAATTATAGTCATTAAATCTAATCCTTACATAATTTGTATTATTTTTAAATAAAATGGAATCAATAATGTAATTTAAATGTTTACCAAGACCACCTCCAAAATATCTCATTCGTTGCATAATTCTCAAATGGAGGTTAGAAAAAAATTGTTACAAAGTAATACTCTCTCTAAGATAAGAAGAATTGCATTTTAAAGCAACATTGGAGGTGTGAACGTTTTCAAAATAAGCAATCTTAACATCAATAGTGTCAAACAAAGTATGCATATTCTCTAATTTCTTATCAAAAGAGGTTTTCAAAAAACTAATAGTCATTTTTCGGCATTTGATTTAACACTAAAAACATAAATTTCATTATCTTTGAACCCAGTTTATTACTTAACATTTTTGAAGGCTAATTTAAAATTTATTTGTTAAATATAATTTTAGCTTACCAGCAATGTTTAATACTTGTTAAATAAAATTATTAAATTGAATGCTTGTGTCAAGGAAAAAAGATTACACATTTAGAGAACTATAAAAAAAAATACAAAGCTTAAGATTTAAAACTTCATGTATAACGAAAGGAAATGTTTCATAAACAAAATGTTAGAGAGAACATGATTGAGACAAATGGAAAAAAGGTTAAACTATGAAAAAAAAGACCTATTAACCCATACCCTAATTTAAAATGATGGTACTTTTTGGAAAAATAGATAAATAGAAATGTCAAGTGTCAAATTTTAATAAAAGTAAAGAATATTTTAAACAATGAAAGTTGGCACATAAAATAAAGGAAATTGCCAAATGTTACGTAGAACAAGGGAAGGAAAATAATAGTTTAATGTGCTAAGCTCAGGGATACAATGCCAAGTGCAAATAAAATGCCTCAATGGAAAAGAATACAAAGATAACCACGAAATCAAAAAATATGCCAAGGACTAAGGAGCCACATAGAAAGGTGTGATGGAACAACGCATTGCAAAAAAAAAAAATTGAAACATGGGAGAAAGGAGTGTCACTTGACAACAGCTAGGAAAGAGAATAATTAATAACAAATTCCAAAACTAAATGTAAAAAATTTGTTATAATCAGATTACCAAAATACATTAAATAATATAAAACACCACATATATATTTTGATGAATATTATTAAAAAAAACATAGCAACTAAATAATATGCAAGTTTTAAAGGAGGGTGCAATAATGCATATAAAAATGCCAAACTGAATCAAATCAAAATGTCATTAGAGAAGAGAGATTCATGCTAAACAATAGAATAATATGCCAAAAATAAATTAGAATGATATTCACTAATACTAAAATCCAATAATACTTATAAAACACTAGCATTATAGATGAACCCAATAAAGAATACTAGGAAAAAAAATGCTAAGGTAGGAAATTAAAAATTGTTCAAAACCCTAGGCTAAAAAATGATATGCCACACCAAGTTGAATATCGTCTCAAGATGTAATGAATGAAAAATTATAACTAACACTTACATAAAATGTTAATGTGTTACGAATAAAATAATCTTGATTAAATAATAAGAAAGGAGTTACTTGAAGTTACAATGCAGATCAGTGTAAATATAGAGAATGCATATAATAATAGAGAAATGTCAAGACAATGAACAATAGAACAAATATTTACATAACACATAGAAGAGGAAGACACCAAAAAAAAATTAGAAGATAATACTATACAAGTAGGATCAATATTAAACAATGTAAAAAGACTTGAAAAAAGGCTTAACGAGGCATTTAGACAAAATTGAATAAGACACAATGCCAAGAATTGAATGCTATAAAAAAGAGGGGAATGTCAAAATAGAGGTAAGGAGACTATGAAAAATTCTAAAATATTGCTCATGAAATTCCAAACATACTAATAATAATATTAATACATAGTGAAACACATAGTAAATTGTTAAGAGGTGATAAATAGGAGAAAATCCAATGGGTTAAGAGAAAAAATACTATTTTTTCTTCATATACACCCATGCACCTAAAAAAAACTCAATGTTCAAAGTAAATGAACCTGATCTAGTACCTTGTTATAAATAATTGATAAGCTCTTGTAAAATAATGTTGAAACAAGTAAATAAATACACAAAGCAAAGATATCACCTCAAAATTAAGCCACACTAATAGAATGCAAGACACAATATCGATAAGTGGAAAACTAATCAATGGAAGAAAACTCCAAGTGTATTAAGAAGTAAGGATTACAATAAAATTCTATGAGATAAAAATCTTCATGAATAAAGGAGAAGATATGAGAAAGAAAAATAAGCTTAAAGCTATGTATTAGATAGTGTAGAATGAGAGAGGAGAAAATTCTTTAAATAGAGCTAGAGAGCCAAAAGTGCTTACTAGAAAACTCAATCATAGTCTTTCACAACCTTCTTAGTTTGTGCCTCATGTCATTGATCCCCATAAAGTGAGGTAAAAATGTGTGACAAGTGTGGAAGGAGTTACATATGGTATGGAACTCTAATATTCCCTTCAAAAGGGACAAAATAGTTGAGACACCTCATAAATATGGAATAT
The DNA here is from genome assembly GCA_037957365.1 of Torreya grandis. Lineage (NCBI taxonomy): Eukaryota > Viridiplantae > Streptophyta > Pinopsida > Cupressales > Taxaceae > Torreya > Torreya grandis. The sequence goes on along the minus strand of JARHVA010000513.1, from coordinate 3,306,210 downwards.
ATAAATTAAAAATTCACATACTAAGAAAACCTACACACATCTACATTAACTTAGGATAAAATCTAATCCAAATAAATATTAATCTTTAATAGGATCCATATATAGAAATTAATCAAGGTCTCATTCAAAAGAGACTTGTTGATATACATCTATACACTATTGAATATTGACCAAATATACCATATTCTTCTTAATTTGCATACCTATCACTAAGATCGGTTCTAATCCAAGTATAAATCACTTAAAATCTGGATCAAATAAAGCATTTTTAAGTACCGAAGCTGATAATTAGTTGCATACACATCACAAAGAAGCACAATTGTACAATCACACTAGGTAGGATAAATATGTGTTGCTTGATTTCCATCTTTGGAATGTTGGATACATAGACAATAGAAAATCATAAAATGAGGGTGATTGGGATTAGATCATCCCATTGAACTTCCCCCATTTTTTAGGTTTTTAGCCTTCACAAGTAAATCTAAGGTTTTAAGGTAAAGCAGACTAATTTCTATATTTATGTGCATCATTTGTGTTTGGTATTTAAAACATGGAGTAAGCAAATACAATTATAGGTGACCATATAGTCATTGTTCCTCACTTATACACAGATTAGTATTGATTGATTACTAACCCAATCTTGTGGAACCAACCCAACATAGGTATCAAATTAGTTCCTAAACTAAGAAAACCAAATGCATTCTTATCCTTTATTTTCACTTCCAAAATATAATCATAACAAAATAACCAACCATAAAAGCTAAGTATATTGTGATCTTTTTAGTACTTTTCATATTTAGAACTTATCCTTATCAAATTAGAAGAATTAAATGTTAATCATTTACAATCAGATATATGCTTAAATACCATATTTATTAATCTTAATTATATTTCAAAGTTCTATATTAAATATATTATTCTAACCCATTGATCCAAATTAGGGTAAAACATATTTGTGAAATCATACACATATTTAACACTACAAAAACCCTAGGTTTTTCCTTAGGGTTTTACCTTTCTATAGTTTTATCTTTCAGCTTTAAGGTTTCTGATTTTTCTTAATAAAACATATGATCATGAACATTATTGGTTGACACATTAATGAAATGGATCTTTTCATTTTATTATACATGGATAGTATATCTTCTTTAGATCAATTATGTGGATAAATTGGTAACTTAAATCAAGTCTGAATTTACTAATAAATCTTAGTTTACCATTGAATAATCATAAGCCTTTATTTGATCTTATTGTTGTAATATCCAATCTGAGATTCCTATTGTTACCACTAAATTCCAAATGGATTGCATGACTCCATTTTCTCTTCATACTATGGAGTGCAAAAAAAATATTATCCACCCTATTAATAGACTCATCATGAATATTAAGGCTGATGATATAGATATTATAGACGAACAAAATGCCTTGGAAGATGAAAAAATCATTGAATATCTTAATATGAATCCACATCATATTTATGATGTGCTATATATAGCAATATATGAGCATAAAAAGTTAACTCAAGCCTTTATATAAGGTATTCAAACATTTACTGATGGTACCATTTCCATTCCTACACCTTAGTAACCTATTTAACATCCACCTAAAATATAGGGGCATCATAAGACTTTCAGTAGATTTTGATGCCTATTCATACACTAGTAACATTCATCCTTTATACGATTCTACACACATTCCATTTCTAACCTCTCTTGATGCATATTCCCTTGAGAAATCTATTACAACTTTGCATACCAAGGTGTTGCAATTAGATCAAGGTGCATCAAATGTTATCCATACCATGGATTCACATGCCTTGCTCCATAACCCATTAACTATCAATATAACAACCTACCCTTTACCCATAGGTTTCATAGCTCCATATATCCCATTGTATGAAATTAAATGAGATCTTAAACAAAATATTAGATCATTCCATGCACCTTATTTGGATTAGGCATATTATTTTAAGCTATTGACCAAGTTATTTTTGAGAAGTCTTGAAGACTATGCATTGAGATGGTTTTATGATCTCCCTATTCAATCCATAATCAACCCCTTGTCTAACCAATTCTTATTAAAATTTTCCATCAAAATCGATGAGAATTTATCCTATGTATAAATATCTAACCTAAATCAAGGATATAATAAACTAATTAGTGATTATATGTTGCAATGTAAGACCATACTAGTTAATATGACCAATGTTATGGTTGATAACGAACTACAAAATATATTTATATAAATTTTGATACCACCACTCTATGAATCAATCATATTTAAGAGATTAAAATCATTCGATGAGTTATTTCATTCATTGAGGGATAAAAAATTCAAACTAACTTATTTAAACAAAATATATATCAACTCCTATGACTAACTCAATAATTAAGTTTCAAAGTAAACCAATTTATAAGTTCAAACCAGGTGATAACAAGAATGACCCAAAGACTAAATTAATTGTAATGTCATAACCTAAAAACCTATTACAATTGAAATCTGCATCGAAAAGGCATTTTTAATTATTACCATCACCTCCTCATATACTTCTAAATAATTTTCTTGAATGTAACCTTATCACACTTCTTCCTCCACATGATCTTGATCGAAGTAGACCCAAACCAAGAAACTATGAAGGCAATACATATTGTGAGTATCATCAAATTATGGTATATTTAATGATAAAATACTTCAATTTAAGATACAATATCATATCAATGACAACATTATCAATTTGGTACCCCTACAAAGGATTCATAATCATAACACAATGGAAATCAAAAGTTAAAGATTTTTAGCAATCTATTTCCTAAACATAAATCAAAAAATACCAAGGAAAATTTATAGGTACATCATATATATAACAAGCATCCTCTAATAATAACAATTTGGTACCCATTAGACACTATCATTAGTACAATTAGTGATACTCCACCTCAGTGGCCTATGATTACATTTGATGACAATAATATATTTGATGAAGATTTAAATTTTCATGCATTATTCATATACACCTACATTGAGTAACAACCTATATACAATGTTATGATTTTCAAAGACTCAAGTGAGAACATTTGAATGATGTAACTTATCTAATCTCTTGGATACATATGACAAGATTTGAAATATACTGTGAGGATCCTTCCTGAATAAGTTAGCAGATAATTGCAAATACATGAAATAAACTATGAAAATTAACAAAATATTAACTCAAATAAGTAGCACTAAATTACAATGGTTGAATTGCAAAATCACTAGCCTCTTTGAGGGGGCAACCTCCTTTGGGTAATCTCAATCCAATAAATTTATGAATGCCTTCATTGGCCTCAACACTTATATACTAAATCTAATCTGAGTAACTACTACTTCACACGAATGTGGGATAAAACAAAATGATCACAAGATGACTTAAAAAGAATATGCATCCATAGAAAATATTATACTAACAAAGTAAAGAGAAGGGGTATCACAGGTTCTTAACATCCCCTCCCTCTTAAAAAAAAACATTGTCCTCAAAGATTCAGATGTGGGAATTGGTGTTGAATCTGAAATAGTGGTTCCCATGTGGCATCCTTTAGTTGCATTCTATGTCATTAAATTAAAACCTCTATGGTGGAGTGGGATCTAATTTGGCATGTACATCTATCTAGTATTTCCTATAGCACAAGAAGGATGTATCCCTCATTATCAAGCTCTAGTAGAATAGTCTTTACTCTAATTTTGTGCCAAGAAATTTTTTCAAACAAGACACATGAAATAATAGGTGAAATCGAGAAGAAGGTGGGAGCTCAAAATTTTAAGAAACCAACCCAATCTTCTAGATAACCTTATAGGACCCATAGAACTTGGGAGCCTTCTCATGACGCCCTTTAAGTTTTAGGGAGGATTTCTTATATGGCTGTAGGTGAAGAAAAACCATATCACCTACTTGAAAAGTGTGCTCAGAATGGTGTTGATTAGCCTGTTGTTTCATTCAATTTTATACCATATGAAGATTATATCATAAGGTGATGAGAATCAGATCCTAAGTTTGGAGAAGCATGATGAACACTTGAACTAATGAAATATTAGGGGTGTACAAAAGTAGCACTGGTGGTGCTTGACCATAGACTACTTCATATGGAGGCATTTTAGTGAAAGTGTGATAAGAGGTATTATACCACCATTCAATGAGGGGGAGCCAATTTTTCCACTAATATTGTTGTTCTAAGGTAAAGCAATGAAGGAAATTTTCTAAGCATTTGTTGATAATTTCAATTTGGCCACCAATGCTCTCTGAGTGAGTGCCACTCTCCAAAACATTTTTGTCCATAGGTTTACCTCTAAATGATAGCATTTGGTTTTCCTCATAGATGGGAATTAGTCAATCAATATGGGGTCATTTCCCATTTCATTGGTAGGTCTCTCAATGGGCCAGCTACTTTGGGGTTCCTATGGTACTCCTCACAATGAGTTTTAGGGATTTCACCCAAGCACTTCCCACAGTTATGTGGACAAGTTTTTACCTTGGTCTAAAATAGATAATTGTGATACAAAAAAAATACTTAAATCAATTATGCAGTGGAATATAAAAACACTTTCAAAAAAAAATTGGCCCTAGAAAGCGCTCTGATACCAGATGAGAGGATCCTTCCTGAACAAGTTAGCAGATAATTGTAAATACACAAAATAAACTTTGAAAACTAGCAATATATTAACTCAAATAAGCAAAATTAAATTACAATGGTTGAATTATAGAATTTTTGGCCTCTTTGATGGGGAAACCTCATTTGAGCAAGCTCAATACAATAAATTTGTGGATGCCTTCATTGGACTTAACACTTAATTATATACTAAGTCTAATCTAAGTAACTACTACTTCCCATAAATGTGGGATAAAAAAAATTACTCACAAGATGATTTACAAAGATTATGCATCCATAGCAACTATTATACTAATAAAGTAAAGAGAAGGGGTAGCACGGGTTCCTAATAGATACAACAAAATTAGTGAAAGGATTATGTGGATAGAGACACAATACATTGGTATATATATTATTACCTCTTCATATAGGATAGTCCATTTTAGCCATGTCATTCCTAGTACTACAGAGTAATGAGTTCTTCAACATGTTGTTAGGTTTCCCATTGATATAAAAACTTCATACATATCCATCTATAATAGACCAATGCCTAAAATACATATACTAAAACATAGTGGTTATAATTCTAAGAGTACAGTATGAGCATCCCCTTCAATCAATGATATCTCCCCTTCTACCTCACCCCCCTTATGATTAAATGGTACACATATTTAGGATCTTTATTCAAATATGGATGGTACACATATTCGAGATCATTATTCAGATCCAATTGTTATGCATAATAGGATCCATCTACATACTAGTTATTATGCATATAGTACATTAGAGAGTTACTCAGAGACCATAGAGGGCACCATATTCTAAAATACGTACTCAGTTAGTACCATGGATATTTGAACATGTTCCAAAATGAACACAAGTAGCGGGACATCCTCCTATTGCACAATGGATACCACATGTTCATTGACCTTTTATACCCATTCATGATACCCTAATTACTATGATAATTGAGCATGATAGACATAATACACCATATGATTATAAAAAATACATCAAATCCTAATCTATCCTTAATTAACGCATATCATCCATGACATAGTATCCCTTTACCCTATGATATAGGCATCTCCATTGGTCCTCACTTTGAGTGCATCATCAATTATTATTCCTAACTTTTAAATATTGAAATAATATAAAAATATCAAAGAATCAAAGAATGCAAAAACATTCAAAAAATCCAAAATTAAGAGTAGAGCATGACATGATGGCTACTTACATTTTTACATATGTTATTTATCACATGTCTGGTAGATGGCATATTCTTTACATACACAAATTCCCTTCACAGTTTCTTAGTGCCATGTAGGACATATAAGCTACACATGGCCATATAGATGCAATGGCCATACTAGGGGCATCTTGTTTCATAAGTTTCACTATTGTATATTATATATTTTTATGACCTTTATACCATGCAATATGAAACTAGTAAACCAAATTTAATAATATCACAAAATCATAAATGTTCCTTCTCAAAATTATCATCATCTAAAACTAAATCAATTGGTGGAGCCCATTTATCCATTTGATACTCATTATATTTTTGAGGTGAAGCAAGCAACTCAATAACATTAGTGCCACCATATTCATCATCCACCTCAAGTTAACCTTTTTCTTCATACGAGTGATTACAGGCTAAGATAAAGGAATACTAATGTGTTTTCTATAAGATGAGGCAAAGTTATCATGATCAGATGAAATAATATTATGAATAATAGCATGAGTACTATTAGCAATATTAGGAATAATTTAGAATCATGAAAAATAAGATTTGCATTGGGCAAAGTGTTATGAACTATACGCATTTATTGAGAAGATTCACTTGGTGTAAATTGTCTAAATACATGAGATCACCAATTGGACCATCTATGACCTTTATGAAAAATATTTCCTTGCATATTCATTGAATTACATGTAATGTTATCTAAAATAGTCCAAAAATTTGGTTCATTTGCATCAAAGTGTAGAGAAACTCTAGTTACATTATGAAAAGTATGGGAAAATGCATTAGCATACCTATGACCCTAAAAAATATTTATCTTGATGACTACCTAAGGAAGGATTTCTACTATTATGTTGCATCCTTCCCCTAACCCATACATTTCTATCAGAACTTTGTGAGCCTTGACTCCAACTGGACATTGTTCTATATTAAATAAATTCAAATATAAATTCATAATATTTTAAATTATTTCAATTAAGAATGAAAATATGAGACAAATAAACCATGAATAAATCAAATAAATATCATTAATGCAACAATCAAAATATGATCATTAATTTCCAGATCAATCTGTAGTCATTTGATGTTATTCAATGGCACAAGCTCTCGTGACCCCTATTTTTTACTTTCCTTAAACTTACACCCATAAACACAACTGAAATAAATTCCAAGCTCATGAAATAAAACCAAAAATATTATTTAATATAAATAAATATAAATAACTCTAAGTTTCCAATTGGATCAATCAAATATTAGATTAAAGATAACTTTTCTAACTACACATTGATTTTGAAACCCTAACACTTAAATATTATCATTTCACTGAGATCTAAGTATGATATGAAGTTATTTTTCCTTAAATAATATTATCAAACAAAACTTACTTCAAATGAGAAACAAACTTCACTCAACAATCCATTTCAAAAATTACTTGCATTATATTTATTTCCTATGGAACTAAAAATAAAATATGGTCAAACCACAATCTGAGAATGGATATGAAAACCCTAAGATTTAAAAAAATTATTGAAAATATAAACCTTAGGAACATTTCAATTTCAAAACATTAAAAAAAATTGTTTGTCCTTTCAAAATCCATATATTCATGGTGTATACGAGCAAAGTCCTTTTAATACAAATTTTGAAATCGAACAAAAAAAGTAGACCAACTTTGTAACTAGCTAAAACATTTGAAACCAAACTAAGTGATACCACTAACCAAATATTCCATTTTCAAGTAACTAATATTAACAAATATCTAAGAAGAAAGGTTTACAACATGTTTCCCTTATTCCTTTTTAACAAACTCCCACCTTAGGTAATCTTCAAAATCATTCACTTGTAGCAAAATAATCCAACCAAACAAGAAACAAAAACAAACATCTCAATACATATGAATCATTATAGCTTGTTTATATCCAAAATACCTTTAAAATTATCTAAAATATCTACAAATACTTATTGTTATTCAACTTGCATGAAACTAAATCTATCATGCCCAATTTTTTTTTCCCAAAATCCATGCAATTTTTTTTTGTTAACTTAATTCAAAGATGATTTCTTATTAACAGTAATTTTTTAATGGTTTAAATGTTGTAATTTAGTCAATGTGCAAATAAAGTGTGACATACATATTATTATGTGATTATTTAATTCATTTACTTTACACCACAATGTTTCACTAAGAAGAAGAATAAAAACATATTAGAGTGAGATTAAGATCAAGAGTGGTTTCTGATATCATTTACTTATTATTTTTAATAAGGAAGAGGTACAAGTCACATTAATATGATATCATGAATTAGAATTCTAATTTAATTATAATTCATTGATTTAATAGGTCATAATAACATTCAATCATACATCTCTAATTAATACACACAATCAAACTAAGGAATCAATTACTCTATAACATGTTTACCACCCTAGGGCTCGTCAAGGGAGAGTTTCAACTATCACTATGCAACTCCACTCTCAAGACATGTAAATAAGGAGAGTTATAAAGGTACATTCATCTTGAGGTAACTAACATTTACACAAACAAACTTAGTGTGAAGGGCTTAACAACACCCACATGTAGATCAAACTCAAATTTTATTTAATTAATATTATTTATAAATTTAATAAAAATAAAAAAGTACAATTCCAACACAAAGGATGACGATAAAGCACCCCTAACCTAGCCTATGACCTTCCAATGTCCCCACCATAACTTGGGTAGTCTACATATCCAATCTATGGAATCAGGGTCTGATGTATTTATCCTTTTACTTGTGATGGTCTCCTCCTTGATATGTCATCACTAAAATATCTTTGGAACTCTAAACCACCAAGGGATAGACTTTTCCATTCAAGCAAGCTTTTATAAGCTCTAGATGATACACAAGATGAAATGACACAATTCAATGTCATTTATAAAAAAACACCTTAACTGCCAAAGTGTTTAGACTTACCCAAATCACTCTCATGCAATGACACAAACAAGATTCAAATGTCATAAGGAACCTACATTCCAATAATTCGACAAGACCAAATTCTCAAGGCTCACTATAATTATCTGAGGATATACATACACAAAGAAAAAATACTTTATAATTCACACTAAAATAGGCACTCTAAGTGTTATTTAAATGATCATGTGTTCTAATAACACCCAAAATTATTTATTCCTAATGCTTACTCTAGGATAATGGTGTATGGTGGATCCTTAAAGGTCTAAAACTCTTCAAAAATTGTCTTTTACTTCTTAATTGTAACTTATTAGTATAGGTTTGCCTATGAATTTTGAGAAATTTAAAAATAAATCCAACTTATATCATCAAAAATTTCCTTTATAAACTCATGATAATGTGTTTCATTTTAAACAATAGGTTTCTTAAACATTCACAATCTCAATCCTCAAATGGAGTTGTTGCAACACAATTTTCTAGCCCTTTATAGGCCTATTAGGTCTGCAAAAACAACTTAGTCTTGAATAATTTATCCCTTAAATTTTATCAATGATTTAAATATTTTTTATTATATGTTAATGATTCTAATTAATACACCTATCAAGTTTCAAGATATTTGGATCAGAAAATTGAAAGTTATAGGTGTTTTGGTAGCCTAAACCATGTTTTTAGGTTTAATTAAGCCTGTAGAAAAGCATAGTCATATATATAGGAAATTGTGGAGATAATAAATAATTTAAACCAAATAAAACATTTTAATTGGGTCCTTCTCTGTCTACCCTCAAAATTTGATAAACTTCAGATGGTTCGTTTGGGTATTAAAGCAATTTTGGTGAACTAAACCCTAGATTAGGTTTTCATAAATCGATAGTAAACAAAAAAGGATATCTTGAGTTGTAATGATTTTAAAACCTTTATTTCACTTGTATAATGTTTTTAATATGATTTCCCAAGTATTTTTTATATAATTTAGGCTTGATCAATAGCAATTACCTACAGAAATCACTTTTTCCCTTGGACTATGTATAAGAAAAGCCTTATCTTAAACCATGTACTTGATCAAAACATCAACAAGGATGATAAAAATATTATATAATATCAAATAAGGTTAATACACATTTAAAAACATCAAATAATTATTTAAAATCTATATCAATCTCCTTATTTATTCAAAATGCTTGAAAACATAGTCTATATAGTCTTCTAACTACAAGAAACTTTCAACCTTGCCAAATCTCCAACAACTAGATTTTATCTTTGATTTCATTCTTTTATTGATTTTCTCTTATACTTTTTATTATCATTTGCATGTGATTCTAATGGATGTTATTTGTCTCTTAAACATTACTCCTCTCTTGGTTACTCAAACCTATTAGCTTATTCCCTTATGGGTTCCATGTCCATTTTTCATGTCTACGAACTTCATCTTTAAATGTACATTCATCTTATTGTACTTTGGTATATTTACCTTGAAACTTACATTATTATTTAAAAATATTTCTCTTTGAAGTTTTATCAAAAGTCTGAGTTTTATAAGTTACAATTTGATTGAACTACCTTTAGTGTTGGGATATTATCTTCACTTAGCTCTATATTTTTCACTTTCATCTTCCTATTATCTTCCTTTTTTTTACTTACACATGGATTAAAAACATTAAATAGATCAACCTATCCATTCTAAATTTGAGGTCCCTTCTCATAAATTATGAAGATTGTCTTCTTGTCATGTACATCAACTTGCATTTTAATCATTTATTTTTTCTCATCCTTGATGAAGATACCTTCCTATATGGATTATTTGTAACATTTTTCTTGTCACTATTTTTATCATCAACTTTAAGTTTTTCAATTGTCTTCTCTTCAATCACTTGTTTTTCTCTTAGTAACTTGTTGCTCCTATTACCTTCCTTGGCAATCTCCTTTATCAAATTGACTTTTTAAATGAACTCTTTCCAATGGATTATGTTTCTTATTAATGAAAGCTCAATTTATAAGTCATTAACCTCCGTATTCATAGTTCATCTAACAAAATCTGAGTTTCTAAGGGAAAATTAATTACCTTAGAGATTGTAGTAGTTGTTCTTGTCTTAGCAATAAATTCATAACCTATCACTTCTTTCTTAACCTACTACAAAAACTTATTTTCAATTGTTAGTAACATCTTAGGATTTCATTCCATTGTTGTTGTCTCATCCTTCAATGGTATGAGTGTGTGCTTCTTCCCATCTTTCTCAAAACTGTAGGTGTTACTCCTCCTATCATGTGTAGATTGATTTTTAAATTTACAAGGTCTAACCAATAGGAAAAGGTAGACATCCATGTTTGTAACATCACATAACACTTCATCCTTGTAGCTACCTATCTAAAACTACACTTTACATTGCTCATTTACCAAGACTTGATGTCCTTTTTAAGCCATGACACTTGATAAGGAATAGGATGTGTTTATTCATTCAATCCTATTTATCAACCATTTCATAAGGTACTAATTTATTATTACTTCTACTATCTATAATGACTTTTCAACAATTACCCTTTGACTTACAAGTAGTTCTGAACAACATCTTTCTTTTTATAGGCTCCTTGATCTCCTTATTGGGCTTGAGCAACACTCTCTTCATGAGAAAAGATTCTCCAACTTCAGGTGTATATTTAAGAGAAGGTGATCCCACACTCTCTCATAAAATTTTTATATTTAATCACTACCTTAAATTGTATAAACATTCTTTGGGAACTCATAATATCTATGCTCATACTTATTACATTTAAAACATCTACCCTAAAAACCTCCTAAGTATTTGCCTCTTGCATATGGTCTTCTGCCTCTGAAATAATAAACTCCTCTTTAGACTGATTTTGTATTTTTGATCTACTTTCTTATTCATCATGTACCTATAATTGACTTTTATCTACATTTTGTCCTCTGCCTTTAAAGGTTCTCCCTCTAACCCTTGAGTGTTGAGTTTGTTTTCTTGATAATTATTCCTCTAATTTAATGGAAATTTTATATGCCTCCTCAACTCATCTAGGATATATTATATTTATCTCATATTATATTTTTAACCTCAATCCATTGATGTACATATCTACATTTTCATCATATTCTTCTATATTGCCTACCCTGATGGTTAGCTTGTACAACTCTTTTACGTCATCCTTGACTATCATCTCATTTTGCCTCAGATTTAAAAGCTTATTGAAGATATTAGTTATGAATTATTTTTGAATGAATTTTACTTTAAAATTTTCCACCATTCTATCCAAATTATTGATCTTGGGTTTCCCTTTCATTCTTCTTTCATCTTAAAGTCCATTCCACCATAGGGATGCATGACCTTTCAATATGATAACAACAAACTTTATCTTTTTTTCATCATTTATGCCTTCACATTCAAACTATGTGTACATGGAATTATTCCAATCAACTAGATCATCTACATTCAAGCTACCTTCATACATAGGTACTTCAAGTTTGGGTTTATAACTTACCTCCATAACTACTCTAATCAGTCTTTCTTCTATGCTCTCTTTTGCTTACTTTGGTTCTATGCCTTCTTCTTGAGGCATTTATTCTTATTCTATATCATTGATATCTCCCATTTCAATTCCTTTCCTCTGATAAATCTCCATTTCTTACAAATGAGCTTGAATGTTTCTCATTTTTTCAAGCAACATGGCTTGAATAAGTTATCTTCTCTGACCTCCTCTTGCTCTTACTCTAGCTACCATTTTTGTAAAATTATTTCATAACTTGTCAATAAAATATTAAACTCATTTAAATTTTATAGAAATTAAACTATGCTTTGATACCCCTATGGTGTATTTGGATCCTTAAAGGTTTAAAACTCTTCAAGAAATGGTCTTTTCCTTCTTACTTGTAGCTTATCAATATCGGTCTGCCTATTAGTTTTAAGAAATTTCAAAATAAATACAACTCTAAGAATAAAAAATTGTCTTCATAAACCCATGATAATGTGTTTCATTTAAAACAATAGGTTTCATAAACATTCATAATCGCAATCCTCAAGTGGAGTTATTGAAACAAAAAATTTGAGCCCTTTTTAGGCCTATTAGGTCTTCAAAATAAACTCAATCTTAAATAATTTATCCCTAGAAAATTTTCAAGGATTTAAATAAATTTTATTATATTTTAATAATTATAAATAATAAACTTATCATAATTCAATAGATTTGGATAAGAAAATCAAAAGTTATAGGTGTTTTTGGTAGCCGAAACCCTGTTTTAAGTCTAATTAAGCCTATAGAAAAACACAATCATCTATATCTAAAATTTTGGAGGTCCTAAAGAGTTTAAAACACTTTTAATATTTTAAGGAGGTTATTATCCAAATACCTTCAAATTTTTAGTATTTTTTAATGGTTTTTTTAGGTTTTAGAATAATTTTAGTGAACTAAACCTTGATTGAACTTTTATAAAAATGGATATCTTCGGTTGTAAATAATTTAAAACATTGATTGAACTTTTACAATTTATTTATTATGATTTAAAAACTTTTTTTGATATAATTTGGCCTTGATCAATAGCAATTACCTACATAAAACACTTTTTCCCATGGACTGTGCACAAGAAAAGCCATGTACTTGATCAAAACATCAACAAAGATGATAATAAGATTAGATAATATAAAATAAGGTTCATTAACATTGAAAAAAAAATCAAATAATGGCTTCAAAACTATATAAATAGCCTTCTTTATTTAAAAATCTTGAAGACATAGTCTATACAGTCTTACAACTGCAAGAAACTTTTAACAACCTTGCCAAATCTCCTAACAATTGGATTTTATCTTTGATTTAATTATTTTCTTGGTTCCTCCTTGATTTTTTTGAAATATATACTCTTCAAATAAATTTCTAAACTTGGTTTACTATCAAAAATAATCCTCAACCACCTTAAGACTTTTCTTTCTTGCTTAATTTAGCCCTTTTCATATATTGAATAACGCTTATCAAGGTAAGATGTCTAGTTTTAAACATTTACAACCAAATATATGAGTAAATAATATTTATGATATGTTTAAATACCCAAATGATCACTCACATAATTATCACTATCCTTTAAAAACACTATAATTCATCAAATAGGCCAAAACTAATTCAAAAATTTGAATGATTGGTTTTGGCTAGAAAATCTCAAAACACCCCTAGATGACCTATAAATCACAACTGAAGCTTATGTATGACTAATTATTGACCCAATATGACCTATAATATATCCTAAGATCATAAATTAGTATAATTAAGCTATGTATAATGATGCACCTACATCATATTGTGTCTTAAAGGTTAATTTGCTATAGTTGTGCCCACTCTCTGAACTGCCTACATATCTATAGTGATCCCTATTGGAGTCCTAGATTTAACCCTAGCTGAGTAAATGGATTATTAATCTCCTCCTACTCAAATATATTCCAACATGTGACTAACCCTAGGCTTTGGATCACCTAAACTTGGGTTAGACCTCTAGAGAAGGTTGACTTCCTTCTAGATCTATCACTTAAACTAGACCTAATCTAATAACTTGATTGGAAAAGAGATAGAGATTAACACAAAATATGAAATTAAGTAAAAATGGGGTGATGCACCAATAATTTTAAAACTTATACTTTGTAAAAGACACATTCAATACCAAATAAGATGAGTCCCATATAAATATTTCACAATAAGGCTTTGACTAGCTATTAAACTAGCATGAGAGGGCAAATATCCACTTTCAAGCTGAACAACAAATTGTAAATTGCACTTAGAATGACCTATGAGAAACTATAAATCACTTCATTAAAGTGATAATACTTATCCATATACAAGTAACATACAATCACCTAACCATAGTATATGAATTCATGAAACGCACTTCAATCTAGCTTGAAAAATGGAGTTCAGTCTTTATTGCATCAAAAGGTGTTATAGTAAAAATTTAGGCATAGCTTGAGCAAGACAAAATGTATAAGAGTCTTTTCTATAAAAATGTTAGTGAGTTTCTTGTCTAAATCCTTTTTAAGAGTAAGAGAGTCTCCTAAAAAACTTCTAGAGAGAGCCACAATGTGGTAGAAGATGGAACATATATAGAGAAGGAAAGAGAGAGAGGGAACTATGATGTATTAGCACAAGTGCGAGGATGATAACTCATGACCTTATCAATAAGGAACAAAATATATAAAATAATTGAACACCTATTATCCTTATCCATTCACTAGGTGTCCTTCTTAGAACTCTATGTCATTTTTAACTTGATCTGTTAATCAAGACCATGTCTTGAAATTGACAGAATCATGCCATATCTACTTTGGGCAACTATGAGAACTTTCTTATTAAAAATGTGACCATAGTGATAGGCAAGACACCTCTCTATGATCACATTTACATTTTTATTTATTATAACTTGAATTTGGGTCCATTATAGATGAAAACCAATCCAATTATTGGTTTTCACATAGTCTCAACATCTATGGGAACCTGTAGACTGCTTGATCTTGCTTCAACACTACTAGTCTATCTTAGATCTCTATATTTGTCTCAAAGACCTATTTTACCTTTATAACCCTATGAGAGGTGAGAAGCTACTGTATAAGAGGATCCTCTATCTAAAATCAATGATCATGTTAATGGAATGACCCTATAACAGGGTCAATAGGTTCCAAATTATCTACCAAAGGTCCTATATTTAAATTTAATGGTGACGAAGCCTTATTATTAACCATCCTACTTGTATGACTATATCTATCATTTGACTGAGCTCTAATGGTGACATGGTTCCTTAAGTTTTTTCTCATTTGAGTTGAAAACTAGTTCATCGACCTTCACTGGAAGATATTTAGATTTTTTATTCATTCATTAGTTATCGATTACTAACTCAGACCATTTACATTATTCCCTATTATCTTTTCTCTTATTGGTCCCAAAGATATGTTGTCAGTTCTTGACTTTTTGAACTCTTTCACACCCTAGAATTAAATTGTATGAATGCATTATATCCTTTGATTTCCTACCACAATATCATTTGACATGTTGACTTTCAACTCTTAACATCGATCTAAATGTACAAATTAATTTGCATCGTTAGATTTACCTAGATCCATTTTCTAGCTAATAACCATTCACTATAGATCTAGATATATGATTGCATGTTGGTTATAGATCTACTCGAACCCACCTCCTTATCAGTTGAGCTTGCACCATTGTATCTCTATCTAGTGGATATGCACTATTAGATCTTGTCTAACTTGTATCGTTTTAAAGTTTTTAACCCAAGGACCTTTTGACTCATTGACCCCAACACGAACCATTAGATCTACTTGTTAGACTATGAACTCATGCATATCATAGATATTCAATCAAATTAAAGTAAGTTAAGGACCTTTTGAATATAAATTATCATTTCATGGGGCTTAAATTTTATGTTGACATGCCTATCATTTGACATATGCATGACCATCATTGATGTCTGTGCAACTATCAATTTTATGCTCCAAGGGATCCTTACTGTCTTAAATTTGACATTTTCACACCCTTCAAATATGTTTTTGAGCCCATCATAAATGTAAAATTTAATTTTTTAAATTCAAATAGTTATTTTTTGGGGCTTTAATTTAACATTAGCAAGAACATTCCATTCTACAAGTCTAACTTTGAACAATTATAACTCAAGCTAGAAAGCTTGCACAGGCATAAAACTTGCAGAGGATGATTTAGTCACAAAAAAATCCATGGCACTTTAATATTTTGGCTCATGAGGCTTTCTGAGGTGAAGATAAAAAATGCAAAGTGAGCTTGCTCTATTCATTCTTGCATGATGTCCTAGTGACAATTTGGTCTTCAAAATCATCAAATTTACACTTTGAGCATGTTTAAAGTGTTTCAAAATATTTACAAAAGCTATATTATCTTACTTTGAGTTTTTTTTTCTCCTTATGACATTAGGTCACTCTTAAAATAGGCTCTTTTTAAGATTTTTAATTTGATTTAGGCACATTTGATATGTAGGACAAATTTGGTCAACATCTTTGGTGACCTGGCTGGGCAGCATGCCTGCTATGCTTTGAGGACTTAGATAGTTTACATGATTCCTATAACATTATGACTCTTGGACCATTTACATGACTAGAATATATCCTCTTAACTTGAAAAGATAAAAAAATCTAATAAATAGGGAAAGAAACAAACTAAAAGTGAAACTAAACTAATAAAGTAAAGGCAACTAACCTAATGAACAACTATGAAAGAAAGCACTTATTTGAGACAAAAATAGAAGAAAATGTGTTATAACAACACTTAGGAAAAAAAAGAGACAAACTAGCTATGTACAAGGGACTTGGCTTCCTCAATAGTAGTGCTTTAGATGTATCCCATTAACTAGGATAGGAAGGTCCTCACCATCCATCTTTGTGAGTTAGAAAGCATTGTAGGATTTATAGATGGAGACTATGTATGGACCACTCCAAAGAGAGTCAAATTTTATATGCCTTTTTATATTATCTCTATCCTCATCCCACTTAAGGACCAAATCTCCTTCTTGAAAACTCCTTGAAGAATTTCCTTTGTCAAAAGATCTCTTTACCATTGCTTGATGGGCTTCCATGGCCAACATGGACTGATGTCTCATCTTTTCTAGAACCATGAGCTTAGCATATCTGATCTCAATTGGTTCATTATCTAAAATCTCAAGTTGGTGCATTAATTCCAAAGCAGGAAATTTAAGAGAAATGGGCATTCTTTCTTGCTTACCATATACTAGTTTTTATGGAGAATTGGCTATTAACCTTTTATAGGTGATACTGTCAGCCCATAGAGCTAACTTCATTTTGAGATTCCATGACCTCTAATTATCTTCAATTTTCCTCCTAATGATCTTCAAAAAATTCCCTTTAGTGGTCTTAGTAAGGTCATTGCCTTGTGGATAATAGTTTGATGATGTACTGATAAAAACACTATGTTGAACTACCTACTAGTTGATCCTAGAACCTATAAAGGCCATATCATTATCAAAAATAATAGTTTAAGGGACACAAAATATGGTAATAAAACCTTCATATAAGTCCAAAACATTGGTTTCATTGGCTTCTTTTAATGCTACTACCTCTATCCATCTAGTAAAATAATTTGTGGTAGTTAAGATCCATTTATGTCTTGAGCTTGAATGCGGGTTAATGAGACCAATAAAGTCTAATCCCCATTGGACAAAGGGTTAATTCACTAAAATTGGTCAGAGGAGTAAGGCTGAAAGCTTTAACTTTCTACTAAACATGGCACATTGTTTGCATTTCCTAACCTATGCATGATAATCACCAAATATGCTTGGCCAATAATACCCACCTCTCATGATCTTGTGGGTTGTGATCCTTCCTAAATAGTGTCCTCCACCATGTCCATAATGAAACTTCTCAAGCAATATCTTCGTTTGACATGGATCTATGCACTTTAGTAGCATTCCATTGATATCCTTTTTGAACAACACATTATCAAGAAGAAGAAAATGAATTGGTTGTAATCTAAAATATCTCCTTTTTGAAGGAGTCAGATAAGAAGGATAAACACCATCTTAGAGATAATTTACCATGTCTTGTAACTATCTATAAGGTGATGTGTGATATTTTTCAAATTCTTGATCATTTGACACCATAACCACCCCATTATCCTCTTGTAATTATTGTGCTACATGTTCACAAAGTCATTTGCCTCTAACCAGCTTTGTGACCTAGATCTCTACATCATACTCCATTACTTTGGTTACCCAACCAACTCTTTTGTCATTTATATCCTTGTTCAAGAGAAAATCCCTGATACCATAACCACCCCATTGGCCTCTTATAATTATTGTGCTACATGTTCACAAAGTCCTTTGCCTCTAACCAGCTTTGTGACCTAGATCTCTACATCATACTCCATTACTTTGGTTACCCAACCAACTCTTACCCATTGTAAACCATGAACTAGTGTTTCATATTTAGAAACATTATTTGAACATCCAAACTAAATCTTGAGAGAATAAAAATACCTTTTATTAGCTAGATAAATCAACATCATTCTAGTCCTATTGCCATGTCTTCTCATGGATCCATCAAAGTATAGTTGCCACAAGCCATCATTAGGCTCATCATTCTTCATCAATGTTAGAATTGGTGTATTATTTTCATGAAGATAATAGACACCAAGTCCTTATTCTTCAATTAACTTGTATGGATCATGCTCATACAAATTATAGGCCCATTCATCAAGGAAATTATCTATGACTCTATCTAGAGATGACTCAGTTTCTACCTCATTACTTTCTAGTACCTTGTTTGAGATAACACAATTGGTGTTCACCATACTTGGAATATATGGCTCCAAATGAAATATTACAATAGTTTTAGAATGTATTGTCACCTTGGTACCATACATGGTCCTAAACATCAAATATGTCCAATCAACTAACAAGTATCCTCCAATCTTTGAGGTAAAGCCCCTTGACAGACACATGGAAAAATAGAGAGGCAAGTCCACTACAACTACATCTTGTTGAATGCTAACATTAGGACAAGCATGTAATGTCAAATTAAAATCTTTGATTATGACTACTATCTTTTTTGTTGACCCATCCAATTAAAATACTCCTTTAGCATTTGGTTCATAGATAAGACCCATCATATTTTTAATTTACTTAGGCATGATAGTGCTACTAGCTCCACTATCCACCATGCAATTATCGACTAAATAGTCACCAACTATCAAAGAGAGGTAAAATAGAGGTATTTTATTTGATTTGGCATTATTTTTATCCACCTTTGTCATTTTATGTACCTATTGATCTTGTTTCTTAATTGGCTAGTCTAAATTAGCCAAGATAGCTCCTTGTTTTTCAACTAGTTCTTGAGACACCTTGAGAGCTAAAAGCTCTTGAATGAGCATGTCCTTTTTCCCTAAAATATAAAGGTAATCACACATGCTAATGATAATATTTTATTTCTTCATATGATCTATTATACTGAATGAAGATCCACTAGCCTTTAGTTGTACCATTGGAACCACTGGTTGTTCTCTAACTAGAGATATTTGGGGAATCTTTCTAGTCACTGTATTTTGAAAATTTTATGTTATACGATAGTAGGTTGATCCTTGACATTCTCAGGAATAATATTAGGAACACTATAAATATTTCTCACATCTTGAGTTTAGCTCTAGTCAGTGTTTCAACTTGACCACTTGAATTATTAGTCTCACCAATCTGATTGAATGCAATATGATCATCCAATTAACAATTCACATCAATAGCATTAGGTTGCCCTTGAACTTGTGGAGCTTTTCCTTTTTGATATGTCATATTTTTTATTTGATATTGACCTTCTTAAAGAGGAAACTCTTCTTGTGTCATAGTGATATCCTGTGATACCAAGGCTTGGGTTTGAGTGTCATTTGGATTAAAAGGGTGCCAACATAAATCTTACATCAAATTGTTTTGAGTAATAATAGATCTTGAATTAGAGGGTAAATTAGGCTCAAAGGATGCATATGGCTTCTATTAGGTTGTGGTTCCTTGATTTTAGTAAGAGGGTTTATTTTCTATAAAACCTTGATAGGTGTTTTAGTTTTTCTTGAAGGGATAATAGGTGATTTGATGTTGTTGTTGATAAGGTCTACCTTGATACCACTATCTCTTGAGTTGGACTACCTCATTCCTAAAATCTTGTAGCATACTCTTAAAATATCCAATCTCACTAGCCTGAATAGAAGGGGTTAAAACTTGGGGTTTAGGAGATGGAATAGGATCTATATATGGGATTTGAGGAATATAAGGGATTGGAACAGGTTATGATTCTAATAATATAGGCATTAGGGGCCTTGGAGAGAGCTTAGTAGCTTGTATCAAGTTGTTCTTTGCTCTTATTACAAGTTCATAGGCATTTGTCAAAGTATTACCACCCATAGACTGTATCATGACACTAATATCAGAATTAAGGGCTTCAAGATAGTATAAAAATGCATACTCTAGAGATGTCCTAACCAATGTATGGATCCTAGTTCATGTCTTTTGGAATCTGAGGTTAAAATCAAGCATGAACTCATGGGGATACCTTTTTATGGTAGTCAATTATTCAACCAAGGATAAGTGATCATATTTTTCTTCAAACTATTTGACTAAAGCTACACCTAACTCATCCCAAGTGATAATGAAGTCAAAGGAAGATTCTTATACAATTACAATATTTTTCATTTGAAGGAGGCAGCAATTAGTTTGATGGCCACATTATCTTATTTAACATTATGAATAGAACGTAGGTTGGCAACATCTTGGATATGATTAATAGTAGTAGTTTTATCCCATTCTCCTAAGAATAAAGAGATACTCTTTATGTCAGACACGGGAATGTCATCATATTGGGCAAAACTTAGGGGACTAATCCCTATTTCATAGAACAAAAACTTGATTCTTGATAACCATTTTGGTATTGGGGATTTGGCTAATGGGGATAATAGCTTGTAATAAAACAATAGGATGACTAGGAGGTGAAATTTTATTTTAAGGATAAGGTCTATTTCTATTTAATCTTTCTCTTTTATAATAAGTAGAAGGTAGCTCAATGAATTCAAAAGGAATACCTTTACTTAATGACCTTGTATTAACCTTTGGCATGAAAGCACTCTTTGGATGAAATTGTGAACCCTATAAATTGAATTATATTCAACTTATGATGATGGTATATGTCTCCAATATTTGAAAATTTCTTCTTCTCCAATTTCAAGCTTTAACTATGCCAAGGAAACTTCATCCCATCGAGAGTGCCAAAATTGTTGGTGTCCTAGATTGCACCCTAGCTAAGCAAGGGGATTGTTTAGGTCCTCCTACTCAAATCTAGTCCAACATGGGAATAACCCTAGGCTGTGGGTCACCTAAACTTGGGTTATACATTTGGATAAGGTCATCTTCCTTCTGGATCTATCACCTAAAGTACACCTAGTCTAATAAATTGATTGGAAAAGAGATAAAGATTGACACAAACTATGAAGGCAAGTAAAAATGGGGTGATGCATCAGTAATTATAACACTTATACTTTGTACAAGACACACTATGAGACACATTCAAGACAAAATAAAATGAGTCCCACATAACTATTTCACAATAAGGCATTGACCAGTTATTAAACTAGCATGAGATGGCAAATATCAATTTTCAAGTTAAACAACAAACTATAAATTACACTTAGAATAACCTACAACAAATTATCAAGCACTTCATGAAGGTCATAAAACTCAAACATAGACAAGTAACATGCATTCACTTAACCACAGTACATGAATTCATGGAAAACACTTCAATCTAGCTTGCAAAATGATGGAGTTCAGTATTTATTGCATCAAAAAGTGTTACAGTATAAATTTTGGCATAGCCTAAGAAAGACAAAATGTATAAGAGTCTTTTCTATAAAAATGTCAGAGATTTTCTTGTCTAAAACCTTTTTAAGAGTAAGAGAGTCTCCTAAAAACTTTTAGAGAGAGCCATAATGTGGTAGAATATGAAACATATATAGAGAAGGAAAGAGAGAGAGGGAACTGTGATTTTGAGGATGTTGATTCATGACCTTACTAATAAGGAATAAATTATGTAAAATAATTGAATGTATATTGTCCTTAACCATTCATGAGGTGTCTTTATTGGAACTCCATGCCATTTTCAACTTGATTTGCTAATGAGGACCATGTCTTAGAACTAATATAATCATGCCACATCTGCTTTGGGTGATCATATGAACTTATTTATTGAAAATGTGACCATACTGATAGGTGAGACACCTCTTCATGATCACATTTATGTTTTTATTGATTCAAAATCAAATTTGAGTCCATTATAGATGAAAACCAATCCAACTATTAGGTTTCACATAGTCTCAACATCCATAGAAACCTATAGACTACTTGACCTTGCTTCAGCACTGCTAGTCTACCTTAGATCTCTATATTTGATTCAAAAGACCTATTTTACCTTTATAACCCTATGAGAGCCATGAATCTATTTTATAATAGGATCCTCTATCTAAAATCAATGATCATGTCAATGGAATGACCCCGTAATAAGGTTAACAGGTTCTAAATTATCAACCAGAGGTACTATATTAAACTTTAATGGTGATAAATCCTTATTATTAACCATCCTACCTATATGATTGTGTTTGTTGTTTGACCTAACTCTAATGGTGACATAGTTCCTTAATATTTTGCTCACTTGAGTCAAAAATTAGTCCATCGACCTCCATTGGAAGTTCTTTGGATTTATCATTTGTTCATTGGTTTTCAATTACCAACTCAGACCATTTACATTGTGCCCCACTATCTTTGCTCTTATTGGTCCTGAAGATACATTGTCAGATCTTCACTTTTTGACCTCTTTCACACCATAGGATAAAATTATAAAAATGCACATGAGCCTTTGATTTCCTTCACAAAAATCCTTTGACATGTTCACTTTTAACTCATACTATTGATCTAAATGTATGAAGGAATTCACACTGTTAGATTTGCTTGGACCCATTTTCTTGCTAGTAACTACTCATTGTAGATCTAGATGTATGATTACATGTGAGCCATAGATCTACTCAGACCCACCTCCTTTTCATTTGAGCTCACACCATCATATCTATACCTAGTGGATATGCACCATTAGATATTATCTAACTTGTAGCCTTTTAAGGTTTTAACCTAAGGACCTTTGACACATTTGACCCCAGTACAAACTATTAGATCTGCTTGTCAAAATACAAACTCATGCATACCATAGATCTTCAATCAACTTGAAGTAAGTTAAGGACATTTTAAATATAAACAGTTATTTTATAGGGCTTAAATTTGACATTGGTGTACCCATCATTTGATGTCCATGTGACCATTATTGATGTCCATGTGACTGTCAATTTTAAGCTCCAATGGATCCTTATTATGTCTTAAATTTGAAATTTGTATGCCCTTCAAATACATTTTCAATCCCATCATTGACGTTCACATGAACATCAAATGACCTTTTTTTAATTCAAATGATTATTTATCGAGTCTTGAATTTGACATTAGCACAAACGTTCCACTCTACAAGTCTAACTTTGAATACTTATAACTCGAGCTAGAAAGATCGCATAGACATGAAACCTAAGGAGGATGATCTAGGCATGAAAAACTCTATGACATTGAAATAATTTATCTTATGAGGATTTTTGAGGTGAAGGTAAAAAATGCACAAGTGAGCTTGCTTCGCTCATTCCTGTATGATGTCCCAGTGACATTCTGGTCTTCAAATTCATTAGATTTACACTTTGCACCTATTTTAAGTGTTTCAAAAGATATGCAAAAGCTATATGATCTTCACTTGAAATTTTCCTTCTCCTTATGACATTGGGTCACTCTTCAAATAGGCTTATGTTCATCTTCTTGATCTGATTTAGGCACATTTTATATGTATGCCAAATTTAGTCAACAAACCCTTCATATGTAGAATCAAGACTAGTTGTATTTCACACATTACTAAATGAATGTTATTTCAAAATTTAAGGTGATTAACCTTAATCGATAAGACACAAGGTTAAACTAATGTACTTACCCCTCACATGTAACCCCAGAGCCACTAGTTGGCCCAAACGTATCTAAGCACTGCCAAGAGTTACAAGGCAAAAATCATATAGGAATCATATATATTTAGACCCTTTAGTCCAAGCATGAAAAGTGAGCCTTAATTCAAAGTGATGCTCTCAATAAATTATTAAAAAGACTCATTATTTGACCTAATAAGGTGCAACTAGGGCATAGAGAAGTAAAAGAGTTTATGGCTTAAAATCTGACCTAAGGACATAACAATTGTATAAGACTAATCAAATGCATAAAGTTCACAAATTTATTTATAAGTATAGGAGACACACTTAAACAAGGTTTTTACAAATAATGATGCTCTAGATTGATGCATAACATGCCAACTCTAAGTTAAATAAACTGAGTACAGAAACACCTTTAATTTGATTTATAACAAGACAGACAAATTTTTCTTATTGTAAGAACCTATTATCTAAGCTATAATTGTCATGTTTAAGATATAATAATATTCTCATTGGGAATAAAACAACATTTTTTTCACCATTCCAAAATGAAATTATATGCTTAAAATTTGACTTACAAAAATTCTCTATAAACTGGCTTTGAAATTATCTTGCTAAAAATAGCATAACTTACATTAAATTTATTTTATTAAAATACTAATAATCTTAAGCTATACTAAATTGGTTACAATTTTTAATTTTAATAAAAATTATTTTTTATTATTTTATCTATGTCGATTTCAAATAGACTCTAAGAACAAGAAGAAGATAAAGAGATTTTATTTATGCAATTATCTCCCATAATTGGTCAAAAATGACAATTCCTGATGGGAGTAAAATTTCTTTGATTACTGTTTATTTATTTCACATCCACAAATAATTATTTTCAAGTCTTAAATTTTAAAATTTCAATATTTATTTTACGTCATATCCAAAATGACTTAAGAGATAAGAAAATTAATTGCAAATTTATTTTTGCAAATGTCATCCAAAATAAATTAAAAATAAAAGTTTTCAACAAAATTATAAATTTTTTAAAAATTGTTTGCATATTTCACCACCTAAAAAAAATAGCTTCAAGTCTTAATTTTGACAAATTTTTAGTTTAAGTATTTATTTTACCCTAAATCTAGCAAGATTAAGAAGTGATGATAAGACTTCAGAAACTTTTGTTTTAATTATTTAATTTAATAATTTAAATATGGAATCAACTTATGGATCAGGGCTTATAATAATATGATTAAAAAATCTATAACTTAACCTTGGTGAAATTTTATTAATTTACTTTATTAACTCAAAAGTAATTAAAGTTAAAACGAAAATGCTTTTCCACTTTTCCCAGTGGTGATGGGTTCAATCCCTACCCTTGGATTAGGTGGATTTCCACCCTAAAATTTAAGGTTCCAAAAAAATTATCCTAAACATCATTATGGGCAAAAAAATATATATACTTTCAAATTTTTATTTTTATTTCTTATTATCATTTACAAGTTTGGAGATAAAATTCAATTCAAAAGAAAGGAATCATTTTATGAAAGAGTATATACATATTTTATATACTTATAATTTAATATTTACAATATTTTTAAATATATAATTTTATTTTATTTTATTTTTTATTTTTAAATGAAATTTTCAACCACTATTAAAATGCGAGACCTCAATGGACGGCTTACTCTCAATAAGGGAATGGGGTGGGCCAACTACCCTGATCCTCTTCCCCATTACCTTAATGAAAGGTTGAAGTTGTTGCCTACTCCCTTCTCAACTTTTATTTTATTTTATTTTAACTAACAAATAATATATTTATAAAATACAAATTGTATACATAAAATAACAACCATTATTTCGTCCATCCTCTTATTATTTTTTCTTCTTTTATTATTAATAATGATTTTTAGCAAAACCTAAATCAAAATAATTATTTTATTTTATTTATTTATTTTATTTTTATTTTAGTAAATATAAATATGAATCCCTATTTTATATATATATATATATATATATATATATATATATATAATTCAATTATTTTATTAATTATTTTTCTTTATATCCATTAAAATTTATTGATTATTTTTATATGCATGACTTTAAAATATATATAAATAAATAAAATAAATATTTATTTTGTTTTTTTTCAAATAATTATTATTTATTTATTTCTATTCGTATTCATATTATAATTATTTCATTATATATAAATATATTTAAATATATACGAAATTAAATTATTTTAAAAAAAAGTATTTTATTTCTATATACACACACATACATATTTATTTATTTACGTTTATATCTAAAATATGATATATAAATTTAACATAATAAATATTTATTTTCGTTTTGTGTTGAATAATATAATTTCCGTGAATAAAATGTACATGAATATAAAAGTATTAAACATATTAATACATTCCTTGCAATTTGAAATAATTTTCAAATAGTTAGTTTTTTCTCTCCTTTCTTTTTTTCTTTTTTTAATAATGTACAAGTATAAAAATAACCATTTTCATATTCAATTTTTATTTTCAACTAAGATGGAAAATATTTAGAAAAATAATAAGATTTACATTTTATATTTTTGATTGTATAATATAAATTTAAAATGAATAACTTTCACATTTTATTTTTCAATGCATAATTTAATAAATAATTAATTTTCACTTTCAATTTCATTTTATAAAGGTAAGATTAAAGAAGAGAGATTGTTTAATGCCACAAACAATTTTTTTCCATTTTAAATTCACTTCAAAATTAAAGGTAGAGAAAAAAGTGAGAGACGGTTTATTTTTTAACAAGCAACATACAATCAAAATGGACAGTTTTTATTTTTAATTTTAATTTCTCTAAGATTTAAGGGGGGAAAACATGTAATTTATTTTCTCTTTTTCACTTGATATGAGAGAGATATTGATAAGTATTGAAAGAGATAGTGAGATATATTTTAAGCACACAACCAAATCATTAATTCTAACTTCTCTTTTACATTATTTGAACAACTACATCCTTTCTACACAGAATATGTCAAAAAATACCTACTTTGTCTCTTTTATTTGTCATGGATGCAATCAAATCCCAAGCTCCATGAAGTTCTCCTCCTCCAAACTCTTTCCAAACACCATCACTCTATATTTTTTCTCTCCTCCCAAAATAATGAACCCAACCATGACCAAGAGTTTGAAATTAAAAAAAAAAGTCAAATTCGTCTTCTCTAAAACTTATTGAATGAAGGGATCACCATCCCTTACATGGATCATTTATTGTCACAAGAGGACACATATTTTTATTACATCCTTTAGACTTTATTATAATTAATATGTTTTACACAATAATAAATTTGTTTATACGTCCACATGGGCTTTTTAGACACAATTTAATTCACTTACAGAATTTATAAAACACTTAATTTAATGGGTCAAACCTATCAACTTAGATAGGACTCTAAGGATAGTAGGTTTCCTAGAAAGCTTATTAGATGGGGTTCATAGTCTTTTTAGGAGGCATATGACCCTTTTAATAAAATATTGATAATTTTTAAAAATTACAATTCATATGATAAATATATGTAAGTTCAAATTTAATTAATCTCTTTCAAACTATTAACAAATATTAATCTATTAGCAACAAGGAGATAAAACCACAAATTTAAACTTCTTCACTGCTATGATTGTTGCACTTGGAGAATACCTTAAATAAATATGAAAAATATGAGAGTCTTCATGTGAGGTATTGCATACTCCCCTTTAATAAAAGTATTATCCTTGATGCGCTAACAAACACAATGGTTTATAAAACCACACACTCTCAAATGACACATCAGGATACAAATAATACAACTCAAGTGAACATAAATACAACAAAAATTATCAATTTTTTTTTAAACCAAATAGTTTTGATTATAGATTTTTAATGATCTTTTTCTAATTAAATTATTATTAGCATTTTCTCTTATTTAGGTTTTAAATTCTCAAAAGTCAAAATATTTTATTATTATGCAATTGGATTCTCTTTGAAAAGAATAAGGTTTTTAAGCCAATAGTTAATATTAATTTTTTTTAAGTAGTCCCTATAGTTTCAACATCATATTGCCATCCAAAAACTTCCACAAACCAACTGAAACCCCAAGAATCTCAACCGCCATATAATTATAATAAGTATCAAATGAAACAACAATATTGTTATGTTGTGATAACATATTGAACAAGTTGAATGTCATCCCGTGGCAAGAGTGCATTGTGAAAAATAAAGTGTCATCTATATAGATTAATTTCAATGTTGAAATAAAAGTGCAACCATTGTGTTATAAAAATAACCTCTTTAAACCTCCCAATAAAAATCCTCCTTAGACTTCCCAAGAAAAATCATGTATAAAACCACCACGTTTGGTGGGTGGGAAGGATGGTGTCATGAACCCACCCATAAACATTCTCATCTCAAACCAATAGCTATATTTCAAGTTACTTCTTCTCCCTCATACCCGCACAAGGCACAAGTTATGCACATTACAAATATATAAGAAACTAACATGTACGATCAATACAAAAAAAAATTCAAAATCAATAAATCAAATATATATACACACACACACCAAGTAGTTTCAAAATAAAATAAAAATTAAAACTAGAATTTACAACTTTAAATTTCATTAAAATGATTCAATGATCGGTTGAATAATTTATCAATTTTTAAAAACAAGAAAGTGGTGTTGGTTTCTAAACAACTTAAATTATCAATCAAATATAAACACGTTTCAACAAAACAATGTCTAAAATAAATCACATCAAGATCATTATATGGCTTAGTAAGCTACCCAATGAGAGAAGAAAATAAGTCTCAATTACCTCTTAGAGGTAAGATAAAAATAGTTTGATTACCTCCTAGAGGTAAGAGAAATAACAACTCAATTACCTCCCAAAAGTAAGAGAAAATAATTATAATATTATCCTTCATAATATTGCCACTAAAATATCTATCACTACTACATCGAAATAATAATAAGTAGACAACCCTCTTATATGGCATTCCAAAGCCTCGAAAATATCCCATGAAAATATTCTTATTTCCCATGTCTGACCAATCACAATCTTAATTGTCACTAATTTATTATCCCTCAATGAGAATATCCATGTCTAATCACTAGTATCTAAAGATATACTACCAATAGGCAGTCCATCATGACATCTCTATGTGCCTGGATGCATCATAAGATAAATCATAAGGGTTTTATGCTTCAACAAGGAGGAATACATCACTAAAAGATAATAGTTTCACTTCAACATTATATGTTTACACGATTGGATGTTATTTCACACAATATACACACACATAAGGTTACACATGAGATACATCACAAACACATTGACTTTCATAATAGTAAAATTTAGCTAGACAACACCATCATCACACTTACACCACAACATATACAATACGATCCTACAATAATGTGGTTTATATAGAAGAGATGAATTGGTTAAGAGGATTAGTAAATGTACAAAATAATGTATACATAATATGTTACAATTGCATATGTACATTGGCAATTTCAAGGGTTAATGATGCATTTATTTATCTCAAATTACATTATTTACATTGGTTCTCTAGAATGGGCACACATCACAATATGATAACACAATCTCACTAGTAATACATGAGGGTCAAAGTTGTCTCATCAACCCAACCAATGTATATATGTCATCCCCATTGACATCACTTACAACTATCTACCACTATTATTGTTAATATAGTACAATAAGCAGTCATTTTGCACATAAAAATATAGTGCCACAAGAGTGTCCCATGGAATTATGTATGTTTTCTATGTCTAACCACTTTTGAACCCCACCATTATAGTACCTTTGTGTAGAAAATTATCATGAATCATACTGACTAAACTAAAATTAATTAATCTATTTAATGTCTATTTTAGAGGGTAATTAAACCAACTATATTGATTTTCCTATAGTTCCTAATGTTGAACCCATGCTCTGATACCACAATGTCATGCCCAAAAACTTTATCTCAAAACCCATGTAATTTTTATTTTTATATTTTATTTTTTCGTTAACTTAAGTTAATGATATGTACTTATCAATTGTAGTTACCTAGCAGTTTAACCATTGTAAATTGGTCAATGTGAAACTAAAGTATGACACACACAATTATTATGTGATTATTTAATTCATTTATTTTTCACCATAAGGCTTCCCTAGGAAGCAAAATACAAACATATTAGAGTGAGATTAAGATCAAGAGTAGTTTCCAATATCATTTATTTACTTACATTTAACAAAGAAGAGGGACAAGTCACATTAATATGATGCCATGAATAGGTAGTCAAATTTAATTATAATTCTTTGATTTAATATATCATAAAAACATTCAAACATACATCATCTCCAATCAACACACTCAAATGAACTAAGACAAAAATTACTTTATAATAGGGTTACCACCCTAGGGCTGACCAAGAGAGAGTGTCAATTATCACTATACAACTCTACTCTCAAGGCATGCAAATAAGGAGAGTTACAAAGGTACATTCATATCAAGGTAGCTAACATCTACATAAACCAAACTTAGTGTGAAGGGGTTGAAAACACCCACATGTAGATCAAAATCAAATTTTATTTAATTAATATTATCTATAAAAGTAATCAAGATAATAATGTCCAAGTCCAATATGAAAGATGATGGTAGAGCACTCCTAATCTAGCCTATGACCTAGATCTGATGCCCCTACCATAATTTGGGCAACCTATATATCCACTCTATAGAATCAAGATCTGACATAGTTGTCTTTGCACTTATGATGGCCTCCTCTTCAAGACACCATCACCAAAATAAGGTTGGAACTTTAAGCCAACAAAGGACAAACTACACCACTCAAGTGAGTTTCAATAAGCTTTAGATGAATACATAAGGTAAAAAGACACACTAAAATGTCATTTATCAAAAAATACTTTAACAATCCAAGGTGTGTGGACTTGCCTAAAGCACTCACACTCAATAACACAAATGAGATTCAAACGTGACAAAGAACGTATATTCCATTGCTCCAACAAGACCAAAGTCTTAGCAAACTCTATTCCATATTGCTCGAATAAGCTCCACCTCTCAAATAGGTATCTAATTGTGTCCAAGATTAAGATCAGAGAAAATAAGCTTACTTAGCTTACTTCAAAAAAGAAACAAAGAGGATCACTACCTAGCAAAAACTATACATCTAAGCATACCACACAACAAGAACTAGAAGGATAAACATGTACACAAGTAAGAATCCTCTATAATTTGCTTTAATGTAAGAATTTTATGGGTTATTTGATTAAGCATGTGTTCTAGAAACACACAAAACTAGTTAGGCATAACACTCACTCTTAGAGAGCATCATAAAAATTAGTTTGGTATGTCCATGCCCACTCCTTGAGTTGTCTACATATATGTGGTAATCCCTTCACATCTATAATCAATTTTGGTTGTAGTTCACTGATTCCTAAATGAGTGTTAGTTTAAAAGTGAAGGTGACTGACCTTCATTGATAATAGACAAGGTTAATCTAACATAGTTATCCCTTGCAAGTAATGCCAAAGCCATTAGTTGGTTCCAAGTGTATATAAGCACTAACAAGAGTTACAAGGGCATTAAACATATTGTAAATACATGTGTTTATACCCTTCATTTTGAACATGAAAATTGAACCTTACTCCAAAAGGATGCTCTTATTAAATTACTAAAAGGACTCCTTTGACCTGACAAGGTTCAACTAGGGCCTAAATAGGTAAAAGAGTTTATGACTTGAAACCCGACCTAAGGACATAAAAATTGTATAAGGATAATATAATTCATGAAGGTCACAAATTTATTTAAAATGGATGAGACAAACTTAAACAAAGTTTTCACGAGCAATGATGCTTTAAAGTGTTAGATGACACACCACTCTAAGTTAGATAAACCGAGTATAGAGACACCATTAAATTAATTTATATCAAGGTAAATAAAATTTTCTAATTGTAAGAACCTATTCTCTAAGCTATAATTATCATGTTCAAGGCATATAATATTTTTATTTTGAATGAAAATACAAATTTTTTTGCCATTTTAAGGTGAAATTATTTGTTTAAATTTTGACTTACAAATATTATTCATAATTGACTTTAGAATAACCTTTTTAAAATAACTAAACTTACAATAAAATTTATTTTATTAAAATATTGATAATTGTAAACTATAATAAATTAGTTAAAATTTGTAATTTTAATAAAACTCATTTCTTGGTTGATTCCAAATTGACTTTAAAAACAACGAGTTTTTAAAAAATTATCCTTGTAATTGTCTTCGAGAATTGGTCACAAATAACAATTCATAATAGAAGTAAAAATTATATGATCATTGATTTTATATTTCATATCTAGAGATAATTATTATCAAGTCTCACATTTTTAAAAAATTTAAATGTGATACCTATTTTACATTAGATATGAAATGAATTTGGAAGTAATAAAAGTATTGCAAAATTATTTTTACAAGTGTCATCCTAAATTGATCAAAAATGGTAATTTTTAACAAGAATATAAATTGTCTAAATATTGTTTGCATATTCCACCACCTTAAAAAAATTATTTTCAATTTTAGTTTTAAAATTTTTTTGGTCTGAATATATATTTCACCTTGAATCTAAATGTTTTTTAAACGGGATTGACAAGTGATAGTACATCTATATAAACTTTTTTTTTTTAATTAAAAAATTATTTACTTCACCTTAAATCTAAATATTTTTTAAACGAGATTGACAAATGATAGTACATCTATATAAACTTATTTGTTTAATTAAAAAATATATTTACTTTAATAATTTAAATAACAGATCCAAGACTTATAATAATATAGTTTAAAAATTTTATAACTAAATCTTAATAACATTTCACTAACTTATTTTATTAAATCAAAAGTAATTAAAATTAACATCAAATAAAAATCCTAATCATTCAAATGGTGGTGGGTCCAATCCCCACTCTTAATTTAAGTACCACCCCTCCCTCTTCAAATTTTTTTATATTTTTCTATAAACTACAAAATTTATTATTATTATTTATTTATAAATACAAATCACCCTTTCTTCCTCCTTTTTATTTATTATCTTTTTTATTATTATTAACAAAACTGAAATCACAAATATATATATACATATATTTTTTAATTTTTTAATATATATTTTAAAATATGAATCCCTTTCATCCCTTTCTAAATAAACAAAAAATTTATTTATTTTATTATTTTATAGACATATAATTTGTAAATACGTTTTATAATCACCAAATTTTATTAAATATTTTTATAATGTATAACTCAAACATATATATAATTAATAATATATTTTTGTTTTATTTGTTTTCAAATTATTATTATTTATTTCATTTCTTATTCAAATTATAATTATTTCATTATATATTTAAATATACAATAAATGATTTTTTTTTTAATTTATTTATATGTGCACACATGTATATATTCGTTTATTTACACAAATCTAAAATATTATATATATATATATATATATATATATATATATATATATATATATATAACATAATAAATTTTTATTCGCTTTTCATATTGAACAATATAATTTTTGTGAACAAAATGTCCATGACCACAATTTGTAAAAGGGTATTAAATATATTAATTCACACTTTGATTGAAATGATTTCAAATACTTAGATTTTCTTCTCCCCTTTAGTAATGTACAAGTACAAAATAACATGTTCATAATCAAAATTTATTTTCAATTAAAATGGAAAATATCAAAAGATATTTAATAAGATTTATGTTTTGTATTTTTTAATGGTATAGTATAAATTTAAAATGAATAATTAATATATTTTCTTTTGTAATGTATGATCCCAATAAATAATTAATTTTTACTTTCAATTCTATTTCATAAAGGAAAGATCAAAGAAGAGAGATCATTTACTTCAACAAATAACTCACTTTCATATTGAATTCACTTTAAAATTCAAGGAAGGTAGAGAAGAGAAAGGGAGAGAGTTCATTGTTTTAACAAATAGCTTACAATCAAAATAGAAAATTTGTGCTTACAATTTTAATTTCTCTATAATTCAAGTGGAAGAAAAGCATGTAATTTTATTTTTTTAACCATATAATAAAGATATTGGTAAGGATTGATGAAGACAGATTTTAAGCACATAATCAAAGCATTAATTTGAACTTCTTTTTTGTGTTATTTTAATACTTAACTCCTCCAACATAAATGTGTCAAAATAATACTCACCTTGTATCCTTTATTTTTCATACATACAACAAGCTCCCGAGCTCCATGAACATCTTCTCCTCCAAGCTCTTTCCAAACACCACCACTCCATGCTCCTCCTCCCCTTCACCCTTTCACCCTCCCTAAGAAGAATGATCTCAAAAATGATTGAGAATTTAAAATAAAAAGAATCAAACTCCTCTTTCCCAAAACTCATTGAATAGAGTATCATCCCTTACATGAGTCCTCTCATGTCATAATATGACCCATACTTTTTTTACACATTTTAGATTTTATTGAAAGTAATATATATTTCACTACATGTCCACATGGGCTTCTTACACATAATTTAATTCACTTATACAACTTTTAAAACATTTAATTTAGTGGGTCAAGCCTACCAATTACGTTAGGACCCTAATGATAATAGATTTCCTAAAAACCTATTAGATAGAATTTATAGCCTTTCTAAGAGACCTATGACTCTTTTAATAAAATATTGACTATTTTTAAGAATTATAATTCATATGATAAATAAATGAAAGTTCAAATTTAATTAATCTTTTTTAAACTATTAACAAACATTAATCTATTAATAATATGGAATAAAAATCATAAATTCAAATTTATTCACCACTACAGTTGTTACATTTGACTAATGCCTCAAATCAACACAAAAAATATGAATTCTTCACAAAAAATATTATAAAATCAAAAATTGAGATTGAAGCTAGATCTATATATTAAAATAATGAAACTTTCAAATCAAAAAAAATCATGCTTGTCTTCTTTGTGCATGGAGGCCAGAACTTATATTCACCAAAAAAAAACCATCAAAAAATATAAACTATTATCCCAACAAGAAGCAAAATATCATTCCAATTCATACATTTTAATATAACTCAAACTCTCACATTTGAAAACAAAATTATCAACCTTTCTTTTCAATCCAAAACAAAAATAAACCAAATGTCATTCAAATGACAAATCAATCTTGATTTTGAGATATTTAATATCACTACTATTGAATGAACATCACCATTTTACATTATTTATAACTTTTTAAAACTATTCCAAACATCAATTGTAACCTTGTTACTATAGAGAGCACAATCATTTACAAAAAATTGATCGAAGTGGTATGAAATATTTGATTCACTTGAATGATAAGTGTGAAAAAATCGTTTGAAATCAAGTAGCCTAGTCATACATCACATTTAATCACATGTACACAAGAAATGACTATCAAATATTTTTAAACAATTTGACCCCTGTCAATTCAATTTTAATTTTTATGGTATAAATCATCATATGATATAAATTAAATAGTTACAAATTTTAAGAGGGGTACTAAAATTTTCTATAACGAAACTTAATGTTATTTGAGCAACCTTAAGTTAATAATTGAAAATTATTTGTACGAATGTTTGAATGGTAGTCATAGTATATTGATTAGAAATGGGTGATGTCAGATGAGATGTAAGCCTAGGAGGCACATAAAAAGAAAAATATGTCATATACTGATACCCATAGATCTCTGAGGAGTAAATTTTTGTGCACCCCCATAATAGGTACAATAGGTATAAATTGTATAACTATAAGTGTAAACTCATGAATAAAATAGTAGGAATAATGGTTTGAACACATAAAGTGGACTTAATCATATGAAAGGTAGATTATTATCATTTAAAATCTCATCATGTGATTCTTCAAGATTGGTTTTATTAATTGTTTTTTTTCTTTTTATTTCTAATTACATGCAACAATGCTTTAATCATATTTGGATTCATCTCAATATATTATTTAAGTTTAGTTTTGTTTACATCATCAAAATGGTCATAAAAATCAATATTTTTATATTTTTATCTTTATCAAAAGATGAAGTATCCACATCACTGATATCTTCCATTATTACCATATTAGGGTTTTTAAATATTGCATATACCTAAAATGTAAACCATAATGCAAAAAAAAATCTAATGAGGGGAAATCATAAATCAAAATTGAAAATCAAACCTTAATAAGGGATAAATCTGAACACTAAGATAAAAATTAAAACTCTAATGTAGAAGGAAACTTAATATTTTTGCATTTGAATCTGATTAGATTTACCAAAATGTTCAACTTCTTTTACACCTAAAAGATATAAAATTAAGGAAATTATGCACTAATTTTGATTATGTAAAATATAAAATTTAACACACTAATTTAAATTGAAATAGATTACTACATATTACACTTCCTAAAATTATAATAGAAAAATAAATAAATGGATCATGTACTTAACTAATTTGTATTGCTTGTTTCTCATAGAAATTGTCATTGAATCTATAAATGCTTTATATATGCTTCACTAACTATTCATACCAAAAACAAGAATTGAAAACAACCTAGAAGATATTAGTAAATTCAAATGCCTATAACAGTTGAAATTAACAAATTTTAACAACAGTGTCCCTATGCACAATGGGGGTCTAATATCTTTGATATCCCTACACCTACACCTATAGTGTGAATTTGTTTGTGGACCTCTCTAATCCTGCACTAAAATTATTGTATTGTATCTCTTCCATCCAAACCATAATTTTTATTTCAACCACAACATGTCCTTAAAAATGGTTTACTATTTTGGGTTATACTAACCCTAGCCATTCCTTGAAAAATTATTGATTTTTTCCTACGTTTTAATGCTCTAAAAAGGGCTCAAACTGCATGTAATTCTCCCACTTATGTGTGTGCAACATATTGAAACATCCATTTGACCTTTGATAATTGGCATCATGTAAATTTGACTTTGTAAATTCATATTTCACTCTACAGATTACTCTAAGGATGTTTTTTAAGGGTTTAGATATGTGTATGCCTATTTTATAATATCTTAAGAGAGTACTAGGTTTTTTATACTATTCCTTAAGTATGCCAAGTGATGTTTTGATTTATAATGACATTAGGGTTGATTTGTATTTATAGATAATTCTTTGTTAATTCAAACTATGACTAGCCCATGAAACATGTCTAGGTCAACCTAATAGAAACTTCAAATTTTGAAAAATAGTTTTTGAAGTCCCCTAGACACTACCACCATAAGGAAACCCCTATGATAATTGATACCATTTGGGTTTACCAGTACTATCCTAGATGTGTAAACTAAAGATCTAAAATTTGGAGACAATTTATCTAGGATTCTAAAAAGTTTCTATAAAAACTCAATTGATCCTATCTAAATATATATAGTGAATAGATGTGTATAAAATAGCCAATGGGTAGACATATAAAGGGAAGGTGTGCTCAAGAGTCAAATATAATCACTATGTCCAAGCATGGAAAAGTATGTCAATGTTGATGTTATAAAAATGTAAAGGTAAAATTTAAGTATCTACACAATTATAGGGCATGCAAGACAACACATAATATATCTAGGTATCATGCAAGAAGTAGGCAACATCAAGATATATATAGTCAATGTAAGTATCTTTATATGATAAATGGAAATTAATAAGGATATCACCTAAGACCCACTGTATAAATATGCCACCAATATAAGGCATACCACCAATGTGATAATACCCTCAATATGTGGAAGTAAATGTAGTTGCATAGCATATATATGTTAATAATCATATGTAACTTGTATATCCTACATCTCACCCGCTCAAAGATTAATATGAGAACCATGTGTCTAAATTTTAAATTTAAACATATAACATAGGTATATAATCATGATATGTATCCATTGACAAAGGCAAAAAAAATGATTTTTATGTTTCTATTTTTTTTTTTTTTAGTAATTTTATAGAAGAAAGAGATCACACAAAGATAAAACTAAGGGTCACATGAAAGAATAAGTAATTATAGCTCAATCAATCAAGAAACTAAACCAAGGGGAGAAATCAAAATAATCCAAGGAGGCAATTAGGAAATATTAGGGGTGAGAATCTAAAAGAAAGAAGAAAAAAAGAGCCTAAGGTCATAACTAGGGGGTAAAACAGGTAAGTCAAGCATCATAGTCCGAAAGAGAGATGAAATAGGAGGATTAAAAATAACCTACAACTTCCTTACAAAACTAATTGATGATACAATAGAAGGTCTCAATATATATGTTCTCATCATCAAAAAATTTGTGCAAGTGTCTAGAATAGGATCAACAATCAAATAGAAAGGGCCAATGTAATATAACAAGCAATATAAACCAAGGGCCTTCAAGAATTTCAATGCAAGAGAATGCATAGAACTTAAATTTAAAACTTGGAACAATATTAGGCAAGGCATAAATTCAACTGAGGAGGACACAAGAATAATTCAACATATAGAATAAATATGCAAAATGAAAACTAGGTACAATAAGATGTATATATGTACTATAAGGGATAGGATATCATGGCTAATTGATTATATCATTTTTTCATCTATATGGTGATTTGTATGATGGTTCCCAATACTGGATGTGTGATGTAAAAATCCACATTTAGAGATAAGTGGTGGATTTTATAATGCACGTGACATATTGAATAGTCTAATCTACCCAAGAAATTTGGAGATAAGTGTAAGATTGATTTGTAGAAATATAAATTATATTCAATATGTATAATACAATAAAATCATATATGGGTGAAATGAGTTAGTAAGGTCAATAGTGTAGGCTCTTGTGATTAGAGGGGGGAATGTTTCTTTACTAATTTCTTAGACTAATGTGAAAGAATACATGAGTGTGAATGTGTTTGGGTGTCATGGCAATCCCAACAAACACTTTTCTGATTTGTCTTGGAATTATAGATATTAAGAGGGGGGATTGAATTAGTTTCCTTAAAACAATCGTTCAATCTCACTTAACATCCATGAAGCATTCATTCACTTACATACATTTAGTTAATGTATACACAATCATCTACGAAAATAAACAACATGAGAACACATAATATATGTGGGAAACCCTCTTGGGGGATAAAATCCACTGATGTAAAAATTTGAATACAATCCTATAATCAATTAATAAAACTTTTAGTGAGGCACCAACCCCACAAAGAACACCAACCCCTCACAAGTCAAGCACCAACTCAACTAGTCATTTAGCAAACACCAACTTGTAAGGAGGCTCCAACCCCATAGGTAACTCAAAAATAACTCAAATATCTTGAATATATGATCACCTTATAACACATTTTTCTCACTCAACTTAATATGACCTCCTTCTTTTCCTATTTTCACTCTTCTATCTTTCTCAAATAGCCTATTAGACCTTCTCGCTCAACCAGCCCTTTCTTTGGTAGAATTAGGTCAAATGACCTTGCTTATCACCTATATAAATATTATTAGATATTAATAACATAATAACCATTCCTATTTTATGATACTCAATCCCTATATCTATTTTCCAAATCTCTATATCATTCATTCAAGTCCTCAAGATTCTAACTACTCAAATTAGGCCTTCTCTTTATACTTGACTCTTGATCTTACCCATTTTGGTCAGAAAAGAACCTATCCATACTTGGATAACCCTTGTAATATATCCAAAAAAAATCATAAGTGAAACAACCACCACATAGGTCGGTCATTACCCTTAAGGGCCAAAACCACCATTAGGCCTAATAGAGACCTAATGCAATTAGGCCTTCTCTAAGCATACGTTTCACTTAGGCCTCTTTGGAACACCTTGAGCCTCCAAAAATAGAATTAAAAATTTATACATGATTAAAATATACCATTTAAAATCTCACCTTATGTTTCCAACACCATTTATTTCATTTCACTCTTTGAATCACATAATTAAGTCTACTCGCCAATAAGCCTTCTTACTACCAGAAAGTTTGTCTTGTGAATTTGAATCATATGATAAAATTTTTCACAATAACATACTAAAAAATCACATTTATATAATCTCCATTAAATTATATTCAACATCATGTTCATTATAATTCACCAAGTATGGCAAAAGACCTCTAACTAATCAACTTCATATGCTCACTTAGAATTACACACATGCCTTAAGATACCAGTCAAAAGCCTTTGATTTTTCACACCTTCATAGGAGTTTATCATGCATAAAAATTTGTTAAAATTAACCTATGAGACCTGAATAACAACTTCATGTGCATTGGGTTCATCAACTCCATGCAAAAATACTCAAGAACAACATTCTCACTCATACATAGAAAAATACCTATAGCATCAAAAACACAATCAAGAAGATCAAGTATTAGAACACCTATGGGAAAAAATTTATGATATTATAATGGGTTTACATGAAACTAATCATCCTTATAGTATTTTTAAAAATATATATTACAAGGTTTAATATCCATATTCCTCACAACTTCACCCTACACAAACTTTATTATGTTAGACAAATCACTTTGAGAACAACTTTTAGCATGTTTGTGTGCATCAAAAAAACTTATAAATAATGTGGATATGAGTTATAGGTATTTAAAAATGACCCCATGCATTTGGATCCATCCCTAATCCTATGAAACTAATCCCTAATCTCTTTCTCACTATTGTTTAGTTTTCTCATAGTCTTGCTCATTAGGCCTTTTTAATGATAGGACAAATTACATGACAATTTTATAATATTTTAATTCTAAAAATTTATCAAAATATTTCATGAACATAAACTATAAGTCTCACACATCATCCTCCATCCATTTTCATGCTTTGACTTGATCAACCCTACCTGTTACATCGAAATTTTGAGAAACAAGGGGTTTCATGTAGCTTCTACTCACTATTATGACAAAAAAAAACCACGTAGGAAAACTTAGAAGAGTCCTTTACATGTCAAAAACATTAAAATAGGTCAAAAAAACCATTCTGATCAATAATCAACAAGATCTTTCCTATCAGGTCATTATGAGGGTTTTAGGAGGGTTTTGACTGGTTTCCCTTAGCAATTATTCATAAATTATTGCCTATAAACTCCTAAAATAATGAAAATGAATTAAAGCTAGGGATATTCCCCAACTTAAATTAACTACTCAGGATCTCATGAAAATTTTGCACGTGCCAATGATCATAAGAAAATCCTTCTCGGGTTTACAACACCCCATTTTATGCACATAAAGGATCTCAACGCCAATTTTCATAATTTATCCTTTATTATATGATATCAAACCTGGTAAAAACACTTTAAAAAACCTCTCACACTTATTTCAGTGCTCTCAATATTTTTGGTACCTTGTGAAAATAACTTGACCCACCATTCGGCCATATTAGGTCTCTTTACACACTAGACCTTGAACTAATAGTCATACTTAGACCATGATCATAACTTAATATATCATGTATTTTAATAAATACCTCATTAACATGTCAAATAAACTCATACCATGCTCACATACTACCAATCTTCTTCAC
The DNA here is from genome assembly GCA_037957365.1 of Torreya grandis. NCBI lineage: Eukaryota > Viridiplantae > Streptophyta > Pinopsida > Cupressales > Taxaceae > Torreya > Torreya grandis. The sequence goes on along the minus strand of JARHVA010000513.1, from coordinate 3,264,204 downwards.
ACAAGTCTCATATGACTTAACACAACCTACTACCATGCCTATGCCTTCTCACTAGGTCTTCATGTAAGGACTAAGCCTCAAAACTTGACCTTGAAACTCATCTAAAGGCTTATTTGCCTATTTATCATGTTTACATATATTTTTTCACTCTCTTATTCTTGTACTTACACAAATCACCAAGTTTTACTATGTTTTATGCATACACCTTCTCTTAGGACTAGACTAGGCTTCTAAAGACACCTAGTACACAATAGTAGCTTACCTTGTACCATGATCCTGAATTTGACATGACATCAATCTTAGATAAATTACCAAGTTGCATTTAAATTATCTCTTAATGGAGAGACAAAAGGTTTCCTTTAAATTTTCTATTGTCAAAAGACTTATTTTCCATATACCATCTCACCATGCATGGCCTCAACTCTAACTTTAGAATTAATGGCATCTTATCTTGAATTTGATATCAATGAATTTAATTTGACATAAATGATAACAATAATGCTTCAAGACCAATAATAAGAACATACCTCAATAATTTATGTGTGATCTCTCATCTCCATGAATGCATAAGTATCAAGCACATAGATTCACTACCGATGTGTATAGTTACAATACATATATATACATGAATGAATTACAAGATGATAATTATAGTTGATAATATTTTTTATAATAGAATTTACAATGTCCCTTCATCTTCCTTGACTAAGTGATGTTGTGATCCAACATGTGGTAAGTTGTTAAGATCCTCAAACATGGCATAGGTGTGGAGTGTGTGATTTGATGTGCTTCTTGACAAAAAAGTGTTTATATTTGAATTTTGATGTGTAATAATCCTTCATAGATATGAGGTGACAAGTGGCATGCAAAAAATCAATGTGCCAGATGGTTACGCACCATAAGGATACAAGGTGATGTGTGGAATTACAAAAGCTATAAAAATTGCATGTGGAATTTGACACAAGGTTTTAAATGTTGTAAGTGATAAAATTCAAGGTACCAAATACTATAAAATATATGAGTGATGTGAATTTATTGTGTGGCACTAAATAATATATGATGACCGTGAATCTAGAATATGGCATGTCTAGGACTAAATAGAAAAATTAACCAAAGTACCATGATACCTCAAAAATATTTCAAAGTGTAGGTTGAGCTACAAATTAAGTGAGATTTATGCATAATACTATAAGGAATTATGCCAATACCATGCATTACATAAGGGTTTCTATTTTCTAATAGATTTCATAAGGATGAAAATCTCAAGTTATACAAGAGGTTGAGGAGGATTTCATGACTATGAGTGGCTACAAGTATACGCTTGGATCAATTGCCCTTTCTTGAGAATCAATGGTCTAAGAAGCATTCTTGGTTAGCTATGGGAATTGAACCTGAAGCTGCTAAAGGTTGTACTACTTGGATTGATCAACATAGTACCTATATTTCACCACTCGAGATAATTTATTAGTTCCATTATATGTGTGTGTGTTTTTCACTTAAATCATCTGATATTTATCTACATGACATAAGTTTTTAGGATCTAAATCAAAATGATATTATGTCGCTATTATCTCAATAAGTGGAGGGAGATAAGGCTTAAGGATCTCTACATTAAATATTAGGTGTATGCCAAAGTATGAAGGCAAATAAATAATGAATGTGTTCTCACCATCTATGTGTAAAATGGTGTGTCATATCACAAAGGCTTTATCTTTCAGTGAGGACCCTTGAAGAGTTCCTTCTTAAGGTGCAAATAGACACTATCGCCAACTCATAATGCATGAAGTGTGTGATGCATGTTATGGTGTTCCTTATAATTTTGTTATGAACTTAAAATTATATATTGAACTTTATAATGAATATATTATATGTTTTGTATAAAATTTTGTAATTTATCCACTCCCCTTTCTAGTGTATGTGAATTAGTACTAGTTTATGTATAGTAGGATATGTCTAGATGTGCCACTGGATGGAACCTAAAACATGTCTAGAATGAACTATGCACCATAGAAATGTGAAGTGATTTTTTATAGGAATGTTTTATGATAGTATTTATCATCCCCAAGTGTGAGAATGCAAATGGTTGTACATTCATAGAAGATGAACAACTATGTAATTGATACCTTTCATTTGTACATTTGTTTGTGAATGAAATTCCATTGACCGATCTAGTTGTGTACCCATAAATTTCCAATATGTTTTTTAAAAATGATTCAAAAAATATGAGTATCAATAAGATTCAATTGATGTTGAAAATTCAAAGTGAATACATACATTTTTGAATAAATATTGTGTGGTATTAGTTGTGTCAATGCCTTTATTTTAGGAAGCTATGGTAGTCATCTTTGAAAACCCATCCACTAAAATGAACATGACATCATGTTGATGTTTCTTCATAGGCAATCTATCCATGAAATCCATGATTATAGATTCTCATGATTTGGATATAACTAGTAGAGGTGTGTAACTTCCTATTTTTGGGATTTATGATGCAACAAGGAATGAAAGACTTAATGTGTCACTCCATGTTTATGATCATGTGTGTCCATTATAAATTCAACTACAATGTATATCAAGTCTATATAACGTCAAAGAGTGATTATTCTTTATCATAATCCCAAATAAGTATATGGTGATGTGTGCCTTTAATAAAATAAATATGTCCAAACTTGTGGAGATCTTCAGGCATGTATAACTCCTAAACCTATTTACTAGTTATAATTGTAGTGTAGTCATGTAAAAATTCCTTATCAAATGAGTACATGGATATCTAATCTACAAAGTTTTAGTAGCATGTGTTCAACATTTTGATGAGTGCATAAACTATTGGTCAACTAAGGTAATTTTTTTCCTTGTTATCATTTCCCTTTTTTTACTTCAACAAGAGATGTAACTACTTCAGGTAAGTCATCCACTTCATGTGGTGAAACTTCATCATTCTCTACGTTTGTTAGAAATGAAGTGGATTATGATCAAACTAAATGATTTTTTCCTTACCCAGAATATACTCTCACCATTGCTTGACTCTTTTCATAATAACAAATAATTATTTCTCATGTGTGGATTACTATCAAATAGTGTCATTGAACTTCTCAAAGTGGTATGTAATAGGATGTCTATGTTGCTTGAGTACTACATTGAATGCATAGTCAAATTCATTGGTGTGAAGTTCAAAGGAATGAATAATGTTAGGGATTGCAAGAATAAATGTTGTACAAAGGCATTTCTTGATATACTTAAAATTGCATCGATATCCAAGTGTACAACTAAAGGTTTATTTAGCATGCATGAACTGACTAAGATCCCATGTGATGTTTGATAACCTAATAAAAAAATTTGATATAATTTTTTGAGTCCAATAAAACTCCTCGATTTTGTGAGATTGTGTAGATTAGGCTAATCTTGGATCACCTTCATCTTATTTGGGTATACATGTATAATTTTTATTTGATGTTGTATCCCAAGTATTGGATGCTTGTGATTTTAAAATAGCACTTGAATAAGTTGGATTAGCACCTAGGATTTCACAGAGTGAATAAGATGTGTGAAACATGCTCCAGATGCTCCTTCCAAATATTTTTTTATACAAGGATGTCATCCAAGTAGATAATGGTGAAGGAGTTAAGAAATTACATAATTATGTAATCCATAAAGTGCATGAATGTCATTGGTGCATTGGTCAAACCAAAAGGCATGACCATCCATTTAAGCAATCATTCATGTGTCTTGAAAGTTGTATTTTATAAGTCTTCAATATGGAATGGAATCTAGTGGTAACCTAACTTCAGGTCAATCTTTGTGAAGTAATGATCACCTTAGATCTAGTCTAGAAGGTAATCAATGTGTGGTGGTGGATACCAATTCTTCACTATGATTTTTTTGAGTATGTGATAATATATTCAAAGGCATATATTCCCTTATTTCTTGGGTGCAAGGACTATAAGACTATTATAAGGATAAGAGTTAGGCTTGTTCATGCCTTGATCAAGGAGATATCACTTTTGATATTTGAATGCATCATTATCCCAAATTGATTTGTAGTATAAATGGTTGTTTGGAATAAGGGATCAAGGGGACAATTTGATGTGGTGTTTTATTATGCAATGTGTTAGGAGGAATTTTTTATCACAAATAATTCACCATATTACTTTAGTACATTGTTGAGGTACTATTATTACAATGATGTTTTCATGGTATATGCTACCAATTCTTTATTTTCTCTCATATGCAGGTGCCTTAGGATGGGTCATAATTAATACAAACTTATACATGTGCAATATGAGTTTACAACATTGTTTAGAAAAGATAAATGTGATATTATTCATAGGTTATAACTCAAAGAGATTGAAAACTAGTCTTTAATGTGAACATTCCATTTATGTGGCTTCACCTGATATGTAGCTTCATGATCAGACAAGTATGGCCTCCCTATTAGTATGTCACAAACTAAAATAGTTGAAATGTCTCAAGTAACACTATCATCCATTGGATTATATTTTTAATTAAAGGTACATTATCACTAGACCTATATATATTTACCTAACTAGAACCACCCATGTGAGTATGGGTGTAGATGTGCTACAGTATGAAGAGCTAGATGTTGAATGACATTTTATGAAATGGTGTTCTTTTGAATCTCATTTTCAATGATGAAATGGAGATGTTTTCCTTTGACCCAAAACTTCATGTCTAAGAGATGCTCATGCTCCTCCAAAGTTTCTAGTGTCATGGCAGTAGTGATCACACAATAACTATTTGGATTATGTCATTCATGGTTATGGTATATGATGTAGACTATGCAATTAGAGATTGTTAGGTGTGACATTTAGAATCATCATGGGCACATAAGAGATGTCGATGAAACCAATTTTGGCCTAGATTATTTTCACCTTTGTTTGATTTATAAAGTGTGGGAACCTCTTGATTTTGTGTGGAATTCTTAGGTTGATCTCCCTTTCAATTTTCATTTCACTTTCGTAAGGAGGACTATGATGGTGAGTTGTCTGAGGGTTGGTTATTATGCATGACATTGGATGAAGAGGTGAAAAACTTATTCATATTTACCTTAGCTTTAATATTATAAAATTTTAAACATGCTTGCCCCAAGTATTTATAAGTTAATATATACATCTTTGCACAAATATAAGGTGAAATTTTTTTGATGTACTTTAATACCTTATATTATTTTTTCAAGTTATTACGTAAGCACTATTGGCACCAAATATTTCACCCTAGAAGAGGGTGTTCAATCCTCTTCTATATTTTGGAAACATGGTAACACTTATAGGTATGTGGGTGTACCTATAGTGGAGGTGAGCCTCGATATTTAAGGGCTAGCTCCCTGAATGTATCTTGAAATGCTTATCACCTATCTAATGTTTGCTTGTGGGAAAAGTGTTAGAATTTCACATGAAATTAACCTAATATAAGGGGGTGATATACCAATATTATTTCCACATGACCATCATATTCTTACCACCATGAAACAAGGCATACAAACTAGCTTGAAAGTCCTTAAAGGGTTATAACATCAATATTTCAACATAGAGGTGAGATGTATGAAGCAACATAAGGTAAATGAACTAGAGGGGAAAATGCGCACTCAAATATTAATTTTACTCTTGAAAGGATCCCAATACACTTGAATACACTCTATGTGACCTATTAGAATAGGAACTCTTGCATAAACATGAGAGGATAAGGGAAGAAAGGATAGAATATTATCACTTTGCATCACTATACATCACTTTGCACACTTAGACAATTATTCATGAATTCAAAACCATACATGAATAAATGTTCAAATTCAAAATAAAATGTCATTCTAGTAGGTATTTTCCATATATGGTGTGGTATTAGTTTACAGTAGCCAAAATGGTTGCTACTTATAGAATTGGAGAGAGATGAGAAGAGAAATAAGTCCAAGAGTCACTAAGACATGTATCATGCTAAGAAAATGAGTTATACATGTATGAGAATGAGTATTAAATAGACCATGCAAGTTCTAATCAGACAAATTGCCCTTCAAATCATGAAACTCATAGAATGTCGTGTAGGATTCTTCTTGCTTGCTCATAAAATTGCCTTCATCATTTGGCCCTTTTGGAACACCTCACCACTGACTAGGGATAAATGTCATGATTGTACTTAGAGGGAGTGGTTTTATACATGATCCACCATGAATTATTTTAATTCCTAATCATATATTTTTTTTTGCACATGATTTATCACTTCTTTTAGTCCAAGTAACTCATCTTTCACTCACCCCTCACACTAGCTTGTTCACTTTGGTAGTCTTGGTTGGTTGAAGTGAAGGAAATTTAACAAAAACTTAGGATATTTTATTATGAAAAAAATATAAATGAGGTGTTATCTAAATTCCCAATACTTCTCCCAAATTTTATTGCATCTCTTGACTCTTCTTAGAACCTGTAAAACATCAAAAACAATCAAGAAAACCTCATTTCCCCCTTGTCTATACAAGTAGGGAAGAAATAAAGTTTATGGGGAGGATAATTTTAGAGTAATATATAAAATATAACCACATATTAAGCCATTATATTCCATCTATATATCTCTCTTGATTCATTTTCTCCATTGGGTCATGAATCAGGGTTTTGGAGGGTTTTAGGCTCTTTCTACTCTTAGCCTTTATTAATAGAGTTGTGACATTGTATTTGAAAAAAAAAATCACAAAATTATTTTTAATGACCTTATTCAAATTTTATAATATCCTTTAATCTCCATGCAAAGTATTCAGGAAGATGTCAGCATTTCAACCTAGCCTATCAAGCTTTGTATACCATTCTGCATAGGCCTGAGTTGTTCTTGAACCAAAAGTGGCTTTATTGTGGAATTTTATGCATAAAAAATGGATTATATGAACCCTATTACTCCTTTAAAACATTCTCAAACTCATTATAATGTTCACTTAGGGTTATAAATGAACTTGACCCTCTAGTTGGGCTTTAGGCCTAGTTGATATCGTGTAGGTATGTTTGCACTATTGTCTATTTGGACCACCCTATTGTGTTTCTGATACCTTTTAATGTTATACATGTTTTTTAATGTATTATAACATCTACATAAACCTTTTTTCAAGGTTCATCCAACCCTTATCTCACCTAGTTCTCCTTTTCCTTTAAAGTTTGTAGGTTTGCACCATAGGGGAGTACCCTCTATCTGAGACAAAACAAAGGGTACTTCCCCTATTGTCCCAAGAAAATTTAATATTGGATGATATTTCCCCAAAGTTATGGATACCTTATGTACAAATTTTTATCCCTTTTTCATATCATTAGGCTCTTCAAATGCACTAAAACCTAAAACAAACTTATGGAGTAAGTTGACTGTCTGTAGGGTCTTGATGAAGGACTATAGATTGCACTGTTGGAGTCAATCATTTGATATGTCTAACATCATTATGAATTTTTAAAAAAAATTTACTTCAAAAACCTTTCCAAATTATTCACACATGCCTTGCCTTTCAACTTGACTAGACTATTAACTATGTATGTGTGTTTGGAAAAGGCACTTGTAGGTGTATTTGCATGATTTAGATCATGTGTCAGTGTATAATGACTTTATTAGAGTGTTATTAAAAAATTTATATCCTTTTAAGTCCTATTCATAAAATATAAACATAAATAACACCATCTTTTACTCATTGTCCTTCCTACAATCAACTATGATTAATTGTGTTGAACCTATTACATGTGCTTTCTTGGGACTACAAGGTTTATGAGGAGGTCTTGACTAAGCTTAAATGGTGGAATATAAATTTAAATTATTTAATTTGGTAACCAAAATCATATTTTAATCTCATGTTTATATATTTACATGCTTGGGTCCATAAAATCTTTCGATTTGACATGTCTACCTATGTAGCATCTCCTTGCCACATTGTTTTCTTCGAACACATGTCTTCACCTCATGCCTTCTAGAAACTTGATCAAATTTACTCTATCAATCTCCTCAGGAGTCTCCTAGCCTTGAAGTTTAATGTTATCCATTTATCTTTAATTTGAGCTTTCAATATTGTGACACTTGGCATCCCTACATGCCTTATGTGTATCCTATTTTTAGTCTTCATTTAGTTAATGCTTTTACACCACATTGTGGCCTTGCATGCAATCTAGGATCATTGACTTATTGACTTGATTTGAACCATCGATCTCCATGTCTATGGTTTAACACATGTCATAGATCTTTGATCTGGATGATCAAACATGTGTCATTGATCCCCTAAACATATGATCAAATGCAAGTCATTGATCTGCTACCAATTCACCATCATTGTGACACATGTCACCATCATGTTCAATATTAGTATCCTTTGACCTATTTACTTTATGTTCTCCATTATATCTCCATATACATGATTAAATGTGCACCATTAATCTATATTTACTTATTAACCTGAGTCTTCAATGTAGATCATTGATCAAAATTTATACATAAGAATATGCACCATCGATATTAACTTGGGGGCATTTGACTTATTTACTTTGGGTGATCACCCATGTGTCAGTGATCTTTGATCTAGGATTTCAAAAATTTTACACTTGGCAACCTTGTGTTCAACTCATACCTAAGCCTTATGAAAGTCTATAACTCAATGCAATTATGAATTCAACCACATAACATAGTTACATAGTCCATCTTATATAGGGGTAGACAGGGTTTACAAGTATATTAGCTTCCCTTCAAGGGTTTCATAGACTTTATGATCAGTGCCATTATCAGTCAATACCATCTTCTTGATCTGATAACTTCCATCATGCTTAAAACTTGTTATGTAATTCATACAAGTTAATTGACACTCACCCATTTTTGGCAATTCCAAAGCATGTCAAGCATGGAAATAAGTTTGAAGAAGTTGGAGAGCCATCCCACAACATTATCCCATGTGCCACTCTCTCTCATAGGCCATACACCTTTTAAAACTCCTTTTTTTACAACTATTTTCTTGGTTTTTAGTTAACCTATAAGTTTTTAGTTAGAATTTGACATGTTTAATAGGGACTGACACCTTGGATGTTGGAAGGAAGTTAGGAACACATAGACACCTTGAAAACCACACCACTTGCATTTAATGCTCATTTATGATCTCTAAATGGCTTAAAATGACATAAGGAATAATTAGACCATGACAAAGGATAAAATGACATTAAATTACATCAAATTACCTATGCAACACCATATGACATTTTTATAAACCCCTATATAAGTTTTTGACTATAGGGGGTTGACCCATTTCTATTTGTAGTCAAAATGTTCAACATTCTTGGCAATTTCCCAAGGGTGGTATGCTTGTTATGCCATTAATAGTAGCCTAATCCTATCCATTAGGCCATGGATTCACCTATACACTATATTTGACACACAAATTACCTTTGACAACACACAAAACACAAGGAAAAGACACATAAAATAAGACATGCTCAAAAGAAACACATGTTTAACTAGAACACTTAAGAAACACAACACAATTGAAATAAAAGTCACACCTAACCTAATATTTAAAAGACTAACCTTCAATTCCTCAATATCAAGGTTTCAAATGTATCTCATTCATAGGGATAGGTAGATCTTCTCCATTCATCCTTGATAATTAGAAAGAGTTGCTTTGTTTTCACTTGATGATGGCATATGGTCCATTCCATAAAGTGTCAAATTGTGTATATCTCCCTAGTTTTGCTCTATCTTCATCCCATTTCAACACTATGTCACCTTCTTGAAATATTCTTGGAGTTGATTTCTTGTCAAAAGACCTCTTCATTAGTATTTGGTGATGTTACATATCTTGATGAGCTTTATTTCTAGTCTCTTGCAACTCCATCAATTCTGTCAACCTTACCTCCATTGGAGTGTTCTCAAGCAACTTTAATTGATGTGTCAACTATAAGGTAGATAGCTCTTGTGATATAGACAAACTAGCCTCCCTTCCATAGATAATAACAAAAGGATAATTCCCTATTGACCTCTTGGGATTTATCCTATCAGCCCATAGGGTTGTCTTCAATTTAGTGTGTCAAGCCCCTTGATTATCTTCCAAAGTTTTATTGATGATTCTGATTGGATTATTTTTAGTAAACCTATCCAACCCATTACCTTGAAAGTAATAATTGGATGAGGTGCTCAAGTATTTTCCATTACTCTTTGCCCAATTATCTATCTTAACACCCATAAAATCAAGTGCATTATCTGAAATAATGATATAAGGGGTACCAAACCTTGTTATGATACTCTCATAGAAATCCAATATAGAATTTTCATTAGCTTCTTTTAATGTCACTAACTCAACCCACCTTGTAAGGTAGGCAATTTTTTTGAGTATCCATTTATGACCAACAATTGATGGGGGGTTTATCATGCTAATAAAATCAAGACCCCATTACATGAAAGGTTGATCTACGTGGATAGGCTTCAAAGGAAGAGTTGTAAGCTTTTATTTTCATACAAAGAAATCACATTGTACACACTTTAACAGTACTTGAAGAGGCTAGGCCAATAATACCCTACCCTCATGATCTTGGTAGTTGTGGTTCTTGGAGAAAAATGACCTCTTATTTTCCCATCATGTAACTTCTCAAGCAACACCCCAAACTGATCATGATCAATGCATCTCAATAGCACACCATTAGTGTCTTTTATAAAAATCACACCATCTGCAAGACAAAAGGGATTAGTTTTTAATCTAAAATATATCCTTTGTGATCTATTCATACTATTAAGACACTCACCACTTTAAAAAAATGTAATAACATCTTGTGTCCAACTTTGTAGAGGCAAGGAATCAGCTAGTTAGGATTATTCATGATTGACTAGAGCCTCTTCTTTTGAATCATGGAGATTTGAATCTCAATGTTCACAAATGCCTTTACCTCTTATCAACTTTGTCACTTTGATATCAACATCATATTCCATTACCTTGGTGATCCACCCTGCCCTCTTTTCACTAAGGTCTTTACTCAAGAGAAACTCTTTGGTACTAGGATGAGAAACCATAACATGAATCCTATTATTTTAAACCATATGCCTAAACTTATTTAGTCCTCTTACAATAAAAAGGACTTGTTTTTCCACAAAGGTGTACTTGACTTCATAATCTTCCAAACCTTGACTAAAGAATGCAATTGGTTGCTCCACACCTTCATTATTCTTTTTCATTAGCATGGTTGAGATAGTATCAAGGTTAGCAAATGAATACAACATAAATTCTTTAGCAAAATTAGGGTTCACAAGAGTAGGATCTTGTGCAATTACTTTCTTAATGGCTTCAAAACTGCTCTTACCTTCCTTAGTCTAAAAAAAGACTTGGTTTTTCTTGAGCATGGTTATGATAGGCTTCACCAAAGATACAAAACCAAGTATGAAACTCCTTACAAATTTTATCTTTCCTAATAAAATTTAGGGAATTTTACTAATCAAGGGAAATGATAGACCTATAGTATCTCTTGTCCTTTTAGGGTCAATAGTCAAACCATCTTTGGCAACAATATGTCTTAAGAGCTTACCTTCATGGATAGTAAATATGCATTTTTTTTATCAAGAGATACCCAATACTGCCTACATATTTCAAAAAAATTCCTCAAGTATTGCATATGTTCATTTTCATTTTTAGAAAACACTATTATATCATCTACATAAACCAATAACATCTCATTAATCAAACCTTTGAATGTCATTCCATTGCTCTTTGAAATATGGCATCGACATTTGACAAACCAAAAGGCATCTTCCTATAAGCAAAAGTCCCCCATTTTGTGGTGAATGTTGTCTTAAATTTATCTTCCTCATTCACTAAAATTTGATTATAACCTAAATATTCATCTAGGAGATAAAAATGTTGATAACCTAAAATGATTTGCAAAATTTGCTCCATTAAGGGTAAAGGATAGTAATCTTTGAGTGACAATCTATTAAGATCTATAAAGTCCACACAAATTATTATCTCCCTATTCTTATTTATAAAAGGTACAAGGTTATCTACCCATGTTTAATGTTTGATAGGAAAGATAATTTTAGATTCAAGGATTTTGGTAAGCTCTAACCTCATGAGTTGTTCAACCTTGGGGTTGATGGGACTTTGTTTTTACCTGATTGGTTTAACTCAAGGTTCCAATTCAATGGTATGGTGTGATAGGGTAGGATAAAATCCTTTTATTTCATTATAATCCCAAGAAAATATGTCATGAAACTCTCTACACAAATCAATGAATGTTTGCTTCTCCAACGTAGAACATACCTTGCCTAGTTTAAGAAGTTTATCTTTGAAGATCAAGACTCTTTCATAGTTATCCTCTTTTATATACATACTCACATTTTCATTATTATTTTTATCATATTCATTTAATATACTTTCTAATTTCACCAAGCCCTTAGGTATCTTATTTTTTCTTAGCTGCATCATCTGATAATTAAATTGTTTTTGGAGTCTCTTTTGATTTCTTAAGGAAAACTCAGTCTCATTTTGCAAGAAGTATGCAATGTTTTTGTCACTATAAAACACTTGAAAAGACACATAATTATCATATATGGAAGGTCTGATGATAATTTTAATGTTAGATTCATTTCCCTCTTCTTTTATGGTAGTTGGTGTATCAAATTGAGCTCTTATGATATCTACTCTATCAGCATGGTCATTATGCTCCCTTCAGACTGATTAGATGTTGAATGCATTAAATTCTTCAATAAAATCCCATACCATATACTTATATGAATTTATAAAATGTTTCTTGGTAGCAACCACATTCCTAACTTGATGCACAACCAATTCATTATCTCTATATACTTTCAAGTTCTTAATTCCTTTTCTCCTTGCCCATTGAAGGCCATGAATCAAACCTTCATACTTAGCCACATTACAAGTACAACTAAAATGGAACCTATATGAATCATAGTATTTTTTTTTGTATGGGGATACCAACATGACACTATATCATACACCAGTTTTAATTATATAACCATCAAAAAACATTTTCCACATCTCCTTCCTTGGCAACTAGAGGTATTGATATTCCTTCTTCATGTATGCAATACACTCCTAAATAAATTTCCTCCATGAAATAATAAGGATCATGATAATATGTTTTATTAAAATATTCATCAATAAATATATCATAAATTCCTTCAATATTGGAGTAAGTACCATCATCTATAATAGAATCATTCTCCTCATGGACAACATAATTCAAATTAGAACTTGTTTCAATGTAGGGCTTAATATGAAACCTTGTAAGAGGCTATGTTCTAATGGCCACCTTGGTCCAATACCTTATCCTAAAGGCAAATAAGGACAAGTTAACTAAGATATATCCACTTATATTTATTTTAAAGTCTCTTGAAAGGCAGATTACAAAGTGAGATGGGAGGTCAACAACAACTATGTCTTGAAGGATAGGAAAACTAGAACAATAATGCAAGAAAACCTTCAAGTTTTTTATCAATCCTATTGTCTCAGAAGGTTTACCATATAATTGGATAACTCCTTTCCTATGAGACTCATATTTTAGGCCCAACTTATAAGCTACAACTTTGGGCATGACTAAAGTAGAAGCTCCACTATCAACTATGCAATTGTGTACTAACTTGTCACCCAAAATGACAGTGAGGTAGAATGGTAGAGGTTTCTCAGATTTAGTAGATGTTTCAACAGTGTTTTTGGTGGAATTTTTGAGATAAAAATGGCCATGACTTGGACTTGAAGGTGAAATACTAGTAGGGATAGTAGATAGTTATTTTTGTAAAATATCTTTTTGGCCAGGCATATGAAGGACATCCTAAAGAGAAATGGATGTCTTGGTATTCTTTAATGAGTCTAAAATATTTATAGTATACATACCTAATTTTTATTTGTAAATTGGAGGAAAGGAGGTGCTTTGAACTTGAGGATTTTAGACACCTTGAGCATACTTTCCAATATTTTGATTTGAAGGAGGTGTAGGAGCTTTTGGTGCAGCCATGCCTTGTTGCTTTGTAGGGGTATTGGATCAACTTTTAGGCACATTATTGTCACCTCCTAAATCCTTTATCTTGTATCTTGTGTTTTATACAATATAATTTCCTTGATTGAGTATAAAAGTGGCCTCAACTAGGAATTTGGTGAAGACCTCTCCTTGAGGCTGCCCATCTTCATATGTTTACATCATGACTTCATCGTTAACTAATAGAAGAGGGGTGACTCCTCCTTGAGTAAAAATGGCCTACTATACATTATCATTTACATCCATAAATTATCATTTTTATAATCTTCTCCTTACACCAAATTTGTATGCATCGGTACTATCTCCTTTGCATTGGTAGTAGAATTAGGATTATACAAATTAGTAGGCCTATTAAAGTTAGGTTTTTTTTACCTCTTTCTCCCCCATATTGTTGGCCATATTACTATTTTTAAGGATATGGACTTTTATAATCACCTTTTTGTACCTTGTCTTTCATATTTTGAGATTATAAGGTTAGGAATCTTGCTTTCCAATCAATATTATCTTTTGTTTGCCTAGGAACAAATCTAGGCTTGGTGTTGGCATTGGGAAATTGGGCTAAACTTAGATAATTAGCAAAAGTATGAGATAATTAAGGCATAAATACCTTACAAGTAAATATTATAGCTTGAATGAGACCATTTTCGTCTTTGATGTCAAGTTTATATGCTTCAATAAGAGTGGAACCACCCATGGATTGAAGCATGATAGCAATTTTACTACCAATAGCTCTCAAGTAGGTAGGGAACATAAAACTAGTAGGTGGCCTCATGGGAAGAGGTAATCTATACCAAGTATTTTGAAACCTCTAATTTAATTCATGAATTATTTTTTTTCCAACCTCTTTTGATCACATTGAGCTAATGTATGAGAGAGGTATGGTCACTTTCATTTTCAAATCTTGAAATCAACAGCACTCCAAAGTCATCCCATGACATGATGCATCCACCTTATAGAGTCCTATACCAATCAAGAGATTTCTTTATAAGGGAAATTTCAAGGATCCTAATGTAAATGTTCTCTTAAGTGATATTTTGGAAGCTAAAAAACTTAAAGATATCCCGGATATGTTCACTAGGTGTAACATGACTCTCACCATTGAATGTAGGCACACCTTTTGTGGCAATAAGAATAACGGCATCATATGCTTGAAGATGAATTAGATTATTAGTATTGAAGGAAAGGAAGGCATGAGGAATCTCCGTGTTTTATTAAATATATTTAGTTTCATCCACTTCTTCACTTCCTTGGCTAGAAAAATCCTCTTGGTCCTCAAAGGGTAGATTGGGATGAGGATATTGAACTTCAAGAAGAAGTTCAGTCTGAATAGGTGGATTGAGAGGATTGAAAACTCTAATAGATACTAACATAGTAAGAACCATGAATTATAAGGATAATTATATGACAAAAAAATTACCTTGAACCATAATTTACATTGATAGAGTCATCAAATGTTGAGTAGCACACCAATTTACAACTAATGTTATCAAGATTAGCATTCACCTTGACAAGTTGTCTTGAAGACAATAGGTGCCACTAGGCATGCCTGAACTATTGGTATAAAATATTTCACCATATAATAATGTGTTAAATCATTTTAAATATTTGGTAAACATGGGAACACTTCCATGTATGTGGGTGTACCTATAGTGGAAGTGATCCTCTAGATTTAAGAGCTAACTCCCTAAATGTATCTTGAAATCCTTATCACCTATCTAATGCTTGCTTATGGGAAAAGAGTTATAATTTTGAATTAAATGAAACTAATATAAGGGGGTGATACACCAATATTATTTCCACATGACCATCATATTCCTACCACCATGAAACAAGGCATACAAACTAGCTTGAAAGTCCTTAAAGGGTTCTAACACCAATGTTTCAACATAGAGGTGAGATGTATGAAGAAACACAAGGAAAAATAAATATAGGGTATAATGCACACTCAAATTATAATTTTACTCTTTAAATAATCCTAATAAACTTTACTACACTCTATGTGACATGTTATAATAGGAACTATTGCATAAACATGATAGGATGAGGGAAGAAAGGATAAAATATTATCACTTTGCATCACCATACATTAGTTTACACACTTAAAAAATTATTAATGAACTCAAAAACAAACTCTAATTAATTTTCAAATGAAAAATAAAATGTCATTCTAGTAGGGATTCACCATACATGCTGTGGTATTGGTTTATAATAGCCAAAATGGTTGCTACTTATCAAATTAGAATGAGAGGAGAAGAAAAAGAAGCCCAAGAGTCACTAAGACATGTGTCATGCTAATAAAAGGTATTATACATGCAATATAATGAGTATTATATATATCATGCAAGTTATTATAGGACAAATGTCCCTCTAAATCATGAAACTCATGAAATATTGCATAGGATTCTTCTTGCTTGCTCAAAAAATCGCCTTCATCATTTGGCCCTTTTAGAATGCCTCACCACTAACTAGGGATATATATCATGATTTCACTAAGATGGATGGGTTTTATAAATGATCCACCATGAAATATTTTCATTCCTAATCATATATATTCTTATTCACATGAGTTATCACTACCTGCAGTCCAAGTACTCCTATTTCACTCACCCCTCACACTAGCTTGTTCACTTTGGTAGTCTTGATTGGCTGAAGTGAATACACTTGTAAAAAAAAATTAAGAGATTTTATGATTCAATAAATTTACATTAGGGGTTATCTCAAGTCCCAATTCTTCTCCAAAAGTTGATTGCATCTCTTGACTCTTCCTAGAACCTGCAAAACATAAAAAATAGTCAAGGAAACCTCATTTCCCCCTTATTTAGTAGGGAAACACTAAATTTGATGGTGATGAGCCTTATTTAGTCATATAAAACCTAAAACCACTTCCCAAGCCATTCCATGCCATCTAGATATCTCTCTTTCTTCATTTTCTCCATCGGGTCATGAATCAGGGTTTTAGGCTCTTTCCACTCTTAGCCTTTATTCACAGAGTTGTGACATTGGATTTGAAAACCAATTTAACAAAATTATTGATCATTAAATTATTAAAATTTTATAATATCCTTTAATCTCCATACAAATTATCCAAGAATATGTGAGCATTTCAACCTAGCCTATCGATCTTTGTATACTATTATGCATAGGCCTGAGCTATTCTTGAACCAAAAGTGGATTTCATATGGAATTTTGTACATAAAAATTGGATTATATTTAACTTATTTATCCTTAAAAAAATTATTAAACTCATTATAATTTCAACCTAGAGTTATAAATGAACTTCACCCTCTAGTTGGGTTTTAGGCCTAGTTAAAACCATGTAGGTATACTTGCATCGTTGTATGTTTAGACCACCTTGTTGTGTTTCTAACCAATGTGCATGATACACATGTTATTTCATGTCTTATGACATTTATCTACACATTTTTTAATGTTAAACAAACCCTTATCTCACCTAGTTCTCCTTTTCCTTCAAAGTCTATAGGTTTGCACCATAGGGGAGTACCCTCTGTCTAAGAAAAATAGAGGGTACTTCCCCTATTTACCTAGGAAATTTGAATATTTGAGGAGATTAACAAAGTTATGGATACCTTATGTAAAAAATTTAATCCATTTTTCATATCATTAGGCCCTTCAAATGGGCCAAAACCTAAAATAGACATATGGAGTAAGTTGACTGTCTACAGGGTCTTGATGGTGGACAGTAGATTGCACTATTGGAGCCCTCCTATAAATTTTTTTCATGATATGGAGATAATTTGAGATTTATAACATAATTACTAAGTTGTTACAACTTTTTTACTTCACAAAACTTTCCAAATTCCTTACATATGCCTTGCCTGTCAACTTGACTAGACTATTGATTATGTATATCTGTTTAGAAAAAGGCACCTGTAGGTGCATTTGCATGATTTAGGTATTATGTAAATGTCTAATTACTTTATTATATTATTATTTACAATTTTATATCCATTTTTATCTTTACAAGTTTTATTCTTACAATACAAACATCAAGAACACCATCTTTTACTCACTATCCTTCCTACAGTCAACTACAATTGACTGTGTTGAACCTATTGCATGTACTTTCTTGGGACTGCAAGGTTTATGAGGTGGTCTTGACTGAGATTAAATTGAATCACATGAATTTTAAGTATTTTATTTGGTATCCCAAGTTATATTTTTATCTTTTGTTTATACATTCGCATGCTTGGGTCCACAAAATCTTTTGATCTAACATGCCTGCCTATGTGGCATCTCCTTGCCATGTTGTTTACTTTGGACACGTGTCTTCACCTTGTGACTCCTATAAACCTGATAATTTTTTCTCTTTTTATCTCTTCAAAGTTCTCCTAGTCTTAAATTTCAATGTTGGCCATTTATCTTTGATCTAGGCTTTCAAATTGTGACACTTGGTATCCCTACATGCCTTATGTATACCCTATTGTCAGCCTACATTTAGTTAACACTCTTACACCATGCAGTGGCCTTGTGTGAAATCTAGTCTCATTGACTAATTGAATCAATTTGTACCATCGATATTCAACTACATAGTTTAATGTGTATTGTATATCCTTGATCTAGATGATCAAATGTGCATCATTGATCCACTAAACATACAATCAAATGTGGGTCATTGATCTACTACCAATTAACCATGATTGTGACACATGTCACCATCATGTTCAATCTCAATATCCTTTGACTTATTGACTTCATTTTCACCATTATATTTCCATATGCATGATTAAACATGTGTCGTTGATCTTTCTTGAATTATTGACCCCAATATTCAATGCAGATCATCGATCAAAATTTGTATATAAAAATATGAACCATAGATCTTGATCTAATGGAATTTAACTTATTGACATTGGGTGATCACATGCATTCCATTGATCTTTTATCTAAACTTCTAAAATTTTGACACTTGGTATCCTTGTATTCAATTTGTACCTAAGCCTTATGAAATTCTATAACTTGATACAATTGTGAATTCAACCACAAAACACAATTACATAGTCAATATTATATAAGGGAATACATGATTTTTAAGTATATTAACTTCTCTTGAAGGGTCTCATAGACTTTATGATTAGTGTTATCATTAGTCAATACCATTCTCTTGATCTAATAACTTCCATCATGCTTGAAACTTGTTATGTAATTCATATAAGTTACCTAGTAGTCACCTATTTTTGGCAATTTCAAAGCATTTCAAGCATGGAAATGAGTCTGAGGAAGTTGAAGATCCATCCCACAACCTTCTCCCACATGCCAATCTCTCTCATAGTCCGTCCACCACTTAAAATTCCTTATTTTGTAGCTATTTTCTTGGTTTTCAATTATAACCTACAAGTTTTCAATTATAATCAGACATGTCTAATAGGGATTGACACCTTGAACATTGGAAGGAAGTTAGGAACACATGAACACCTTGAAAACTGTACCACTTGCATTTAATGCTCATTTATAATCTCTAAGTGACTCAAAATGACATAAGGACTAATTAGACCATGACCAAGGCTAAAATGACATTAAATTACATCAAATTACCTATGCAACACACTATGAAATTATAATAAACCCTTTTATAAGTTTTTGACTATAGGGGGTTGACCTATTTTGACTTGTGGTCAAAATGGTCAATAGGCACATAATGTAGTCATGGAACTTACTGGTGTAGTATTCAACCAAATGTTCCTTTCACTAACATAATTGATGAAACTTGATGTATTCATTCTCAAATTCACTAAGAGGATATTATTCCTTCCATACATCAAAAAAATATTCCAAGACTCGATTCGAATGCAGGCTTATGGATGATGTGTTTTATAAAAATTCCACTAGTGAACCATAATAATCAGTATTTTTAACATAATGAAGGTGATATTATAAGAATTGGAGAATTTATTAAAATAGAATTATGTGTTAAGATGTTGAATCTAAGCATCAAATTCTATGAAATTAATCTCTCCTTTGAACAATGAATTTTAATATTGACTTGCACTTTGAAGGGGTTTATTATTGAAACATCTTGTGAGCATGCCATGGGAAGGAGGATACTGAATTAGGTTGAGTTGAGCCATATATTTGAGGAATTTCCCAAATATTTTAGTACATTATGATTCTAGGGTGTCTGTAATGAGGTTTTGGATGTGTGGGGTTATCTCAAGTTATTTTTTGGTGCGAACCATCTTTCTCTGTTAAATGTTTTTCTAGGTAGGCTAAAACAAAGCTGATTAGTAATCCTTCATTATTTCATTATGCCTACATGTTTATATCAATATTAAAGATATATTCTTTGATATAAATGATATACATAGTGTTACCTAAGATTAGGTGTGTGATGGACAAATCCACATTTAGTTATAAGTTGTGGATTAGAGAATGCATAGGATATATTAAATAGACTATAATATTTAGACATATTTGAGATAATTGGAACACTGATAATAATAAATTAAAATTCTATTCAATATGAAAAATAGGGTAAATTTCAAGTGCATACAGTGAGTTAGTACAGAAAAAAAAATTAAATGTCTTACGATCCAGAGGGAAAAGTTTCCTTGTGTATTACCTAGACTATTACAAAATAATATAGGATTGTAGATGTGTTTGGGTGTTAGATTAATAACAACAGAATAATTTCTATTATGTGTGTAATATCTCAACTCTGTGGATTCAAAGGTAAGTAAACACATAGATTGATTATTGATGTGTATAGTTACAATACATATATATACATGTATGAATTTAAAGATAACAATTACAACTAACAATGGTTGTTGAAAGAGTTGTTAAAATTTTGATTTGTTTTCCTTGACTAAGATATAGTTGTGTTCCAACAAATGACATGTTATGAATATGTAATAACATGACTTAGGTTTGGATTGTGTCATCTAATGTGCCATGTGGCATCAAAGTGTTGACATGCAAATGCTAATATGTAAATATCTTGCATAGATCTACAAAGACAATTTTCATGTGAAGAAGTGATATGCAATATGTTTGATATGCCACAAGGATGCAATATGATATGTGTAATTATAAATTTTTTGAAAATTGTGTATGGAATTTACTGTCAGACCACAAGCTACAAGTTATGCAACATGAAGTGCACAATATTTTAGAAGTTATGTGTTGTGAATTACTTTTGTGGTACAATAAGAGCTATGATCACCAAAAAGATAGAGTGTAACATGTTTTGCACACAAAAATACACCAATGTACCATATTACTTCATATAATCATAAATTATTGGGAAAGCTATGAAGTGATAATTGTGTGGAATATTGTAAGGAATTGTAATAATGTCACAAATAATACAATGTTATCTACTTGTTTTGATATTCCACAAGGGTGAAGACATCAAGTTATGAAAGAGGATTGAGGAGGACTTCATGGTTGTGAGTAGGCTAAAAGTCTATGCATGAATCATAAGGGATGTCCATTAATATGAGGAGTTAGATGTTCACTATAAGTATAATAAAAACTATCTCAAATTGTGTATTAACTTGAATCATCATCCAAACAATTAATATAGGGTAAATGGGATCAAAGAGCCACAATAAATTATTAGGAAGAATGTGCATTAGTTTATATGTTTATTTTTATAGTTAAACTCCTAGTAGGTGCTTTGGTATGAGTCGATGCAAGATATTGTAGATTAATTATGATACATGGACGATTAGGCATATATGTTATGGTGGTGTAATTTTAGGAGTCTTAACTCTATGAGCAGTGAATTTAGGTATGTAATTAAAGATAAAATAATGGTAATTACCATGACTGAAGGTAGTGTACCACATACGGTTGAATGATTTACTTTTTTGGAAGAAATTTAATTAATGTCTAATGTTTTTTTTGAAGTAAGATAGGACTCGAAATGTGTGCCTTGAATAAAATTTTTTCATTATATAAAAACTTAATGCAGTGGTGTAATGTGGAAGGAATTTATCTCTTTTAATTTAGATATGGGCATCCAAGTAATAGACTATATCACTATTCGACAATACATATAAGTACACTAATAAGGCCTTATGACCTGCTATTATTGATAATGTGATACTTCCAATGGATTTTAATAAAAATATCATCGTAGCTCTTAATTACCATATTTTTCCAAGTAAGTCTTATTGAGCATACCCTCAACTATTTAGGAATGACATTTTAATTATATTTTGACTAGAATCATTATTGAACATTATGCAATATCTCTCCTAACACCAACATGTTTATGGGTCATTCGACACACCAACTTAGGTAGGGTGGAAACCTACCCAATCTCTCCTAAAAGGAGATAGAATCTCCCTAAGCTCTATTACTATCAGGTCTTGGCTTATAGGGTAACCCAATCATTGATGTGAAATTATTCCATTTCAAAGGGCCTATTTGAAATAACTTTAAATAAATTAAGGATGATGTAGATCTTGTGTATTTTTTGCCTATAAAATTATCACTTTGTATTTATCATTGAAATATAGTTGATTTAATATATTTTCATTGCATACATGGATTCAACAGTGCATAAATAATAATGAAATAAATTTGTAATCAAGATGAAACTAGTAAATGCATATTGCATTAAGATTTAATATAAACCCTAAGCTAATATATTTACTAAAAAAAGAGTAAAAGACAAGGGAAAAGATGAAAAGAGTGAGCATTTTTGTAGTGAAGATAAATCTATTTCATTTGATTAGATGACATCTATGGAATCAATCTATATCCTAAATAGTATGCATGCAACCATGAACAAAGATGATGCAAAAGTTTGAGATATTTTAACTATGAATAAATATGGAAAAAATCACTATATACATGTGCATATAATGAACAATCATCTTCACAACCTTGGTATTGATAGATATTTACTTGAAAAACATTGTTTAGATCCACCAAAATCAGGTGAAATGCATAAAAATGCTTCATAACAACATTGCTCATAGAAAATCTAACTAGTAAAGCAAAAACTTGTAGAAAATAACAATTTGGTCCTCTATTCTACTCTCTAACTCTAATGAACCAGCCCTTTCTTACACTTTTCACTGGTATTCTATAGCAAACAACCCACAAATGGAGATAAACCATCCACTCAAGAGGTGGGTGAAAATACTAAATGTATGGGTCAATATCAAAGGCCCAAATTTTGTGAAAAAATAGATGATCTCAATGAAATGATTGTTAATAATAAGACAAGAAAATCCTCATTAAATTATGGTTAACAAGGCACCAGTGAAACAATTTAATGTTCCATCTACTCATCTTCAAGATAACAACTCCTCCTTTGAATGCATCATTTTCCATTAATTACTATAACAAGGTAGAATTTAAATAATTCATTATTCCAATATACATAGGTTCAAGTTTAATCTCCCCCCTTTTGATGGATTATCATATTAAATGTT
The DNA here is from genome assembly GCA_037957365.1 of Torreya grandis. NCBI lineage: Eukaryota > Viridiplantae > Streptophyta > Pinopsida > Cupressales > Taxaceae > Torreya > Torreya grandis. Next base: position 3,240,809 of record JARHVA010000513.1, on the reverse strand, counting down.
GGGCAAACTTTATCTTCAAGCTATGAACACTCACCTTGAAATAGGTTTATTTTCTTTTTTCAATACTTTTTTACACATGTGGGAGATCCTCCACCTTTAATAGCGCATATTTTTGTCCAATTCATGTCAAAACAACAAATAAAACAAGTTATTACCTTGGTAAAGGCAAATGACATCAACTATCAAAAGAATGGTTCATAAAAGCAACAAAGTCTTGAGATAAAAATGTTGATAGGTTTTAGGATCTATACTTTTAAAATTTAAAACCAACACCATTGAAAATAGGATAAACTAGATTTTCAATGCAATAAATGGCATGAAAAAATTATTAGTGGATTGAAATATATGGTCAAACAATCAATTCACAATCTGCCTAGTGAAGTCATTCAAATCACGTCAAAATGTCAACATTTTTAGATCTAAGGGGAACAACAGTGGATGACTGACCCTAAAGAACAACTAAATTGGTTAAAGTAGAAAGAGTAACTTTGGGATCTAGCTTAGTGCCAAGAATAATTGAATTGACTTATTTTTTATTGATAGGAATATTGATGGCCGACTTGTTAAGAGGAATGTTGAATGGGTTTCATTAAACACGCATTTGAACATGTTTCCATACTTTCATTGAATATAAAACATGATTCATGATTAATCTTATCAACCCATCTTTCCAACACAATAAACAAGATTAAAATTAGATCTATGGTTTAAAAGTTACAGTGAAAAATAATTCACATGTCTATTATTTACACATAGTCAACCTTTTAAATCTTGTTGAGGTTGACCCAATTCCATTTGAAACTTCGATGGTCAATCTAGTTAAAATAGACACAAAAATGTCTATATGGGTTATCTGGCACACCAATTTAGGTGTGGTAGAAATGACCCAACCACTCCTAAAAGGAGACCAAAGATATGCACAAGGTTTATTATTGTTAGTCCTTGGCTCGTATGGTAACCTAGTAGTTGATGTGAAAATGTTTCATTTCAATGGGCATGTTTGTAATAAATATAGATGAATGAAATATAATGTATGATTTATGGATTTATTATCCAATAAATCAATAATTTGGATTTATTTTATAAATGTAGTTAATCTAAAACATGTTCGTTGCATGCATATATTCAGTAGTGCAAAAACACCAATGAAAGGTTTGCAATCGAGATAAAACATGTAAACACATATTTAAAAAAATAATATTTAATCTACACTGAGCTAATAAATTTATAAAAAGGATAAAAATATAAGGAAAAGAGTAAACTAGTGAGCCTATTTTGTAATAAATATAATCTTAAATTCATTTGATTATATGCCATCCATGAAATCGATATGTTGTCTAACTAGTATGCATGCAACCATGAACAAAGATGATGAAAGAGTCTGAGGATTTCAACTATAAATAAATATGGTAAAATCACCATATACATGTGTAGATAATGAATATTCATCTTCATAACCTTGGTATTGATAAATATTTTCTTGAAAAACATTGTTTTGATCCACTACAATCAGGTGAAATATAGAAAAATAGTTCATTACAACATTGTTCACATAAAATCTAATAAAGAAAATATAAAATTTCAAAAATAATTATCTGGTCCTCTATTCTACTCTTTAACTCTAATGAACCAGCCCTTTTTAAGACCTTTTTTTGGTCTTATATATAAATCATCCCATAGATGTAAATAAATCCTCCACTCAGATGTGGGTGAAAATATTAAATGCATGGGTCAAGATCAAAGTCCCATATTTAGTGTGAAAATAAACCTTCCTAAGGTAACAAATGCAAGGAATAAGATAAGAATCCCATCATTAAAATTTTGGTAACAAGGCATAGATGAAAAAAAATTATTTCACCATGTGCTCATATCTAATGGAGTGGCTTCTCCTTTGGATGTACCTTTTTTCACTAAATATTGGTAACAAGGCAATATTAGAATAATAGATTATTCTCTGCACAAGTTCAAGTTCAATCTCCCCCCTTTTGATGGATTATTTGTCCACATTAAATTTTGGTGGTAGGTTTCATATTTAATTTAAAATACTCCTCCTAAGTGGGTGTCTCCTCTCCTTATTACCTACCAAATTACTAAATAAATTATGTTATTTCATTGATAAAGGCAAAAGCTATCAAAATATTAAATGAGAAATTTATAAAAGTAACAAACTCCTGAGATGAAAATGTTGATAGGCTTTAGACCTTTAATTTATCCCATTTAACACCAATACAATTTTAAATAGGATATAACCATATTTTTGATGTAATAAACGCTATTGAAAATGGAGTTGTAGATCAAAATATACAACCAAAATATTAACATGCAGTCTCCTTCATGAATAGTTTCAATAAAATGGGGTCTATTGGGAACCAACCCTATTCCAAAAAAAAGGGCCTTCAACAAAAAAATTTCCTTGTAAAACTTTTTCAACTGGTTAGCTTCAAATAACCACCACATTGGTAAGAACCAAGTTGGAGGGAACAATATTTAAATCACATAAACATACCACTCAATTTGAAATTGAATAGACTAATTTTCACATAATTATTGGAATTTTTAAAATTTTATATGACTTAAAAACATTTCATCATAAATATCAAAAAATACCTTTTCATCACAATAAATGACATCAAAAATGGAGCTATAGATCAAAATTTATGACTAAAAAACTAGTCATGTGTTTATTTCTACACAGGGTCAATCATTTGAACCTATTGGGGACTGAGCTAGTTAACAAAACATGATCAGAGGCATACCTAGTTTAATTAAATAGTTTTTTGGACAAGTTTTTGTAATATGGCACATTAAAAACTGACCTAGTTCAAGGAACTAAGGCTTCAACTAACTTTGTTCTCAACATGATATCCAAATCTGACCTAACTTTCAAGGGCATGATGAAGTTTTTAGACAAAGTGTTATATATGAAAATTCATCACCTAAACATAGTCTAAATAATGGAAATGTTTTTTAATTTTATAGGGTAAATTCTTTTGAAACTGGAGCTATAAACTAGGATGGTGAGGTTTTTGACAACTAGACCCACATCTAGGTACATCAAAGAGGGTAAAGGATCCCCCTAACTACCAAGTGTAGCATCAAGGGTTTGACTCCCCAAACCAACAACAAGAGAAGTAGAGGTATCCCAAACCTTGGCTATACTAGAGAATTTGAGGGTTTTAAGGATCACATAACCTATGAGTGCAAAAAAAAGGGTTTGAAGGTTCCCTCAACCTTTAACAAGTGGAGTAAAGGTCCCATGACCAGGCAAGACATGAGGGTTTTAAGGCTCCCTCAACCTTTAACAAGTAGATTAAATGTATCATGACCAAGGTAAGATAAAAGAATAATAAGTAAAGGTACCCATGACCTTGGTAAGACTAAATAACATGAGGGTTTTAAGGATTCCCCTAACCAGAGGTTTTGAGGATCTCGTAACCTGAAAGTATAGCAAAGAGGGTTTGAAGGCTCCCCCAACCTTAAAAAAATGGAATGAAGGTCCCATGGCCGAGTTGAAACTAGATAAAAAGTGAAGTAAAAGTCCCAAAGACAAAAATAAGATAACAACCAAGTGTTTTAAGATCCCATAACCTGAAGTACACAAAGAAATTACTAAATAAGTGGAGCTCGAGCGGCAGTCTCCCTTCATCTTGTCTTCCCTAAAATCATTACACATTAGAGGATCCCCTAATGAGGGAGGTCTTTCACTATCTGGGTCTTTTTCACAACCTTCAGACAGTAAAGTTATATTTAAAGGGTTTATCTTCCCTCTAAGATTTACAACCTAGTAAATCACAGCAAGGGGCAAACTATAGAACATAAGTTTGACTATAAAATAAAGTCTTGTACCTCTTGGGTCATCCACATATCTTCTACAAGTTTTAATCACAAGTGGACTCCTACTAAGATACACAATATTTACAAAGCACAAGGGAGTTTTGAGGCCCTCAAAATCATAGAACATGAAACTTGAGGATTTTAAGGAACCCAAAACTAGGGGTTTTGAGGATCCCATAACCTTAAGGGAAGATGAGATAATATTGAGGGTTTTAAGGGTTCTCAAACCAGGGGTTTTAAGGGTCTCATAACCTATGTTATATAAATGTGTTTCTAAATAATGAATCTCAAAGGGTGATCACCTTTCATTGTGTTTTCTCTGAGAGTACTACACACTAGAAGAACCATCAGAGAGGGGGGTCTTCTACCATCAGGGTCTTATGCATGGACATCATACAGTAAAGTTTAAACAAGTGGGTTTACTTTACCACTAATATTCATAACCTGTCAATGCATAATAAGAAGTGAATTACAGAACAAAATTTCAACAAAAAAAGGAGGTCTTCCACTGCCTAGGCCATCCACATAGCTGAGTCAAAATGGTAAATTTGAAAGGGATGATACCCTTCTCCATATCATTCCTGAGATCACTATTAGATAGAAGGCCTTTTAGATGTGAAGGTCTTCTACCACCTGAGTCTTCCATCCAACCACCACACAACCAAATCATTTTGAGTGGGTTTTTCCTCCCACTAAGAATCACAAATTTAATAGAGCAAAGCATAGCCCTAATAAAGCCTTAAAATATAACCAGTTTAATTCCATGAGAACCCATATCAAGATGAAACTAAATGTGGATTCTTCTAACATCCACTCTTAAACAAAAAAAGGAGGCTACAAGGAAGTAGGGTCCTCCTAGATCTAGAAAAAATCCTTCCACAACAAATAGACTTTTGAGGGAAGCCAAATAAACCAAACTCAAATAAAAGGACCAATAACTTCTGTTTACCAAGAAAACAAAAAGGGGTGAGACATGGCTTCCTCTAATATCCATGCCAATAGACAATACAGGGAAGAGGGTTCATCTAATACCCATCATACCTTGAAACAAAGCACTAGGGGGGGTCCTCCAACATCCACCCTAAAAAAGAACCATAAAAGGATAGCCTATTTAAAAGAGTAAAAAACAAGTGGAAGTCCAACATCCTCCCCTCCTTAAGTTGTATCCATGCCCAAAAAAGAACCCACACCTAACCGTTCTGAAGAGAAAGGTATCAACATCACTTTAGCAGAGTAGTAGGGCCAAAATAAGGGGTAGTGTCTTACCAAAATTGGGAGCCCAAGAATAGCACAAAACACCAAAATAACTCAAAATATCTTCTTTTAAGATACCCAAGATGCAAACCTCCCAAAAGAGACAAATGGGCCATTGGTCCTCAACAAGACCACTAATCTTCTTACTAGAATTTTGAAAGCATTCAGCAAGCTCCAATCCATCATCCGTCCAAGGGATTTCAAAACCCAAGCCATGACCTCCGCCTTTGCTCCTCTAAATAGTGTAACTAAGAACTAACTTTCCTATAGAAATGACATGACTATATTTTCAATGGAAATGCTTTTAAGACTATATTTTTCATTTAAAATTGATTCATTCTAAAATAATAATTAAACAGTCAGAGACCAACCAAATAAACTTGCAAGCAAAACCAAAAGACAAAAACAAAAAGGTGCTCCCTATTTTGACAAAATTAGGGCATGTTATGACAACAACAAAAATTATCCATGAGCATCCAAGCAATCTATTATATCACTATCTATAAATAAATATAATTATACTAATAATGGCTTATGATCTACTATGACTGATAATGTAACACCACCAATGGGTTTCAATTAAATTCCATCATAACTCTTAAGTAACATATTTATGGCAAGTAAGTCTTGTTTAGCATACCTTCAACTAGATAGGAATAATAATTTAATTATATTTTTACTATAATTCTTGTTGAGCATTTTTTCATATGTAATCAAATGATGTGCATCAAAAAAATCGTGTATATATAGATAACCATTATTTGAATCATTATTTTCAATCTCATGGATATTAAATGTACTATATGGTGTTTATTTTTCAAACTAGTAACTATACATATAATGATATAGATGAGATGTTCACTGGAAGTATTTACTGATGTCTATGTGTACTCATTTGATCATCTTGTTTCTAAGTATCATGGTTTGGTAATGGATTGTTTAAAATTTATGGATGTTGATTAGGAATTGTAACTGATTCATTAAATATAGTATTATGTCCATTAACTTGGATGACATCTAAATTGGTTAGATCGTGTATATTATGTTTCAGTGTGAAGCAGTGAATGGTATAATGTTTGGGATCTATATGGTAATCATAATATTGATTGACATCATATCCCTTAAGAAAAGGTTGATAATTATCCAACTCATATGGATAAGGTAAGTATATCATGTTGCATTATAGTAATTTTAGGAGGTTCAATTAATATTGTAAATTGTTGAAAGGTCCTAGAATATGGAAGGACAACCCTATCAAGTGGTTATGGAATTGCATTTATAATTTTGTCTCCATTCAAATAATCATTAGTCTTAGCTTTGAATGTTGATTTTCCCTAATATTTGGAGGTGGTAGAGGTAGAAGCATTAGATGTATACTTGAGCATATTGGCCTCCAAAATTTTGATCTCGTAGTTTAAAACCATATTACAAAGCTTATCTAAATATTCTTAAGTGTTGAACATAATTTTTCTTTGATTTATTGAAGCAAGCTATTGGAAAAAATAATTTATAGCTTACTATCAAGGATTTGATGAGACATTTTTGTAATCATAGTCTTGAATCTAATCACATATTTTATAACATATTCACTAAGTCCTAGTTTGAATTGATAAATTTGAAAAAATGTGACTTTTTGACTAATTTTTATAGAAATGTGAGCTAAGAATATGTTGGCCAAATCATTAAATCGATGCATGGAGCCTATAGGTAAGGAATAGAACCAATCCAAGGCATAGTCTTTGAGAATTATAGGGAAAAAATGGTAATTAATATAATATTATGATAAAAACCAAATCATGAAGTAAATTAAGAATTAATTTGATGTGAAGGATCACCCTTTCTATTGTATTGATCAAATTTAGGCACTAAAAAAACTGGCAAACCAAAAATAAGTGCAAACCTCATGAGCCAATGAGTTGTGTAATATTTATTGAAAATAAAATGCATGGTTATACCTTTTTAACCTCAAATTAGTTTTCATATTTTTAATTACATGTATTTATGTGGTTGTTTAATCAATGCATATTGAGATGAACTAACATGGATATGCATTAAAGCATGCTTAATATTAGGAGGAATGGATGACTCGGTGTTTTAATTTATACTAAAATATAAATAATTATGAGTAGTTATATGTGGTGGATTATAATTACAAGGCATAAACTAAGAATTAAGTTGTTTAGGAATAATAGGAGTGATCTAAGGAGGATTAGCATTAGGTGGAAGTGTAGAAGGATTATTAGGAACATTAAGAGCACTAGCCTCATGACCCAATGTTAGAGTAGAACCTCAAAAAGACAAATTAGAAACATTAAAGGGAACATTGGTACAATTTTAAGTGTAGTTTATTTATCCCTAATTATCTTATTTAATTCTTCAGTAAAAATAAAAATCACAACATCGAGTTCTTTAAAAAATTCTTTGTGATAATTATCAAAATCAGCTTCATTCATTTCCTCAAATTTTGGTTCAAAAAAAATAATTGGAATCATTTAAATTATAATCATTATCATCGTTATTTCAATAATTTTCATTATCATAATGAATATAATCATAAAAAGGCATCTCATCAATAACATATGTATATATGACATTCATATTTTGATCATTGCATTATCAATAACAAAAGTAATAATTTCATTAATGATTAACATTTTTTGTTTAAAAGAAGCATGAAACAAAGGAAGCTAACTCAAATCACAAGTAACACCACACATTCTAACACTTTTCATGGTAGGGTTTGTAAATATATGCTTCCTAGTTGGAATAAAATAGACATACTTAGGTTGAATTCTACAAAATTGAAACTAAAATATAGATCTAGAGTTATTTGTGTTTATAACCTACAAGTATAGACTTAAACTATCACTGGGACTTTATTGTAATGTCATTGATTATGTATGGGATGGAATTGGTAGGCCACCAATTGTGTGGCCCTACCATTGTCAATCGCATACCTAGGAACCAATTTTGTACCCTTCATTTTAGATTCTACAATTTTCTAGGCATTATGATGATGAATAGGGGTGTGGATGAACCTATATATTTGACAGATATAATGCATTGAAATTATTCTCCTTCACTCAACCTAACCCTCAAATGTAGCAACAAAATAGTGTGTGTAAGTTAGCAAACTAAGGTAACCCCTTGAGGAGTTGCAGCTACATATCCTTCATGTTTGGGATCAAAGTCAATGTAGTTATGTTGTGTATGTGAGTGAAATTCCAACCCAAGTGAGAGAAATTGAATCACTTCCTCTCTTATATATTCAAATAAAACTATATGTTTTCACTATATACTTATTTTGGCACAAGGTGATGATGGCATAATACTTGGTATTGATGTAAAGGCAATGAAGGATCAATACAAAGACTCCTTGATAAGTATAGTAATGAAAGGAACCAATGCACAACTCAAACTTAATTGGGTTTGATACTTGATTATCACTTCACTTAGTAAATGACTAAGGATCAATTTGTATATATAGGGATCTCGTGGATGCATTGAACAAAGGTCAACCATGGGAAATAATGACAAGTAAAATTCAATTCCAAAGGAATCAAGCCAAGTTGAATGGACCGATAAAATCATGAGGGAAAAATTTGGTAAGTTGATTATTCCATCTAACATAGAATCAGTAGACCATTAATTATAATCTAGGAGAAGAAGGCTCAAAATGGAAATAGGACTTCTTATAGGATGGATGACTAAGATAATGAAGCTGAAAATAGACAAATATGACATGAAACTAAGGATATATAATTGGATCAAGACTAACGATATGATAATTAGGGATGAAATATGTTCAAAAATATTCAATTGTACACAAGTGATCCAAGTGCTAAAATTCATGGTAAAGACACAATATAGAAGTGTGTTATACCAAAATTAGGTATCTCTAAATGGAAATAAACTTGCGTACTAATTGACCATATCCTAGAAACCATGGATTCTATTAGTGTTTTCTATCAATAATCCCTATCTTTTTTTCCAAAGTATTCAAGATGTATATCAATATATTGGTTGGAGGGATGATGTAGAAAACATGGCAGAAAAGGAGCACAAAGAATTGTATACCTCATGATTTGCCAATAATATAAGTCATGTTGGTGCAAGGGAATATGATTACAATAAGCAAAGGCCCTTAATTTATATATGCATGGATGTATTCCTACTGGCTCATGTGTCTTCTTACTTCCAAGATTATACAAGTGTAGAAAAAAATCCTAAGATGCCTTTTTATCCATTAAGATATAAATGTTATTGAGCACCATTGGGTACCAAAGCATTAATATTAGGAAAAACTTAATGTAAATAGAAATGAAAAATAAAACCATGAGGAGACTATTTTATTAACATGCTCCGTTAGGATTTTTTATGTATACCTTTTTTTTTTTTGATTTCTTGCTTTTATTGCATACTGCACCATGCTTATGGGAGTTTTAAAGCTAGTCACCTATTTGTGGCACTTGGCACACCACCCTTTGGGAGGTATTTTCATAAATAATGGCCTACACCCTCTGTAATGCTAATATTTTTTCAAGCAATGGAAAGGATGGCACCCAAACAAGCCAAGAAATTAGTGTCAAAAGTCTATGGTGATGTATAACTTATAACTCTCCATATTATTCTAATGTTTACTTATAGCCTGATGTTCTATAAAATGTAAAAAAATGGTATGAAAATTATTATCTTATTAATTACTTTTTTATTTGTATCCCCTCAAAGGAATCTTCAATCCTTGATTTTGACACAATAGAAACTCTTAGGTGTCTATGTCATTGGCATTTGAAACCTTATTAAATGGTTTTTCATATTTTCTTTCAAGAAGCCATCTCTATTCCAATTTCTATTGGCTAAATCAATTTTTTGTTTCCTAGGGAACACTCTTTTGACATTTTCCCCATCGACCCATGACTTTAAGGTCTAATACCAAGCTTCCTTTTGGGTGTCAATCTATATTGAGCTCCCTACCCTCCCACTTCTTCTATAGGCCTTTCTCGAGGAGATGATTAAACCCATAGTTGTGTTTTATCACAAACTAAGTAGGTTCTATTCAACATGCCTCAACAAGTAGGTATGCATTGAAGTTGACTTGACTAAGAATTTAAAAAATCCATTGATATTCAATTCATCACTAAGCACTAGGTGAAAAATGTTATTTAATTTAATCTCTACAACACTTGTTTCCATTGTCAATCTCCTAACCACTGGATCAAATATTACCCGTCATGGGATAGTCATAACCCTCAATTGAACAAACACTATTAGATATGTTAGGATCAAAAAGACCTAATCCTAAATCATTTGAAATAATTTAAATGTATAATTAAAATAAGATACAAAAAACATAAAATAGGAAAGAACACATTACATAAGATATAGGTGGAAACCTTGCTAAACCATCTAGGAAAAAACCATGAGGCAAAGGTAGAATCTAGACTTCATATTCATCAACAACTCTCACTACAATAACAGCTCCTCACAACAACTCCTTTCTAGTTCTTACAAGCACTCAGGTGAACCAAGCTTGTGATGAAGCCTTACAAGTTCCAACCTCCAAGCTACAACATGCAACTCCATCATGATGCTAACACCATAGCATCTAAGGTGAGCTCAAAAACATCAACCTCTATCTTCTTAATTTGAGATAACAAGCCTCCAAGCTCCATGTCTTCATCTAAGTGAGCCAAGCTAACATAGTCTTTCAAGATCTAACCTCTAACCTCAAGGATCTCCATGCTTACATACAAACTAGGTAAGTCATGCTCTCATCTAAGTCTTATAGTCTCTAACCACTTAAGCATGAATGATGCTTACAACCTAAGCATCTAGATGAGCTAAGATTCCATGCCTTCCAAGCTCCAACCTACAACAATTATCCAAGAGTATATATCCCCAAATGGGGTTCTCATCAAATAACAAGAGAAAGCCTGCTACTAATATCATTTACAATGAGAAAGAGAGAGAGAGAGAGGGAGAAACTTCATGGTGTCCCCTCATAAATTCAACCCACACATGAGTGGGTGAACTATTGAACAATAGGAATAATTATCCCCCATGTGTCAAAGTCTCCCACATGTTCTAATGTCTCCCACATGTGTCAAAGATCTCCCACATGTGTCAAAGGTCTCCCACATGTGCCTTGGTATCCCACATGTGCCAAATGTCTCCTACATGTGTCAAATGTCTTCCACATGTGCCTTGGTATCCCACATATGTCAGATGTCTCCCACATGTGCCAATGGTCTCCCACATGTGCCAAATGTCTTCCTCATATGCCTTGGTCTCTCATATGTGCTAAAGGTTTCATCACCCTTACAACTTGGAATATCCTCCATGGGATATGCCATATCACCTTCCTACCACATCACTTGTATGCCATGTCATCTGCATGCCACATCACTGCACACCCACATGCCATATCACCCACATGCTATATCACCATGAATAGTGACATATGAATAGTAATCATGAATAGTATTTTGTGAATAGTGACCTATGAATAATGGCTTCACATATAATAATCTCCCATTTGAAGTCATATACATATAAATTTCAAACACTTGTGTCTTCTACCAACTAGCTACCACCTATATGTTATCAATGCCAATGCTCACTATTGTTCCATACACAATAAGCCTAGTAGAATTTTTATGCACTACAAAACTTTTCTACCCTGATTGGCTTTGTCAACATTTGTTCCTCCATAGCAGATTTGTAGCAACATAAAGTGACTCCCACTTCACAACAGACCCAATCCTCTATTCAATATTCTACCATGAACTGCTTACAACTCCCACTACTTGTAAGTATCTAATTTAGTACACACCATGACTTCATGAGGCTTCTCCTATTCCTAATAAATATGATACATAGGATAACTATCTTCTCCCCCAACATAGGACACTCTGGAAGACAACTCACAATCATAAGAAGTGGGATACTTCACTTCAATACTTTTCCCATCCACTATGTATCTCTATCCTTGGTTTGCTCCTACCACCTTCATCTTAGTCACTCGATCCATCTCACCATTGATCATATTTGGGAATGAAACCAACATGCCATCTACACATAGCAACAACCTTTACAAAACATTGGATCTCTATGAAGGTATTTTTGTACCACATTAGTATGCCTATTGGAACCTATATAGTCTTCAATTCTATAAACTGTCAATTCTTTGACTCATCCTCATAGTCTACTAACTACTCCATCTCATTATGATATCACCATGTAGGAATGATGTTTTCACATCCCACTACTCTAAATAGTAACAAGTGCACACTGAAGTCTTAATAATAGTTAACAACAAGAGAGAATAACCATAAAAGTCAATCACATGACTCTTCCATATGTAGCATATAGCTACCCACCATGATCAACATGGTACCCATCCTTAGTTCTTAGGAAGTCATCATCCTACTCAATACATGACTACATATATCAATTTTTTGAGTAATAAATATACAAGAAAGTTATATCTTGCTCTATCGCATGTCACACACATGACCTTCTCCTTCCACAGAACCTCGAGTCTCTTATTATTCCCCATCTATCCTACACTACTTCAAAAAATAGGAGAGAAGAACCTAAAGAAGTCAACAGTTAAATTCTACATATATCAAACCACTACCCACCATGTTTAACATGGCACTCATCCTTAGTTCTTTGGAAGTTATCATGCTACTTAATGCATCACTACACCTGCCATGTTTTTGAGCCCTGAAGATATAGTTAAGTTGCATCCTACTCTATCGAATGTCACACACACAACCTTCTCCTTACGTGGAACCTCAAGCCATATTTGTTATTATCCATCCACTACTAAAATAGGTATAGATTCAGGTTTATTTTACCTCTTCCTCTATATGGAATTTATACATCATCTTAACAAACATTGTGGTAGTAGGATCCCATAGTTTGTATCCCTTCTCTAGTTGAGAAACTCCATCTACACCAATGGAATCCATCTTGATCCTCAATTTGTGTGATTATTTCCTTTATAGGAACACTATTGGTGTTGATCCATCTAGCAGAGCTTTTTCATCTTCTCCTCCATTTTTCCATTTATGTCTTCATCTTTCATAGAGATAAATACTTGACATGCAAACTTTTTTTTTCTTTTTTTCTTTCATATCTTGGTCTCTCCACCTATAACTCCCACTCACACAAACCAACCAAAAAACCATGGCTCTAATACCACTTGTTAGATCCAACCATATCTATAATACCACTTGTTAGGATCAAAAAGGCCTAATCTTAAAACATGTGCAAGAATTTAAATGTGAAATTAAAATAAGATACAAAAACCATAAAACAATAGAGAACACATTACACAAGATATATGTGGAAACCTTGATAAACCAACTAGGGAAAAACCATGAGGCAAAGGCAGCATCCAAACTTCATATTCATTAGCAACTCTCTCTAAAATAATAACTCCTCTCAACAATTCATTTCTAGTGATTACAAACATTGAGGTAAACCAAGCTTGCAACCAAGCCTTGTAAGCTCCAACCTCTAAGCTGTAACATGTAACACCATCATGATGCTAACACCATAGCCTCCAAGGTGAGCTCTAACACATCAAAATATATTTTCATGAGCTAAGCTATTAAGCCTCCAAGTTCCATGTCTTCATCCAGTGGATCCAAACTAATATATCCTTCTAAGCTCTAACCTCTAACCTCAAGGATCTCTATGCTTACATAAAAACTAGGTGAGTCATGTTCTCATCTAAGCCTTATAGGATATAACCACCTAAGCATGAATGATGATTACAACCCAATCATCTAGATGAGCTAAGATTCTATGCCATCTAAGCTTTAACCTACAACAATGATCCAAGAGTGGATAGCCCCAAATGGGTTTCTCATCAAATACAATGAGAATGCATATTATTAATAGCATTGATAATGAGAAAGAGAGAGAAGGAGAAACTTCATGGTGGCCCCTTATAAATTTGACCCACACATAAGTGGGTAAACTATTGAATGATAGGAATAATTATCCCCCATGTGTCAAGGTCTCCCACATGTGCCTTAGTCTCCCACATGTGCCAATGTCTTCCACATGTGCTAAATATCTCCCACATGTGCCAAAGGTCTCCCACATGTGTCAATTATCTCCCACATGTTCCAAAGGTCTCTCACATGTGCCAAATGTATTCCACATGTGTTTTGGTCTCCCACATGTGACAAAGGTATCCTACATATGCCAAAGGTCTCTCACATGTGTGAAAGGTCTCCCACATGTGCCAAATGTCTTCCACATGTGCCTTGGTATCCCACATGTGCCAAGGTCTCCCACATGTGCTAAATGTCTTTCACATATGCCAAAGGTCTCCCACATGTGCTAAAGGTCTCCCACATGTGTTAATGGTCTCCCACATGTGCCAAAGGTCTCATCACCTTTACAACTTGGAATATCCTCCATGGGCCATGCCACATCACCTTCCTACCACATCACCTACATGCCATGTCACCTGCATGCCACATCATTGTGCACCCATATGCCACATCACCCACATGTCGTGTCACCATGAATAGTGACCAATGAATAGTTCCCATGAATAGTACTCCATGAATAGTGACCTATGAATAGTGGCTTCGCACCCAAAAGGATATGCCCAAGGTGGAAAAAAATAATAATGGTTAGAACTAGTTACCAATAAAAATTATTCATTTGGTAACAAAACTACCCAACTAGTTTCTACTCCCCTTGTACCAAACACCCCCTGAGGTGTTAAATGTCAATCCCCTACCTAAGCCTCTTAATATATTCATGGCCCCATAGAGTCATGTTTCTTAATCATTTCAGCCTCAAGTGAGATCTTCCCTGAGTAGGACATCCTCTACAAGTGGTTCAGCCTCTAGGTGATTGTGTAACCCACCTCATGGTGATGGTGACTCTCCCCAAGAAGATAATGGGGATAAATGCCACTCCATTTCACTTAAATATTTCATTTCACCAAATTAGTAAACTCTTTTAGTAAATATTTTGTAGGATATTTAAGGTATTGATTATGGTTTGAGGGAGCTCCTTATGGATTATACTTCCCAATGAATGTTTTATCTTGTAATGTTTGAGGTCTCACAAAGTTCTCTAAAAAATATGTGTGCGAATTATTTGTCAACAATTTTGAATCCTTAGATTTTTTGTTTACAATAATTTAAAATTTCAAGTTTCATTATGCAAGCTAATTTGAAATGCATCTATTCTAATACTATTCAATTCTCCACCCCACAATATGACTGACATGGCTGCACTAGTATCTTGGTTTCCACAAAAAAATCATCTTTAATTGTCATGATGGGTGATCTTTCACAACAAGTTATTTGGATTATTATTAATACTAATGGACATTCAATATGGATTATAATCATCTACACCCCTATGATGGTATTGAAATATCTACTTTATGGTGATATTTTGATAACCACCTACCCCTTCCATATGGATTGTGTGTTGGTATTTCAATACAATGGAGAGTTTTGAGGATAAGGTTAGTGATCTGTAAATGGGATTGTGTGTGGTATAAAATGAGACATGATATTACTATAATATTCAATGGGGTTTGGCTTACCCTCTCTTCTAGTATCACACATTAACCTCCACTACTTAGTTTACATGGTCCAACTTTTGCATTGGTGTTGATATGGCCTTCCAAATATTAGACTGTTATATGCCTTCAAAGCAAAATATTTTTTATTTTAGTAATACTAATGGATAGCCTATCATTTTACACTCTAAATACATTCTCTCATTTAACAATATCATCACTTACATATTGTATTAGAGTATAAAACAATTCAAAGTGTCATACAATCAATTCCTCCTAAACATGTCTCTCATCTCCCATGAGGACACCATCCATCTCATTTCATGTATTTGGAATCTTGTTCCTCAAATACCTTTTGCTACCAACTAGATAAAGTGTTAGAATGAGGCCATCCTTTACACCACCACCTTTCTCTACCACCATAATACCAGAGGATTTTCTCTCTTCTTGAGTGTAATCCCTTTTACTTGTATATGCAATCCTAGTTCGCCTCTCTCAAACACCAAATCAAAGTGGTAAATGGTCATGTAGCCATAGGGGTGAAACTTTGTAGTTGTCTCCATTGGATTAAAGTTGGTATTAAGGATTTCAAATAATTATTCAAATATCTAAGATCCAAATAGGCTCAATATCATATCAAGGTCATCAACTAAACCCATTTGATACTCACTACTCTCCCTGACATCTCTATTGCTCTTTTCCCTATAAATTAGTGTTCCAAGCCCAAGAGGAAACAACTGAGCAAGCTCAGACCTTATAGGAATTCCTCGACGTGTTTCCTTAAAAAACAAGGATTGATAATTAAAATTTATGTGATGCACATTTATCTCTTTAAGAGCTCTCTCATGGCTTACCTTTCATGAGTAATGACAAAGCTCTAGGCATTGATGGATTTCCCTATGAATTTTATAAAGCCACTAGGGATTTTTTTAGGTCCAATTTTCTCCAAGTATACAAAGAAGCTTTCAAAAATAAATCATTCAGTTAACTCATTAATCAACATAATAGTAAATTCATACAAAAATTTGGAGATCTAAAACTTGTCACTAGTTGGCATCTCATCACCCTACTCAATGTTTCATAAAATATCCTTGTTAAAGCTCTTACTAACCACCTCTAACTCATCTTACCTACCATTTTTATAATTGAGAAAACAATCTTTATCAAAATTAGGTATGCCCTCAATAACCTTATTGTTATGGGAGGGTATGGAATGGGTGAGATCCTCTCATCATAGAACCATCTTTATCAAACTTGATTTTGAGAAATATTATGATATAATTGAGTGGCCTTTCATTCTTACCATGATCCAGGCTCTTTGTTTCAACCAATTCTTCATTTTGATTTTCCAAACCCTTTTCTTAGATGCCTTAGATCATATCATTATCAATTCCCACAAAACTAAAAGTTGTAGCCTCTATCTCTCCATTCATCAAGGTTGTTTCCTTGTTTTATCATTATAATTTTATATGTCAAAGCTCTTACATATTTATGAGTGCATAGAGTTGAGTTGAGTGGGTTCTTGTCAAGGGCATTGTTATTCCTAATAGATATACCAAACTCATCAATGCAATTTTATATGAACTTTCCTCACTCTTGAAGAACATCAAAATATTGAATGAGGCTATGCAATGTCTCAATAGTTTTTGTTTATCTTTTGCCTCTAGCTTACAATGGAAAAAAACTCAATGCTTTAGATAGAGCATGATGCCCATGCTAGATTAGTTACACCACTATAAGTGGAAATGGATTCATAGAGGGGAATAATTCAACTTCTTTAGTATCCCCATTGCCTTTGATAATTCCCTTATGAAGTTATGACAATATGTCAAAAATAAAGTTGATAAAAAGGTGTAGTATTAGGTAACCAAACCCCTCTCATTGGCAAGGAAATTTCAAGTGTTTCCAAAGATCCTGGTTGATACTCATGTTTTATATTCCTCCTATTAAGCCCCCTTTAAATCCTCTTATGAAAAATTGGCTAATATTCTTGTATACTTTATGTGGTCTAATGTCATCCATAGAGTTGCTTAAGATATTTTTTGTCTTACTTGTGATAAAGGAGGTAAGGGGGTCATTGACATATATAGATAGAGAATTTTTTTAAGTACTGATTGGGTTTTAAAATCCATTAAATTTAATTAATCTTGGAAAATCCTCATACATTATATTATTTCTTTTATATCTCTTTATAGTAAATCTAGTTGGAAAAAAATTAGTTTACACACTTTGTTGATCACTTCTACTCATGTCAAAATTGAAGGCTCATATGTGGATAAAATAATTTGGAAGGATTACGAAGTGATTAATCCTCATTTAAAATGGTTTGGTGATGGATTTCATGGTGTTCTCTCCTTCAATGACCATAATCTCTGGTGATCTCCTATTGTAACCAATACTAACCTCCTTTTGGCTGAAATACATGGCATAAAGCTTTGAGACTATTCAAAAAAGGAATTCAAACTATAAACAATTTGGTTTTTTCTTGTGACTAGGCCCCCTAACCCTCTCTAAAATTGAAATTAAATTAAAATAATTATGTCTTACTTGTTATTCTTTGCATTTAGAATTTAATCTTAGATGCCATGCTTCATAAACTGGGTTTGCAACCTCCTCACTCATGGTAAAATATTGGAGTTGGTATTGTAATACTCATTTTAAAAATTATTCTTAAATCCTCCTTTATCAAGTAAATATCCTCATTTCATCAACTCTTGGTAAGCTTAGTAGGTGTTAATTCCTTACCTAGGACTTTTCCTAGATAAACTGCATTTGGCAAACTAAACTTGAGCTCAAGCTAGCTCATTTTCTTTGGTGTCTGATGTATCAAGGCCTTCTACTTGGGGAGCATCTTCCTCACATTGAAATTATTCAACCCAAGTATCTAGCTTTATCCAACCCATATAATTTCAATCATACTTTTTGATCATGCCCCAAATCCTAGTTTGCTTGGTGGTGGATACATAGTCTCTTTCATTTTAACCATCCTAAACCTTTCTCATGGCATTTGGGCCTCCTTGGAGATTATGCTAATTGGTCAACATATATAAATTTTTTGTGGAATTTATTCATATTTTTTAACCCTCAATTATTTGTACAAGGGTAAATAGGGTTAAGAATATAGAAATTATTAAGCACAAGGATAATAAATAGATCTATAGCAGGCCAATTAATTTATAAACTCAGATAAATAATATTGTAAATTTAAATATTGAGATATGTCAAAAGTAAAAAGTACAACTATTGTTTGATGTTGTAATAAATTCACAACAAGAATAATTTGTTGGTTTAATATGTATATGCAGATATGGGTTGAAATAGGATAAAAGTGGACTGGATGAGCATCCTAGAACAGACATCAAATTCTATAATTTTGCATTCTATGGCCTCAGATACTTGCATCATATCTAAGAAGTTACGTTGATGTTAGTGTCTGAATTTCACATAGGTGTCTAATACAAAATAGTGACTAGATCTAGATGTGACCACTTAGAGTCTTCTAGATTTTATGTCACCTTTCTTCTAATATCTTTGAATCATGTTCATAGGTTATCATTCTTTGTCAAATGGTCAAGCCCTAACTTCCTCACCCTTAGAGTGACTATGGAAAAAATGGGTTAATGGGCACATAATGTTGAGTTACCCCAAGGACCCCTCTATCAATAAGTGTTTCCTACATAGACAATACCCTAAACAAGGCCTCAAACTTATGTGGTTTTTCCCTATGTTTTGGCTTATGTGTTCATAAGGATGCAAGTGTGATAATCAAGTAAATAGATTCACTTAGCTTGTAACTTTGAAAATATGCTTCATGAGATACTCCTTCAAAACTTTAAACCTATAGGGATATTACTTCTATGAGTGATATGGAAATAGGGATGAACAGGGTAGGCTTTCTCACTTGAATTCTTGATTGAGTGCTTATTGGTAAGTTTTTATGTGAATTCTCAATATTTTTTAGGTGAGGAATGAATAAGGGTTGGTCTTTTATATATACTAATCCATTTTGAAAATATCTCACACTAAATCACTTAATCCAACCATAAGGATATGTTTCATTTATAAACTAGATGACTTTTGGGTACTATACACTTAGTTTGAAAAGGGATACTTGCATCGACATAGGCATCTAGTTGGGATGTAAGTGTCCAAGAAGTTAGAAAATAGGTATAGGTCTAAAACCAGTAGAGAAGAATAATGATTAGGTTTTGAGCATGTTTCACAATATACAAGCCCTGATCATCAAAATAATAGTGATCATACAAATAGATAATCAATTTAGAACAAAGAGATAGTGAATGTGAGCCTTTCGATAGTATAAAGGCCTTAGAACTGAAGGGTATAGCCATGAAAGTTATTTTCCAAGTATACAAGCCTGAGGTGTTATATAATTTAGATTCAATGTTTATATTCCCCAATTTTAATCTAGTACTAAAATTGCTAGTTTAAAGGAAAATAAATGTGTACTTGGGTGTGTATAACACACCTTGTCTTTACATGAGCCAAATTTAAATATTTTACTAGTGACTGATCTGTAACCAAGAGCATGTTACATTATATAATCAATGCATATAATCTAGAATTGAAAGAATTTAAAATATTTGAAAGTAAAGAGAGCAAGGTTAGGAGTACACTTGTGTGTCAGTGCAACCATATTATCTTTTGGAAATTTTGATTTGAAGAGATATTTTCTTGTGAAACCTTGAAGCTAAGATTAGGACAATTTAAAAACTTAAAATTGCATATTTATATATATATATATATATATATATATATATATATATATATTTGTGTGTGTGTGTGTATATAAAGAGAGAGAGAGAGAGAGAGAGAGAGAGATTGGAGGACACCATGTACCCAACCATGGTATAATAGTGAGTTGCCTCATAGCCATTGAGATTATCTCAATCATATAACCCAATCATACTTATAACCTAGTGAGTGTGAGTGATTAAATCAAATCAAACTATATATCTAGTGAGGGTGGATGATTTAATCACTCCATCCTATAAGTCTAGTGAAGTTAGATCATTTAACCAAGTTTAACTTATAAACTTGGTAACATTGAGTGATTTAATCACCTTAACTTTACCAAAAAAGTGAACCAAATATTACAGTAGATTGGTTCAATAAAAGTCTATAAAACTCCATTTTAGGTATGATAACAGTCCATAGTAACATTTGAAATCTAAAATATTATTTAATTTTGTAATTTTAAGTGCCCTTTGCATAGCATATAAACCTCATATATGTCTCAAGTTGAACGCAGGGTATAACAATGTACCAATGTAAAGAATGTTGCCACAAATGTGTATTTAAATCATGTAATTTTTATATTTGAACAATTTGAAATTTGTATAAGTGTGGAAGATATGTTCCCATGACATGCCCCCACTATAATTTAAAACTATGAAAATTTTCAATCCAAGCCTCTTTGACATGCCCCCATTTTAAGGTGAGGGGAAGTAGAAAATGGTAGTTACGTTACCTCAAAAGGATAAGATAATTATTTAATATGAGTATGGATCATGTATCATATGTAGTAGCATGTTTAGGTAGATATAGAAATGAGGTACATAGTATGTGATCGCATCAAGTCCTAATATATATGATGTAAATCATGGCATCATCTAGAGAGTAATAGTACAAGCTCAACAATCAATCAAGCACGCACACAAGAGAATTAAAAATCAAAACAAAAAGCAATGATCCAAGGAGACCTCATACAAGAGGCATGTTCAAATGCCACATAATCTAAGGGACATAACTTAGTTAGATGTCTACATACATCAAACTAAGACACATTCAAATGTCAAAATAAGCAAACAAATGCATGAGAACTATAATCAATGGAGCGTATTCAAATGCTCAAACAAGCAATATAATGAAAGATAATATCAAGAAAGGGACACACTCAAGAAAGTGTAAAAATGAGAGCATGGAATCATAAGAAACCAACATAAGCATATCATATTAGTTCCTAGATATATATGTTAATGTAATCACCTAAAGTGTTATTTGAGTGTTAAGAGTGCTAATTTAGAATACATATTCTTAGTTTAGCCCTAGACCTATTATAGAGCCTTTTATCATGATTTTATAGCCTTTGCGTATACCAAAGGCATCCCTAATCAGTTTATACATAGTCTCAAACCCTCATTTCTCAATCTTGGCCCTTTGTGCCCACCAATCTGCTAGGTTAACATTAGCATCACATTAAGGATAATACATCCATGTGGTGTTAGTATCCATAAAATGGCACCTATGTCCTTTACCCTATATTTCTTCAATGAATATATTTTCAAAAATAAAACCATCCTAAGGTTAGCCTAAGCATATATTATTATCTACATAAGCTAAAGAACACTATAGATACATGACTTTTAGACCTCTATCCACTAGATGAAAATTAGATGCAAAATACCTATTCAAACACAAAACAAGTTGAGCAAAATCAAGGTTACTAATACCTATTCTACCCTAATTCTACATACTACTATTTATAATTGCCCTAAGCTCAGATTTTCTAGATTTCTAATCTCAGTCACACTCAAGGAATTCAAGACCACTATCATTTTAGCATCACTTGCACTTGTACCATCACTTAAGTGGGGATAAATCATCAGACTTGATCCTTTCTCAGAGTATTGGTATGTAGGAAAATCTCTTCACAGAGGGGTATTGAGGATGTCCAGCCTATCATACTAATGAACACATTTTTTATCTCATACCTTATAAGTAGGATTAGGGTTTTCATCATAAATCAATTACTATACACATAATATAGAGTTTTAGGCTTGGTGCACATAGGAATAAAACCCAAAAACATAGATGTAAGTGCACCTAGAAGTTTAGATTAGTCCTTCACAAAGGACATTAGCACCATTATCAAGACACTAGAGCCACGTGGCACCTCTATCCAAATGTGGTGCTACTATCTAGAAGGGGTTTTGATATAGGGATATAATTGATGACACTCAGACTTGTTTATATCTTAGTTTCTCACACTGATATCATATGTATCAAGTTTTTTCTAGATAAGTCTTTATTTACACATATTTATTACTATTTTTAGAAAGATAAAGCTAGTCAAATCTATAACAAATTAGTGGCTATTTTATGTATATTATTTCCCTGATTTAGCCTACTCATCCATTTAATCAAAAATAAGATTTATATTAATAAAATCCTAAAAGATTAAAACATTTGGTGAACTTGACTTACTTTGAACACTGTTCCAAACCCTAACCCTAGATGTTACTAGGGTTTGTATCCTTCTTTTTCATGTTTTCATTAGCTGCTTTCAATTTTTTAGATTTCATATATGCCATCTAAAAAAAGCTATCTCTCTTCCATTAAGAGGAAGTGCTAGACTAGATGGTATCCTATAGATCATATTTATAATCCTACTATTCAAGCTTATAACATGGATAAGGTACCTATTATAACTCCAGTTATTGATCCTCCACACCCTAATTATGTGGATTTCAATGATAATGCATTAGAAGATGAACAATACAATCAAGAAAAAGATGATATACAAATTAAAAATTAGGACACTCTCCCTCCGCTTAATAATGATAACATGATTATCAACAAAGATGAGATATTATAGAGATTCAAAGATAGAATTCAAGACCAACACCTTGATCATGCATAAATCCTACAAGCCATATTGGAAATTAATAATAAAACAAATAATGGCCAATCTTCAACTCCCCTAACTAATAACATTGTTACACCTAGATTGGGACTAACTCAGTAACATAACCTCAAATTGTAATTCAACAACCTTCAATGATAGCTACACCTTTTGTGGTTAGTTCCTCTACTCTAGATGCATAATCCCTTATTAATGGGGTTTATTACATCCTGATTCCTCGCTAAGCTAATTATTTGACGATTTATAGATGGATATGGTAGATACACATGATATTGACCATATTTACTAATTAAGCTTGAAATTATGTTATTTTGGGATATTAATATGTTGCTTAATTAAAATATAATTCATGATTGCTTAGCATGAGCTGGTATATGTGTGCACTTTCATTTTTAAGCATGTTAATGAATTGTTATTGTTATATATTGTTGATTTTAAATATCATGTGATATAGCCTAACTACCTCTCTGTGTGTGAGGTGGATGAAGGTGAATTCTTCCCTTGAGAAAAATGGAGGGAGAGCATCATCAGAGAGGATGATGTAGATGGTGATATCATTGGTCGATAGAGTGCTAGCGAAACCCTACACACACCATGATAATTAGTCATGTTAGAATGCATCTAAAAATGATTGTTTAAAGTACTTATTTCTATGATTGCTTAAGTAGGTATGCAATAGAAATAAAATTCCTTTGTGTGGTTACCCTAATAAGTCATTATTATTTTAGAGGCAAAATTTTTTTTGTGAAATTTAAATTTTGATTATTATTTATTATTTTTTTTTTAAATTGTAAAAATATGATTTAAAATGGTTAAATATGAAAATAGAATTTCATAATTAAAATAAAAAGGAATTGTTTTGCTTTAAAAACATTAAAAATAGAAAAATAAATTAAAATCTAAGAAAAATAAGAAAAGAATTAAAACAACCTAGAATTAACAAAAGAGCAATAAAAGAAACATAAAAGGCTGGAAGAGAAAATAAACATCATTTTCTCTATTTAAGAAATGACATGAAAAAGATTTGGCATAGGTGAAGCATTGGAAAAGAGAGGATGAGGAATGAATCATGGAAAGAGAAGACACAGAGAATCAATCAGTGAATTTAACAGTAAGGAATGTACTTAAAATTCATTATTTGTCAATGTGAGCTGGAATCTTGGATATTAACATAAAAATTGTTATAAAATGGGTTGGTTAAGTAAATTATAAGAAATACCCACTAAATTACTAATTCCCAATCCTTTTATAAAGATTTGTACAATTATTCTATAGACACCAAAATTATGTCACACACACGTGCATAACTCCCTATGTCGAAACCCCCCTTAAACCCATTATAATAATAATAATTAATTTCCCTAACCCATACTTTTACCCCTCACACATTTAATTAATTTAAAATAATTAATTAAGTTAATTAAAAACTCTTATTTCCACTTTACTTGGCCACCTCACCCTATGACTAATTCTCCTCTGATAAGTCACCTCAAGACCTCATCCCCTCATCCTACCTATCCAAGACTTATTCCCACTTCCAAACTAAATTCCTAATCAACTAATTCCTTTCTAACCTCTTATTAATACCATTTTATAATGGATGTCACACTTGGCACAAATAACAACATAAAATAAGCCAAAAATAGAAAGGTTTACCTATTCTAGGGTCGTCGACATCGATCAACCCATGGTCGATGTCGATGGGATCACCGACGTCAACAATATAAGCCAAACTCCAACCTGTAGTTAAGGTTAGAAAAAATTAATAAAATTGATTCTTACTCTCTTTCAAGCTCTTAGAATTCTATTTTTTGACATCCAGGCTTACAATCACCTTGCATAGTCAATCACAATTAGCAACTGAGCTCTTGAGGACCAACAGCACCCACTTATTCTCTCTATTCAAGCATTTAGGTTTAGACTCCCTGATATGGACTATCAACCTAGAACTTATCATTTAATGACCACCATAGCTAAGTACATCATTGATATTGTACATCATTTAAATATTAATTTTACTATTTCTTTATATCTACTCTGTATTGCTTTACACACTTCTGACTGTACCCCTGTGAGGGAGTTACAAAGTTTCCTTGCCTGTTTCACCTTACCCTGACATACCAAACCTCTAACCAAACTTAACCAAGCCATAATCTCCCTCTCATAACTCTCCCAACCCATATGACCTGATCCAAACCATTTCCCAGACCTAAGAAAGCCTTTTGCAAGCTCCCAAATAATTATTGCCCCTATCGACCTCAGTAGCCTAACCAACATCAGTCACCTTACTACCAACCTCGATAGTATAACTGATATCAGTTACTCCCCTACCGATGTCGGTGACTGTGAATTCCCTAGCCTCTTCAAAATTTACCTAGACAACTTCTAAAACATAAATAGAGTACCTCACCTGCACCCTGTCACTCTCTGCTACGTACAAGTTGATAATAACGGTAATCTTATCTCTTTTTCACTCTCTCTTTACCTTTATTTTAGTTATTTATTATTCCTTTTGTCTCTAAAAAGTGGATTGTCATCTCTAGGGAAGTTTCACACTTTTTAGAACAAGTGCATAGCTTGGCAGCCCACTCATTTATTTGCTAACAAACATCTTGTGGTAGTGCTTTCTTATTTTTAGGTAGTCATCCCCAACCAAAAAGGAGTGTTCACAACATCTAGATATGGTACACAAATCAAATCTAGGTTCATTCTAATCACTTATCCCCATCCTTCTTTCTACTTTCCTTAAGACTTAAAATAGAATAAATTTAGTGAAACACTTCTGGCACACCTAGTGGGACACTGGCATTTTCTTTGGGTTTATTTCTTGTTTTAAACATTCATATAGGTGCATTATAGTTAAAATTTCATTTCTTACACTTCCTTCTTCTCTTTTCTCTTAAATATGAAAAATTCAATATCTTATTCTATGTTTAAAAGGAATTAAGCTAAAATTTTCTCCTTGCCTCTAAAAGCAATTTGTCATTTTCTTTTACAAAAAAAAAGAGAATCTTTTCTTTACTTCCTATTGCATGCACATTAGAATAGTGAAATTCATACTCTATTCCTATTTCCTCTCTATTTTCATTCAAATCTAAACATTTCATATTTGGGTTTAAAACTTACTGCATTTCATAGTTTGCTTGTTGCATATTAACTCACCTAGTTAATTACAAACATTTTAAATAAATTGTAGTACACCTATGTTACACAACCAAATCACATTCACATAAACAAGCATCTAAACTCACCTAAGACAAGGCCCATCAGCATTTCATCACTTGGTGGATCACCTTACCCTACCCAGCTATCCTACTTGGATTTTACCACCAAGGGGAGAACCCACTCCATTTTTTGGTAGAGTATAATCTCTAGACAGAAGGTATATTTTGGCTAAGCAACCTAGCTTGACTCTAGCTTCATGAAGTGTGGAGAACAAGCTCCTATAATAAGCCATGTACCTAGTCTAACATAGATTTCCTCTTGAGCACCAAAACTAACCTAAAACTAGCTCTAAATTGCTTTCTAGTACCTTTGATAACCAAATTCTCTTCTCATTATCTGATTAAGGCATAAGCCAACATGAGATTAAAAAAAATATCTAGGACTTAATAGTTGCTAGCTTAATGTTCTTTTTCTACTTTTCAATTGCCTTCTATATTTTTGAGTTAGTAAGGACACTTTTCTATTGATTCACAACATCAATACTATTTCTAAAACCCAATTTGTATAACTTGTTATCTCAAGTTTTCTAAGTTTTCTCCCTTCTTACACAGACCTTCTACATCCACTATTTTAACTAGTTTCAACCTCTAATTTCTTACAACATCAAATTTTCCATCTCCCAATATTTCACAATGATTGACATTAGTTAACCCTACCAGTGTCAGTATAATTTACCTACCGACATCCATTATTCCACTAATGTCGATGAATCCTATCAATATCGGTCACCCTACCAATGTCGACGACTATGTAGTTTCATTTGCTCAAAATAGCAAGCTAAAATAATCCATTTACCTACACTCAAACCTAGTTTTTCTTTATTCTATTTCAAATACAGGGTAGCAAGATTATTTAAACCTCCTCTTGCATAGTATTGACATGAACTTAAGCCAAACTTCTTGTCGATTACGCAAGTTGGCAACCACTTCCACCTTCCCCTCTCACTTTCAATTATATTATGGAGCATACTTCAGATACATATCATACTCCCAGCCCTAACCAAATTCCCATTGTGGCTAAGGGAGATCAATATTTTTCTAAATTTCTTAATCGTAATGCGGTATCCCTTCAGCATTACCTTGCTATGAGCCAAACCTATAAATCTTTAGGTGACCCAATCTATGGTATGACAACCTTTTTAATGGAGACAACCTTAGTTTTAGTTGCCTCCACTATTTTCCCCATGGTTGCCCAAACCACCACTTTGATGAGTAACCCAACTATAAATAATGTTCAAAATGTGGCATCTCCAAATACCCAATCCCACCTAAACCCTATTGTAACTTCCCTACTTTCACAACCATAACCAGTTCAGCCAAGTGACACCCCATTCCAAAATTTAGTGGTACCTATTCCATCCACATTCACACCTATAATTACCCAAGTTATGACTCACTTGTCATCCAGTCTAATCATGCCAATAATCTAACTTGTAGTAACAACAACCAACCAAGGCATAGTCTCTAACCCAATGGGACAAGTCCCTTTTCTTTTCATACCTAATCCTATGACTCATTATCCTTATGTTGCCCCAACACAACCTTAGCAAGCTATGTCATACACTCCCTCTACTTCCTATCAGCTTCCCTATAGCTTAGGAGGTATCCCCCAAACTAATCCCCCTTCAGACCTCATTAAGATGCTAATGGACAAGATGTCTAATCTAGAGACATTCATTTTTGGTTCAAAGAATGTATTATCTTATGATTAGATATGCAATGAACCAATCCATCCTTCTGTGCCTATTCACCCTTATCCAAGTCAATGGAAACTCCATAAATTTACTCATTTTTAGAGAAAAGAGGACCCACAATAGCACTTACAAGCATTTAGACATGCTTGTTATTGAATAGGGCATGATGATGTGTACTACTTCACGCTTTCCCTATGTCTCTTTTAGGTGTTGCCTTGGATTGGTATAGCTCTATAACACAGCACTCCCTTTTCTTGTTTACCCAACTTGCACAAATATTCCTAGACCATTTCTCTATTAACATTTCTAAGAAGGTTTCTATAACAAACCTTTATTCTATCAAATAACTTGATGATGAGTCTATTGCAAATTTTGTCGCTCATTGGAGAAGTTTGATCAATCAACTCTACTTCTCTTTACTCCAACCTAAGCTTATTGATCTCTTCTCAAGGGCATGTGCTAAGCACATCCCATCCACACTCTAGGTATAGACTTTTCATACATTTGATAAAGCTTTTACAATGGCATAGAAACTCAAGGTTCACGTTATAGATGAAAGCAAAGTTAAGTTACGCAATAAGAATCCAAATACCAAGTCAAATGACTCCTCTTTTAAAAATTCTCCCTCTAACCAAAAGGCTAAATGCTTCACCAACATGTTGGTCATTAATTCAGCCTCTTCCACAACCACAAACCAATCCAATTCCTTGACTTCTCAAAATCTAACCAAGCAATTCCAACAATGGTATAAACAAAGACAATACACTCCCATTGGGGAACCATATACATCTATCTTGGACAAACTATTTCAATAAGGTGTCATAACCCTTCCTCAGATTAAACCTCCTATATATTTTGACCCTTCCCATCCTATCCCAACCTGGTACAAGGAAGATGAGTTTTGTAGTTACCATCAAGTTAAAGGCCACAACTCTAATAATTGAAAGGCACTCAAGAACATTGTAAAAGATATGCTTGATAGAGGTGATCTCATCTTGGATAATCCTAATGCACCTCCTAATCAAAGTATGGATGTGTTTAAACACCCTTTTCCAAATCATTCACCATATCAAAATATTTCCCAATCCATAACTAACTCAGGTGATCATAATATCCATACGATTAATATGGTCTTTCTTTTATCTTCAGTTCAACCTACCCCTCAATAGCAGACATTTATTTCATTGACTCCTCTCCCACATTTAGTAACATTTATTTTACCTATTACTCCTCCTCAAGTAGAAGATCCTATTTCACCCCTTCCACTCCCTCGAGAGGAAGAGCCTCCTTTACCACTCCTTTTACCACCTAAGGAGCCTATAATGCCAATTCTATTTGCACCAATATTACCTATACTCTTATCGCTTGAAGACCATACCCTACCAGTCCCTCAACCACATGTTGAAGGGAATATCATTCCCACATTATACCCTCTTTAGGAACCTTCTTCACCTACTTCTCCTCCACTTATAGAGAGTGGTACCCCACCCACTTCACCTTCATACCTAGAAGAGTCCATATCACCTACTCCCATAATAGATGAGAGACCTATCATGGCTATTCCAATTGTACCACTCTTAGCCCTTCTTTTACCTATGGAGGATCACACTTTACCCATGCCTCACCCACATGTTGAGGGAGCCATAATACCTATGCTTTACCCTCTATAGGAACCTACTTCACCTACCTCCCCTCTACCCATGGCAGACCAAGTCTTTTCTCCTATCTTTGTCGAAGAGGACCTCGTTACAATTCTTTCTCATCTTTGACCTGAAGTAGTAGAGACCAAAAATTTCCTTCTTTCCAAAATACCATAGCCTTATAAAAACACAACTGTAAGTCCTACATCAACTTCATCAAAACCCTTCTCACATTTGGTGAAAAGTCTAGAATTTCTTGACTCTATGAAGCTTGGCCATGTGGCATTTTGGGACTAGCTTAAAACTCCATATCCAACATAATGAATGTCAACCTTTACTAAAAATCCCCTTACTACCCTTTACCCTAATGTCTTTGACAAAGCTTGAGATTCTTCACCAAAAGTACTTGAAGTTCAGCCATCTATGTCAAAACCCTCATCCTTATAGGAATCTATTACATTAAAGCAGATCAAGCCCTTAGGTGTGCACCCCATTTCTAATTTAATTCATCCATAGGTGAAATTAGATTTAACTCCTCAACAATAAGTTATATTTTCTCACCCTAAAATATAGAATAATTTTAAGCCTCCTAAATCTCATTGAACCCTTTTTTAACCCTCAACTTTACCATCCATTTTGAGGCCACACCCCTCTACTTTAGTTGGAATATCACCTAACCAAGCCAAACAAAAGGCTAAGCTACCTCCACTCTTGCCTTTACCATTTGGTAGGCCTCTCACATCTAACACTAAGAAATGGATAGCAAAACATGTAACTCTATCATCACCAAACAAGACACCACGTAAAATTACCTTTTCAATACCGAAATAAAAGAAGGTGTCCACCCCTGCTAGCACAACAAGTACAAGTCCACTTGTAGGCTCTCAATTATTTTTCTTACAATAGTTATTGCAATCTTAGATAATAACTCTTCCTCCCATTAAGCCTTATAGTCCTCTTAGAATGAATCCATCTTGGTTTGATGATACACAAGTGTGTTTATATCATCGTTCACCTAGACATGATACTAAAAATTCTAAAGTCCTCATAATGGTTATTCAGCAATAATTTGATGTCCACACTCTCTTCAGTGACACTACCATAAACATTCTTGTTATTCCACATTTGGAATCTATAGTTCCTCCTACTTTTCCACCTAAATTCAAACCCAAAGATGTCATTGTAATCCCTTTACCACCTCCTTCACCAACTTTTCAAATCAACACAATTAATGTGGCCACACGGTCATAAAATCAAAAAGATAAAGCTAAGGAAAAGGTCACTATTCCTTGGACCCATCCCTTCACCAAAGACACTCCCCATACTAATCCTAATATTTCCATCTTGGGTGTTCTTAAAACAACATCTTTAGACATTATTCAAAGCTCAATAGTGAAACACCTTCACCAAACTCCTTTGAAAATGTATTTGTATGAGTTAATCTAAAACTCATCCCAACACTGTCAAGCTTTGATTAGTACTTTTCAAGTGATTAAGGTACAATAAAATGATCCCCAACCTCTTGTATTTTTGGTTGGCTCTCTTAATTTCATCTCCCTGATTTCTTTCAGTGATTCAGAAAATCCACTTCAACACCTTGAAGATCAAGATTCTACCCTTTTTATTACTGCATATATTGATCAAACTCATATCAAGAGGGTTATGATCTATGGGGGATCTATTATTAATATTATTTCCACCCATGCCTATAAACAACTAGCCCTTCCTGATAATTGCATGTCTCAAATTGATGTGGTACTTTGTTCCTTTAACGATACTATATGTTAGGTTGTGGAGCTAAAAGCTTCACCAGGATGCAAACAAGAGAAGTTATGGAGGTTGCAGATGAGTTGCAGAGTGTCACAGACACCGGCGTCGATCAGGACAACCGATGACGGCAGGAGGGAGACAGGAAGGCAACCGACGTCGGTCATAGATCGGCCGACGTCGGCACCCCCAGGCAGTCAGGGACCGACGTCGGTCACCTGTGGTTCGAGCTGCGAGTATGTTACGGGCAGTTGGTTGACGAACCAAGTGTTTGCATGTTTAGAGTTATTCTTAGACTGAGAGCTGTGGATTTAATTATTGTATTATTGTCTAATTATTGTTTAGATGAGATCTATATATATGGACTCATGGGCTGTATTGTAAAAGTGTGCTATAAAGCCATAGAGCTTTTAGAGAGAGCTAGTGTAGCTCCTCCTAGTTCCAAAGGGGTACTGAGTGTGTATGATCAGGGAGAGTTGCAAGGTCTGCAAGGTCAAGGAGCTGATCCACCGGGATACTGGTTGAAGAATCATAAGGACTTGGTGAGGCAAGGACAAGGGTTCTTCAGGGGTGTAGAGACATCTACATGGTGAGTAAGGTCTAGTGATTTGCAGGTAGCAGCAGAGAGCAGGGGATCTACTTGGAGTATGGTTGTGTACTTGGTGAACTGGCAGCGTGTTACTGACTGGTTAGATAGGTGAAGATCAACTCTATATTGGAGTTGATTGTTGGGACTGAGAGAGAGAGGGAAGAAGGTCTTGAGGTGTGGCGAACCTTTGAGGTGGAGGAAGAAGTGGCATCTTCCTTATTGTATATTCTTCTGAGTGATTATTAATACAATTGTGTATTGTCTCTCATATTCTTGTGTTATTTCATATTTCTAGCTACTTATTTGATTCTGGTATAATTTCGTGTTTAGTTGCTAATACAAGAAGTAATCACATGTGTTCTAATTGGTAGAGCAAGATCCTGACTCAGTAGGGATCATCGCATGTTTATTGTTTATGGGGGTTTCCCTGACACTATAGCTACTACGGTGGGTATTGTTATTTTACATATTCATGTAGGTCACTACATAATTCCATAGCTTTTATGTGTTTTTTAAGGAGAGTTCCAATATAACATACTAATAGGATGATCTTGGATATGTGTTATGGCATGTGTACCCTCAACTTTGCACTACTATGTCAAGTTTGAACATGATGGACAAGTACATGTTATACCTGTTGACCCACATTTGTTTAAAACATGTAATATGACCTATAATCTTAATGATGTTCTCATCCCATTGAAAACATCATCTTCCTTGCATGATTCTTTTGAAGCTTCCATAAGCTCCACTCCCATGGTTACATAGATACTGGCAACACAAATTCCTGACAAAGATCCCATGGAGGAGACCTTTCAATGTTTGCCACTCAATGAATATCATTTGTTGGCATTTTACATGTTCTATGCTCCATAAGAGTATGGAAGGATTCACATGCACCCAAAATATGATCCCCATATTTGGTTGGTCATCCCTTATGGGCCCCCTAACCTTTGAACCAATTTCACATATGGGGGAATTGATCAAGCTCCCACTGTCAGCAATCTATCTTCTTTAGCACAACCATTCACCTGTGACTCCTCTTTCCTGAGTATCCCTAGATTTGCTCACATCTATCTCCATAGGTGTGCCTGGAAAGGATTTGGTTTGGGTTATTATGAATAAGATGTCTATACACCTATTGACTATCCTACTAGTAACACCATTGAAAATTCCAAAAAGAGGCATGGGGTGGGATATGACAAACCAAATAAACTCAATAAAACCTCCCATGAACTGATTGACAAAGAACCAGTCTCTCCTTCTCCACCATCACCTATCGAATCGAAGGTATCTATACCTCCTAATTTTTTTTCAATAAATGTAATCTATTTGGGGCCTCTCACCTATCGTCAAGGTAAGGAAATAAGGTCCCTTTCTCTTTTTCATCCTAAAATAATTGATGAATATTCTCCCACGATTAACATTGTCTAATGTCAAGATAATGATGCAATTCTCACCTACATGGGTGTGGATGATTCCTATATCCAAAAATCACTCCCATCTAAAACACAAGCTATGTTAAATGAATCAACCTGCCTTCTCATGATAACCCTTGCATCCTCAAGATTTGCCAATATATATATTCCTCTGAGCAAGCTGATTATGCCACATTTATTAATGACCATATCAAAGCCTTTGCTTGGTATTACAATGACATGCCTAGTATTGACCCCTCCATCATCACCCATAACATTGTCACCAATAAAGATACTAAACCTATTAAGTAGAAGCTTCATAAAATACATCCTCGTATTTCTCTCCTTATCAAAGAAGAGCTCCAACACCTCCTTTCTGTTAACTTTATCCAACCCATCGACTACCCAAAATAGATTTCCAATATTGTTCCTATCATAAAAGTGATCGGGGGAATCTGTATTTGCACTGACTATCATGATTTAAACCTCGTCTGTCCAAAAGATGATTTCCCATTGCCTAGTATCGACAAACTTGTTGATCTAATGGCTGACCATGAGATGCTATCACTTATGTATGGATTCTTTGGATATAATCAAATCCTTGTCACTCCTGAGGATCAACATAAGACAACCTTTATTAGCCCATGGGGGAATTTTTGTTATCGAGTCATGATTTTTGGCCTGAAGAATGTTGGTACAACCTACCAACGCACCATGACCTATATTTTCCATGATCTCCTATACAAAATTATGTAAGATTACATGGATGGCTTACTTGGAAAGTTTAAACTTCGTCAAGAACACTTGACAATTCTAAAAACCATATTCATTCATCTCCTCCAATATAATGTTTGACTAAACCCAAAGAAATGTGTCTTTGGTATTCTTTACAGTAAACTCTTAGGTTTTATCATTTCTCTCCATGGTATCAAGGTTGATCCTACTAAGGTTAGAGCAATCCTATAAATTCCTCCACCTACTACTATCAAACAACTCCATAGCCTACAAGGCAAACTTCAGTCAATTCATCGCTTCATTTCTCACAGGTTCAATCCTTCCCAACCCTGTCACCATCTCCTCAAAGGATGTCTCCTTCCAATGGAATATAGATTTTCAGGAAGCTTTTGATGTACTTAAATAATACCTCCTTTCCCCATTGTTTCTTATTATACCGAAGTAAAATTAGCCTTTCTACATATACATCTTCATAATAGATCATTCTCTAAGTGCTATGATTGCACATCGAGATGACCAACATCGAGAGTAGGTAGTTTATTACATAAGTTGCACTGATGCAGGAGCATCCTCACACTAGGAACATA
This sequence comes from Torreya grandis, assembly GCA_037957365.1. Classification (NCBI taxonomy): domain Eukaryota; kingdom Viridiplantae; phylum Streptophyta; class Pinopsida; order Cupressales; family Taxaceae; genus Torreya; species Torreya grandis. Next base: position 3,205,837 of record JARHVA010000513.1, on the reverse strand, counting down.
TTTGTTTTAAGTTTTAGCATGTTTTAGTTTGCTAAGTTTTTTTTCCCTCCAATTCTTAGTTTTTCTAATTTTTAATTTGGTAAAATAGTCTGTTGGGTGAGTTGTCAAGCCGTTTTGAATCTTCTTATGTTAGAAGACTATTTTATGCATTTAGGGGAGATTATTGCGCCCAGCCCTAGTTAGAACTAATTAGCTATATTGAGAACATACGCTTTGTATGAGGATGGGTGTGTGTGTGTGGTAAAAATAGGGGGAATATGTTTTGGCAAAAGAAGAGCAGGGGCGTAGGAAGGAAACTAGCAGAACAGAACAGACACAAGGCATATAACTTCTGGTAAATATTAATACAGGTGTGTATTTGTTTTTGATATATTAATGAATGTGAGTTATTTTTGAAGAGATTTATTCTTCTGAGACCAAATACATGAAAGGATGTTGTTGTAAGTTGTTGGGCGTAGTTATCTACTGGTCGTATGACTTCTAGCCATTTTTAATGCATTGAATTTAATACAATTCTGGGCCGCTTCAATGTTTTATTTGGAATTATGTCCATTTCAACACATGTGATACGGTGTTGGGCGCTCAATGATTTGAGCCAAACAATACTCCTGTTTCATCATTCACCAAATATATTATTGATGGGCCGTATTTTGTATTAAATACATTGTTTGTAATTATGGTTTATTGTAATGCTGGGTGTTTCCATGTTGGCTGAGCCGCCCCAATGAATTAATTGTAACTTCGGCCATTTCAAATGCTATGCTGGACATTTTAGATGTATTAAAACAGAGTTTAGTCCTACCACAAGAGGTTATGTTGGGTGCTTCAATATGAAAAGTGAGTATTAATTGAAGTTTATTTCTTTCAATCTGAATTAAGACATACAGAATCTGCCAGAACAACACATTATAGCTCTACGTCCAAAATTTGTCTTGTTCAAAAAATTATGGCCTGTTAAACTTTATGCATCATGTGTAAACTATCTAAAAAGGAGGAAATTTCAAGATGATATTTTGTGTATGGAAGAAACAATTTGTCAAGACATGTTTTATGCCTGCCATTTGAGGTTTTCTGCTCATAGTTTAAAAGTTTGCTAAACACATTCAGTTTAGCCTGTGTGTTTGAGTTTCAGTTTTCATCAATTTGGTATCAGAGCACAAGGGATTGTGCACAATCTAAAGATCCAAGAGAAGAAGAAGCAAGATGGCCATGAGAATCAGGAACAGAGGTAGAGCTGGAGGAGGGAGACCTGGAGGATAGGTTACACTGGCAGGAGAGATTTGGAACCTGACAGCTAGGCTACAAGACCTAGAGATGGCTCAAAGAAGAGGCACTGACATGGGTGAAGTCAGTGACAGAGAAGAGGAGCCACCAGAAGATGAATTGGTGGTGGAAGAAGAAATAGCTGAAGAGAGGTTGATCAAAGCCATTATGAAGGTGAACACAAAGCCAAAAATGGAGGTTCCAATGTATGAAGGTAATTTGAATGTGGAAGAATTAATTGATTAGATTAATGCATTAGACAAATACTTTGAGTATGAAGGAATTGAAGAAGATGATAAGAAAGTCAAGTATGCCATGACAAGGCTTAAGAGCCATGCATCCCTGTGGTGGGATGGAGTGTAAGAAGAAAGAAGAAGGAAAGGGAAGCCAAAGATCAGAAGCTGGGATAGAATGGTAGCAAAAATGAAAGGTAAATTTATGCCTATATATTATCAAGTAAATCTTTTTAAGCAATTACAAAATTTGAAGCAAAAATAAATTTCTGTGAAAGAATACACTGAAGAGTTTTACAGGTTGACTATAATATTAGGTCATATTGAAGATGATACAGAGAAGGTAGCCAGATACACCAATGGTTTGAAATTTTCCATTCAAGATGAAATTAGTCTTCTCATTCCTAAGACAGTTGAGGAGGCATATCAATTTGCCTTGAAAGATGAGGAGAAGATTACAAGGAAACAAACATCCTTCTCAAGAGGAAGGGGCAGGTCCATCAGAGGTAGAGGATTTCAAGGAGGTAGAAGACAGCTGCAAACATCTCATGAAGAGGCCAGCAGCTCACAAAGTTCAAAAGGCAGCTATACACCAAGAGGAAGAAGGCTATACCAAGGATATCAAAAAGGAAGAGGAAGATTCATGGGCAAATGCTTTAAGTGCAACAAGTATTCAGGACACAGGGCATATGAGTGTCCAGAGAACCCTTCTACCAGCCATGAGAGGGGTGTACATGTGACTCAAGGTGAAGAACAAAATGCAGAAGTTGCAGCAGCTTATGAAGATACCCCAGAAGAAGGTGAGTCTCTTTTGATGAAAAGAATTTTGTTAAAGCCAAATAAAGAAGTTGTAGAACCACCTCAAAGGAAAAATTTATTTATAACCACATGTAAGAGTAAGGGGAAATGATGTAAGGTCATTATTGACAGCGGAAGTACTAACAATCTTGTGTCAACTGAGATGGTGGAGAAACTAGGCTTGAAGAAGGAGGTACATCCTACACCTTATCAAGTCTCTTGGCTACAAAAAGGACACAAACTTTTGGTAAGTGAACAATGCAAAGTAGATATTCAGATAGGAACATATAAGGATCAGATTTTATGTGATGTCATGCCCATGGATGTATGTCATATCTTGCTTGGAAGGCCTTGGCAATTTGACAGGAAGGCCATACATGATGGAAGGCAGAATACATACATGTTTGAAAAGGATGGGATCAAGCATACACTTACACCATTGAAAGAAGAGGCTGTTGCTGTTGTTGGACAGAATTCTAAATTATTGATAATAAGTAGCAAAGAGTTTCTACATCAAATGAAGAAAGAAGAGGTAAACTTTGTTGTAATTGGTAAGCCAAGGAGTGTATTCACTAGTACTAAGTTGATTGATTTGCCATTAGAGATTCAAGATATGTTGAATGAGTACATTGACATTGTGGTAGATGATTTACCTGATGAGTTACCACCATTGAGAAGTATTATCCATCACATAGACTTGATTCCAGGAGCAAATCTTCCAAACAAGGCTGCCTACAGGTTGACACCGAAGGAAAATGAAGAGATCAAGCACCAAGTTCAAGAATTGTTAGACAAAGGATTGGTAAGAGAGAGTTTAAGTCCTTGTGTTGTCCCTACAGTTTTGAGTCCTAAAAAGGATGGGAGTTGGAGAATGTGTACAGACTCCAGAGCAATCAACAAGATTACTATCAGGTATAGATTTCCATTGCCAAGAATTGATGATTTACTTGATTGTTTAAGTGGAGCTACATATTTCTCTAAGATAGATTTGAAAATTGGTTACCATCAGATTAGGATAAGAGAAGGGGATGAATGGAAAATAGCCTTCAAGACTAATGATGGACTCTATGAGTGGTTAGTTATGCCATTTGGACTAACCAATGCACCAAGCACCTTCATGAGGCTGATGAATGAAGTGATGATGGAGTTCACTGGTAAGTTTGTGATAGTGTATTTGGATGATATTTTGGTGTTTATTCAAACTAAATAAGATCATTTGAAACATTTGAGGATGGTATTGAGTAAGCTACATGAAGAGAAATTGCTAATCAATGTCAAAAAGTGCAGTTTTCTGAAAACAGAGTTGATATATTTGGGGTTTGTGATTTCAAAAGAAGGATTGAAGATGGATAAGGAAAATATTAAGGCTATACTTGAGTGGCCTACACCTAGGAGCACATATGAGGTAAGAAGCTTTCACGGTTTGGCTAGCTTCTATAGGAAATTCATAAGAAATTTTAGTGGGATTGTTGCTCCAATGATAGAAACAATCAAAGGTGATAAAAGAAGTTTTTGTTGGACTGAGGCTATTGATAAGAGTTTCAGATTCTTGAAAAAGAAGGTAACTGAAGAGCCAATTCTAACCTTACCTGATTTCAATAAGCTTTTTCAAGTAGAATGTGATGCTAGTGGAACTACAATAGGCGTTGTTTTAAGTCAAGATGGGAAGCCTATAGCATACTTTAGTGAGAAGTTAAGTGATGCTAAGAAGAAATATTCAGCTTATGATCAAGAATTTTATGCTCTTGTATAAGCCTTGAAGAAATGGAGGCATTATCTTTTGCCCAAAGAATTTGTTTTATTCACTGACAATTATGTTTTACAATTCATTAGCAATCAGAATAAGTTAAATCAAAAGCATGTCAAATGGATTGAATTTTTACAAAGCTTCACATTCACTATTAAGCACAAGAAAGGAAAATCTAACAAGGTTGTAGATGCCTTAAGCAGAATAAATCTGATCATACAAGAGTCTCAAGTAAGCATTGTGGGATTTGAAGATTTGAAGGAACTATATAAGGAAGATCTAGACTTCAAGGAACCATATGAAGCTTGCATGAATCCAGTGGGGGTTGATAGAAGTCCTTGGATAGATTTCATGGTCCAAGAGGGTCTGCTATTCAGAGGCAGCTAGCTTTGCATTCCCAAGAGTTCCATGAGGGAGAATTTGTTGAAGGAAAAACATAGTGGCAGCTTATCAGGACATTTTGGGCAGAACAAGACATTAGCACAATTGAGTGCTCACTACTATTGGCCAGGTATGAGTAATTATGTTAATAAATTTTTTGAAAGGTGTAAAATATGCCAATATGCCAAGGGAAGCAGTCAAAACATAGGTTTGTACCAGCCACTACCCATTCCAAATAGGCCTTGGGATTCAATAAGCATGGATTTTGTACTTGGTTTGCCAAGAACTCAAAAAGGCCATGATTCCATATTTGTTGTGGTAGATAGGTTTTCAAAGATGGCTCACTTTATTCTGTGTTTCAAAACAGGTGATGCTACTCACATAGCTAATCTATTCTTTCAAGATGTTGTTAGATTACATGGATTGCCTAGAAGCATTATTTCTGACAGGGACACCAAATTTGTTGGACATTTTTGGAGAACCTTATGGAAGAAATTGGGAACACAATTAAGTTTCAGTTCAGCCTATCATCCCCAAATGGATGGCCAAACAAAGGTTGTCAATAGGAGCTTGGGAAATATCTTGAGAAGCTTGGTAAGTATGCATCCGAAACAATGGGATCTTACACTTGCACAAGCTGAATTTGCCTATAATGATTCTCCTAACAGAAGTACAAGATTGAGTCCATTTCAGATCATGTATGGAATGCATCCAAGAGGCGTGTATGAGTTAAGAAATCTAAGTAGCATGGAGACAAGGAGTGCTAATGCAGAAGAATTTGCCAATGCCATGCAAAATTTGCATGAACAGGTAAAGAAGAAACATGAAGAAAACACCATCAAATACAAGTTAAGGGCAGATCAAAAGAAAAGAGAGGTTAGTTTCAGTATTGGAGACTTTGTTCTTGCTCATCTCATAAAAGAAAGGTTCCCAAAAAGGGAATACAACAAACTGAAGGTAAAGAAAATAGGACCATGCAAGGTAATAAGGAAGTTTTCAAATAATGCATATGAAATAGAATTGCCAAAGGGGATTGGAATCTCTCCAATTTTTAATGTTGTAGATTTATATCCATACAAGGATGAAGGACAATCAGCCAAAGAAACTGAAACAGGGGTAGATGAAGTTATCCAATGGGAACAGCAACTACCAAAGGAAGTGCCAAAGGAAATTGAGAGTATTTAAGATAAGAAAGTAGTTAAAAAGACAAAGAACAAAGAATACTTCCAGTATCTAACTAAGTGGAAGAATCTACCAGCTGAAGATGCAACATGGTTGACTGCAGATGACATCCTTAAGCTGGGCACAAGTATAGAAGAAGTAATGCAAAAAAACAACAAATGAAGAATACTTCTTCTGCTCCTTGGAAGAATGATTCAAGAGCATCCTCACACTAGGAACATATTTGTTTTAAGTTTTAGCATGTTTTAGTTCGATAAGTTGTTTTTCCCTCCAATTCTTAGTTTTTCTAATTTTAAATTTGGAAAAATAGTCTGTTGGGCGAGTTGTCAAGCCGTTTTGAATCTTCTTATGTTAGAAGACTATTTTATGCATTTAGGGGAGATTGTTGCACCCAGCCCTGGTTAGAAATAATTAGCTCTATTGAGAACACACGCTTTGTATGAGGATGAGTGTGTGTGTGTGGTAAAAATAGGGGGAATATGTTTTGGCAAAAGAAGAGCAGGGGCGTAGGAAGGAGACTGGCAGCACAGAACAGACACAAGGCATATAACTTCTAGTAAATATTAATACAGGTGTGTATTTATTTTTGATATATTAATGAATGTGAGTTCTTTTTGAAGAGATTTGTTCTTCTGAGACCAAATACATGAAAGGACGTTGTTGTAAGTTGCTGGGCGTAGTTATCTGTTGGTCGTATGACTTCTGGCCATTTTTAATGCATTAAATTTAATACAATTCCGAGCCGCTTCAATGTTTTATTTGGAATTTTGGCCATTACAACACATGTGATACAGTGTTGGGCACTTAATGATTTGAGCCAAACAATACTCCTATTTCATCATTCACCAAATATATTATTGCTAGGTTGTATTTTGTATTAAATACATTGTTTGTAATTGTGGTTTATTTTAATGCTGGGTGTTTCCATGTTGGTTGGGCCACCCCAATGAATTAATTGCAACTTCGGCCATTTCAAATGCTATGCTGGACATTTTAAATGTGTTAAATGACAAGCGATGGTTTGATGCTCAGATGGAGGTCTTGGACTATTAGAAAGCAAAAGAAATTGTCCTGTTTGTGATTAAAACAGAGTTTAGTCCTGCCACAAGAGGTTATGTTGGGCGCTTCAATATGAAAAGTGAGTCTTAATTGAAGTTTATTTCTTTCAATCTGAATTAAGACATATAGAATCTGCCAGAACAGCGCATTATAGCTCTAAGTCCAAAATTTGTCTTGTTCAAAAAATTATGGCCAGTTAAACTTTATGCATCATGTGTAAACTGTCTAAAAGGAGGAAATTTCAAGATGATATTCTGTGTATGGAAGAAACAATTTGTCAAGACATATGTTTTATGCCTGCCATTTGAGGTTTTTTGCTCATAGTTTAAAAGTTTGCTAAACACATTCAGTTTAGCCTGTGTTTTTGAGTTTTAGTTTTCATCATGCACACTTATTGATTATGAGACTCGATATACCCATACTAAAAAACTTTTCCTTGTGTCATTATTTTTTGCCTCTAAGCTTCACCATTATCTCCTAAATCACAATACCTATGTGGTCACCCATATTGATCTGCTCAAATACATGCATTCCAAACCATATCATAACCAATGTGTAGACTAGTGCCTCATGCTTCTTTTTGAATTCAACTTAGAATTCATTCAATAAAAATATATTAAAGGGCAAACAATCATTGACTAGTTAGTTGTTGCCCCTCTACCTGATAATCAACCTTCAAACCTTGAATTCCCTAATGAATCTATTACAACACTCTCCATCGATGACATCTCCTATAAAATGATGATGTTATTTGATGGATCTAAATGCCAACATGGTGGGGGCACGTGGGTCATTATTATTCCTATAGACGGTGAGCATATGCCTTTGTCATTTAAACTAGATTTAAAATGCACTAACAATATGGCCAAATATGAGGCTTTGATTCTAAGACTTCAAATAGCTCTCTTCTTGGGTATCCAATCCATAACCATTTACGATGATTCTCAGCTAGTCATTAACCAAGTTAATGGTTCCTACGTATGCAAAAACAAAATTCTACAATGGTATAAACATCATGTAGATACACTCTTGGGATCATTTGACTCTTATCTCTTGCAAACTGCTCATCAATCTAAAAACAAGTTTGATGACATGATGTCTTCACTTGCTCCACACATACCCTCTTCATCCTCCTCTTCAAGAATCTATGTCATTGTGCATTGCTTAACATTACCCTCTTATGTTTTAATTAACATCCTCTTTTTTAGAAATGTAATAACCAACCCACAAGACTTATGGTACAAACAACTTACAAATTATCTTTCCTTCTCTATTACTCCTCCTGATCTTTCTAATAATGAGAAATGGGCCTTCATAAAACATGTCACTCATTACACTATACTAGGGGGACTTATCTACAAGCAAAGTTTTGACGGTCTTCTCCTTAGATGCCTAACTAGTACTGAGACTCCCTTTGCTATTAAGGAAGTCCATGATGGGATTTGTGGTGGGCATTTCAATGGTCACACAGCTACTAAACATATCCTTTGACTTGGCTATTATTGGCCCACACTTCATCAAAACTATGTTGATTACATTCAACATTGCATCAAATGTCAACAACACACTAACCTCTTTCACATTCCCACTCATGCATTGTAAGTCACCAAAGACTTTTGGCCCTTCTCCCAATGGGGCTTAGATTAACCCTTATTCATCGCTCTATCATCATTCTATCATTACTGCCACAACATACTTCACTAAGTGGGTTGAGGCCATCCCTCTCACATCCACTAAAGCTAAAAAAATTGTTGACTTCATTAACCATCAGATCATCTATCATTTTGGTATCACTCTTAAGATTATAATAGATAATGGTAAGTCTTTCAAAACCAAGACTATTTAAAGTCCTTGTGATGCATTTGGAATCAAATTAATCTTCTCATCACCATACTATCCCTAAGCTAATGGATAGGTAGAAGCTTCTAACAAAACTTTGACTAAAATTCTCATGAAGGTAGTCAGCAATATATGCAAGGATTGACACACACACATATCTTTTGCTTTATGGGCTTACCGCACTAGCATTTAAACCCATATGCATGCTACACCTTTTTCATTGGTATATGGGATGGAGGCTAATTTGCCTCTTGAGGTCCAAATTCCTTCTCTTCACATTTCTCTACATGACATACTTACTAACGATGACTTTCACCAAGAACATTTCGCCCAACTTGAATTACTTGGTGAGCGTCATCCTATAGCCCTCAACCACCTCCAAATCTATCAAGAGCACATCAAATGCACTTATAAAAATAACCTCAAAGAGCGAGATTTTAATATAGGAGATCTCATCTTAAAATAAAATTAATATGTGATAAACATGGAGAAAATCAAATGGGGTAAGTTTTCTTCTAATTGGCTTGGACCTTATATTATAACTCACAAGTATGGTTCAGGAACTTATCGCTTATCTTCTCTTGAAGAAAGGCCAAAACCTAAGCCTTTGAATGCCTTACACCTATGACCATTCTTTTTTTACACTAGCGTCACTTTACTTCATGTTTAACTTGAGCTCATCCCTTGAGCATTCTTATTACATTCATTTCCCTTCCTCCTCACCCTTACTCCTATACACTTAGTTAACTTACACAGTGGTATGATTTTTTCCTCATAGTGAAAACTCCTAAGCCTCTATAATCTTGTCCATGACTAAAAGAAAAAAAAATGGGATATTTGAAAAAGTTATAAAATCTCAAGTCATGCTTTTCAATGTAGATTGTTCCCTGGAAGGATAACTGCATAACTTCCCTTTGCTAGTATCAATAGACTGCTCCCTTGAAGGATAGGTATTTAAACTTAAAAATAAATGCTTAGACCACTCCCTGTCAGGATCCTCCTTAGAGTACAATTGATTACTTTTGTATAAGCAACTAAACACAAAATTAAACTAGAAGTAATAAGTAACTAGAAATTAGAAATAGCAAAGAATAGGTGATATGAGAAACAATACAATTTGTATTAAACTCTTCCAGAAGGAAATACAATGAAGAAATCTCACTCTTCTTCCCACACCTCTTGGGCGTACAGTAATTCTCCCTCAAGAGTTCTCTCTCTCTCAATCAATTACAACCAACTCAATACTGAGTTGTTCCCTCTTCCAGTAGATCTCCTTGATCTTGCTCCTTGTTGTGTTGCAGATCTTCTTGATCTTCCTACCCCGCAGATCTAACTAACCTTGCACACACACCCACAGATCTACTTGATCTTGCACACCCTATAGATCAACTGACCTTGCTTACATGTGACAATCAACCCAATGGTTGTTGTTGCCTACACTTTTAGTGACAATTAACCCAATTGTTGTTGCCTACTTACTTGATTACAATATAGCCCATGGGTCTCTTAAATAGATCTCAAACCAAACAATAATTAGAAACGTAGACTCAAGACTAAAATTAGTCTTTACATGCAAACTAACTATTCATCTAAAATTAGAACAACAGTTCTGGAAACACACAGGTGACCGATGTCAGTTCCTGTCTGACCAATGCCAGCTGACCATAACCAATGTCAGTTACTGTGTAGCTGAATATAACCAATGTCAGTTGGCCTGATCGATGTCGATTACTCTGTAACTCAGCAACCTCCACATTTTCACACTAGTGAAGCTTTTAGCTCCACAACTTAACAATCTCCCACTTGGAGATAAATAGTTACACCTGTACCTGTATAGCAACATCCTCTAATTTGTTTCTGGCTTGTATCTCCATCTTCAAGTTCAATATTAAAGACCAATAAAAGTTGAATGAAGATTCAACTTCTCCTTTGTTCTCGACTTTGTTAACATATCAGCAGGGTTCTTATCCTTGCTAGCCACCGTGATTGAAACAACCTTCTGCAACTCTGGAATCTAGCTAACTGCCATTCCACCAATAGTGAACACATATCCTGTGGTGCTTCTCCTGCTATCCAATTCACCTACCATATCCAAATCTACATACCCATGTAGAGAAGTGTTTGACCCTGCATAGCATAAATACCTGTTGTTGGTCCCTCTCAGATATCTGAGAATCCACTGAACTGCTTTCCAGTGCTTCTTTCCTGGATTGACCATAAACTTGCTGACAACTCCCACTGCTTGGGAAATATCAGGTCTAGTACATACCATGTACTCAACCTCATCATGTGATATAGGAAACTATTCTTTGCTTAGCTTGAACTGTCTAACCATAGGTGTGCTTACCAGTTTTGCATCCTGCATTTTAAACCTCTCCACTACCTTATTCACATAATCCTCTTGAGACAAAATCAACCTGTGATTTTTCCTATCTCAAGAAATACTCATGCCAAAGATTTTCACTCCTAAATCCTTCATGGTAAATGTTTGAGCTAATTTTACCTTTAGCTCAGTAATTCCCTGCATGTGTGACCTTGCAACAAGCATATACACTACATACAGTAACAGGATAATGTAGCTACTATTATCCAACCTGGTAAAATAAACACAATGGTCACATTGACATTGACTAAAGCCATGCTTTGTCATAAACCTGTCAAACCTCAAATACCACTGTCTTGGAGCTTGCTCAAGACCATATAATCTAGCCTTATGTCTCACCTGTCTATTCTCTCCTTTCTTTAACCTATAAATCCATTCATTTTTTAGTGTTTTTTTTCCAGCTGGCAACTCTGCCAAATCCCACGTTTGGTTCTCTTCCAAGGAATCAATTTCCTTATTCATGCCATGATCCCACTATTTCTTGGATTCTACTTGTATTACCTCTTCAAAACTTCCTAGTTTTTCACCATCAGTGAGCAATAAGTAGTATAAAAAAGGGGAATAATGAATTTGAGGCTTACTTACCCTTTCAGACCTCCTCATGGGTGTTTGAGACTCATTAACAGCTTGTTATCTGCCCAAATTTCATTCTAACAGTGACGGATCCTAGTCATCTTTGGCCGACCTCAGTCTGCACCCGATCGATGTCGATTCCACCTGACGTCCCTGACCAATGTCAATTCTCACCTGCCTGACATCACCGACTTTGGTCTCCACTGGACCAACGTCAGTTCCTACCTGATCAACATCAGTCTCTGCCTGACCGACATCAGTGTTTGTGTTTTCCTATGAGTGATGATTTTTACCCGTGAGCTCATTTTGGATCATAACCTTGTCCAAATCAACATTTCCCTGCTCAGTATTATTCAGCCTCTTGAGCTGATCATTGTCCATCACCTTCTCCTTGAAAACCAAGGCTTTCCAATTCTTAAATTTGTCAAAAACATCAGATTTCCTCTTTATGAAATAAACTCATACCTTTCTTGTAGCATAACACTGTGATCCTCCAATAGAAGCTACTTGAGCTGAACCCCACACGTCTGCGTGAACAAGCTCCAACTTGTGCTTCTACTTTGTTGACCCAATTTTGAGAAACCTCACTTTCTTCTGTTTCCCAAAAATACAATGCTCACAGAAATCTTGATCTATGCTTTTCAAATTTGAAAGCTTACCTTTTGACTTAAGAACATCCATTCCCTTCTCACTCACGTGGCCAAGCCTACAGTGCCACATATTTGCATCTACATCTGAAGTAGATAAAACAGAAGGAGAATCAGTAATACAAGTAGATAGATAAAGTGTACCTACTTTCTCACCTCTTGCTAATACAAATGCACCCTTGGAAACTTTCCAAGATTCTGCTATGAGAGTTACTATGCAACCCTCATCACCCAAATTTCCTACAAAAATTAGACTCCTCTTCAAGATGGGAACATGCATGACATCCTTCAACACCCATATGTTGCCAGTCTACAATTTCAGCTGCACTTCTCCTTTGCCAACAATTTGACAAGGCTTACCATCCCCTAAATAAACTTTTCCAAAGTCTCCATGGACATAATCATGAAAAAATTCTCTAGTTGGGGTTGCATGGAAAGAGGCACCAAAATTTAAAACCCAAGATTCTAATTTATCCAAGGAACATAGAAGAGCATCTTGTGCAACAATACCTACATCATTTTCTTCTTTATTTCCTTCATTCTGATCTTCTACCAACCAACAATCTTTCTTTACATGCCCTTTCTTTCCACAATTCTAGTAGGTTATACTTTCATTTCTAGATTTGGATCCACTGCCTATCTTTGACCTTGATTTCCCTTGCTCAATCTTCTCTCTTTACTTTCCCCTACTTTCAACACTTAAAGCATTATCTGATGTTTCCCTTGTGCTTTTCTTGCAAATTTCTTCATTCAAGATTACACTAACAACATCATCAACTTTCAAGATATTTGAAGTAGACGCAGTATTAATAACTACCATTACCAAACTATTCCAACTTTCAGGTAAAGAGCATAAGATTAGGAGAGCCTTAATTTCATCATCAAAAACTATTTTGACTGAAACTAACTGATTTACTAATCCATGGAAATCACTAAGATGACTATATACCGATCCACCTTCCTGCATTTGCAAATTAAATAATTGCTTCATAAGAAATACCTTATTCGAAGTTGAGGGTTTTTCATATAAATTTACCAAAGATTTCATTAACTCTACCCTTTTCTTTGTCTGTGATAAGTTGGAAATCACAGACGATGCCAGGCTCAACCTTATAGATCCCAAAGCCTTTCTATCAAGAACATTCCATTCTTCATCTTGCATATATGTGGGCTTACATGAAACCCCACCCAACGGTAAGTATAGATCTTTCTGATATAGATAATCTTCTATCTGCATCCTCCATAATTGATAATTCTTGCCATTGAATTTCTCCATTCTTAGTTTACTTTCTTTTGCCATTGCTTTACTCCCACTCAATCAGAAACCCCTGAGAGTGAACCTGTAATCAACAAACACTAACCCGATCTACCACTTGTTAGTGAACCAAGCTTTGATACCAACTATCAGGATCCTCTTTAAAGTACAATTGATTACCTTTGTATAAGCAACTAAACATGAAATTAAACCAAAAGTAATATGTAACTAGAATTCAGAACCAGCAAAGAATAGGTGATACGAGAAACAATACAATCTATATTAAACTCTTCCAGAAGGAAATATAATGAAGAAATCTCACTCTTCTTCTCACACCTCTTGGGTGTACAGTAATTCTCCCTCAAGAGTTCTCTCTCTCTCTCAATCAATTACAACCAACTCAACACTGAGTTGTTCCCTCTTCCAGCAGATCTCCTTGATCTTACTCCTTGTTGTGTTGTAGATCTTTTTTATCTTGCTACCCCGCAGATCTAATTGACCTTGCACACACACCCACAGATCTACTTGATCCTACACACCCTACAGATCAACTAAACTTGCTTACATGTGACAATCAACCCAATGGTTGTTGTTGCCTACACTTTCAGTGACAATCAACCCAATTGTTGTTGCCTACTTACTTGATTACAATGCAGCCCCATGGGTCTCTTAAATAGATCCCAAACCAAACAATAATTAGAAACGCAGACTCAAGACTAAAATTAGTCTTTACATGCAAACTAACTATTCGTCTAAAATAAGAACAATAGTTCTGGAAACACACAGGTGATCGATGTTGGTTCCTATCTGACTGATGCCGGCTGACCATAACCGATGTCAGTTACTGTGTAGCTGAATATAACCAATGTCGATTGACCTGACCAATGTCGGTTACTCTGTAACTTAGCAACCTCCACATTTTCACACCAGTGAAGCTTTTGGCTCCACAACTTAACACTCCCTTGAAGGATGGCTAAGCCAAGATATATTCTCAAAGGGAAAGATAACTACAAAAGGCTTCTCATAGCTTTATGCAACCTTAACACATATAAAATCCCATTGTAGGCTTCCCACATTGATCAACTTACACACACACAAAAAACTTTAAGTCATGGACGTGCCTATATTAGCTCTCGAGTCACCCACAAAAGGGACATATCATCTCTACTTGGTAGGTTATGTTACCTAAATATTTTTCCTCCTTTTACCCTTTTTTCTCATTATACTCTCTCAAGGGACTATGAAGCTCACTTAACATAAGGTAAACATGATGCTTCTCTAACAAATACAATGGTTCAAAGATATAAGGCATGAAAGAGGCTCATTTTTTGAGCCTATTTATGTTCTAAATTATGATCTTTGCCAATGCACAAGCATTCTGCCTCTTTATTTTCCCATCCACATCACATGTTAATATCTCTATTTGAGATGAAGAAACAATCTTATACCAACACTAACAAAGCCTACTCAATTTATTTTACGCATACACCATCACAAATATGAAAAAATGCTAAGATGAAACTAACCAATCAACTATGCATAGACCATCACATAAATGGGAAAAGCTAGTCTAACTCAAATAACATGATCAACATTAACATCCAAATTAACATATCATATCATAATCATCATCCATATTATCATCATAATCATAATAAATGCATCTCAAATAAACACATGACAAAAAAATGAGCATCTCATATATATAATATGTGATCAAAGTACATGTTCATCATCTACATCATCATAACATCATAAATCTCTCTCAAAATGTACATCTCGCATCTTTGGCTCATAAGCTGGTATACATGTAACATATATAAGCAAAAACTAGCAACCTATGACACTCAAGGTCCTCAAGGCTCTCTACATGGTCATGAGGAAGTAGAGTGATCACCACTCTTCATCTGTCTGCATCGACATGAGCTAGAAGCTATCACACATGACATTGACCTCTCATAATCTCTAAACTTTGAATATCTCTATATCTATGGGAACTCTCTAATCTCCCTCTCGTAGTAGGCAATGTATCATACCACACTATCCACTTGGGTTTATGTCATCCCTTCTCTCCATCATCTAAAACCAAACCTAAAGTTGGATAGGATAGTAATAAGTAACCCTAATGGTCATGTCACCATGATGTGCTCATATGCCCAATAATGCAAAACATGGTTGACACATAAACTATATAATCAGCATAACCTCAAACCCCATAGCTCTTTGTATAACTATGCCAAAAATATTGGAACCTAGATAAAAATGGTTCATTACTCAATCATCTATGTAAGCACACCTATCAAATCAATCATAAATCTCCCTCTATTTGCATCTAGTAATGCATACATCATGATCTTGATCATCATCAAGATGCTCAGACAATATTGTTCCTCATTAGCCATATAAAGTGGCTCTTATGCAAAACTCATAAAGTGGTAAGTCACCTCACTGACATGCTCTCCATATAAAGTGACCATGTGTATATCATGATCCTCTTTCAAGAATGCAAAGAGATCCTCACCCTAGATTGATGCTTAGAATCCTATACACATCCCACATGACTCGACAATACCATCACAATCCTCCTAAACCCATCGCCACCATATGCTCCCACTCATCTGGAGTGACATCCTTCCTCATGCATGTCAATAGCCTCGATAGATGATTTCTAAGTATAAGCTCCATCCTCACCCATATCCATACACACAAACAACTCAGGTCACATACCTTTTAATCTACTCTATCACTACCTTTTTCCCTTCTCATTGGGAGAACTACATTAGTCTGAGGCCCTAAAATGGGCTACATAGGTAGCACTCAATCGACATAGGGTCTTCTAAGGTTATCTCAACCATATACTCACCTTTCTAAACAAATTAGGTTTAATTGCCTCTCTCTCTACAGCTAGGCTTCACTACGTCTATCTCACCCTAGGCCTACTTGCTTATCCCAACTCTAAGCCTCGTAGCCTATATTCTTGACTCTTGACATTATGACCTATCTTTTAATCCCTAAACCTCTCGAACTATCTCAACTTACCTTTTTCCCTAAACACACATTTTTTTCCTAGGTTTTGGGAGAACTACATTGGCTTGAGGCCCGAACTTGGGCTATGTAGGCAGCACTCTGACGACATGGGGTCTTCTAAGGCTAGTTCAGCCATTAGGCTAGTTGAATATTTCCACTAAAGATCCAAAAACTCATCCTTTCTCCTATTTTACTACTTTTCAATAGCCACTAATTTCATCATTAATGATGATGTCAGCACTTTATCATCTTACATAAAAACTGACGTCAGTAGGAAAATGTCAACCTCAGTGTCATGTTAGCTAACGTCAGTCGACCTCACCAACGTCGATGACTAGTTTGGCCCTAGGGCTGAATAACCCAAGATGCAACATTACATATTTCCCCTAAAACCCTACCCATAAAACCCCCTAACTTATCCTACACCTACCCTAACCTATTTTCTACCCCTCCACTAACATTTTCTACACCCCCACCTCTCATTTAACCTAAAAATTATAAATACCAAATCAAACTAGTGTAGGCTCTTACCTTGTCTCTATGTCTCCTCTTGGATGGCACCACTGGATCCTATGGTTATGTACCTCCCACTGGGTCCCCTCCTTGAGCTATCATCTCAAAGCTCTATTTCTTCTCACCAATCACCAAGTTGTAGATGAATTTGGTCAGCCACCAAACCCCCTTTTATTGGGTTTGGTCAGCTGTCGATGTTAGCATTCTTGACCTCACCTATTGATGTCAATAATTACACCTACTGACATCGGTAATGTTGCCCTATGTTTACTAATGTTGAGACTTTCTATTACCAATATCGTTAAAAGTAACTGACAAGGGCACCATTTCAATATTATTTCTCCAACCCAAAACCCCCAACTTTTTAAACCTTCCCCATACACTAGGGTAATTGGAGATCACATATATCTCCCCCAACCATGACATAATGACAATAAAGACCACTTAAATATTCATCCACAATGACTTTTCTTGGAGATCATGAATATTTCTTTGCTCATTGACTCTTTGATACCAAACTTGTATTGCTTGTCCTACCCATTTATGATATTAAACTATAGTTAGCCATTGTGCACACACATGTATGTTAGGTGTTGTGGATGGAAACCAAGCCCATCATATCACCTTCAATCCTTTTATGTTTCCTAGGGGCACTTCCTACCTCAGATACCTGGGACACATTGACCATTAGAGCTACAACTTTTATTGATTTGACCTATCAACTATCACTTACAAGTTGTGTTTTAGTTACTTCTATCTGAGTCTTCCTTAACTTTGCTTGTTTTTGACTTTTTTGACTATATCTCATTGTGTCATACACATACAAAGTGATATTCTATTTTCCACCAAGTCACCCAATTACCTTTTTATCAAATTGGTACCTAATTCTAGTTTCTCCTCTATCAATTCCTATTTTGAGGGGGGATACCTCATCCAATACTTAGAGCATCTAACTCCTATTTTTTTCTCACAACATGTTAGTACAAATTATGAGACAAAAAGGGGTAAATGTAGACACCAAAATTACATCACACACACATGTGT
The DNA here is from genome assembly GCA_037957365.1 of Torreya grandis. Classification (NCBI taxonomy): domain Eukaryota; kingdom Viridiplantae; phylum Streptophyta; class Pinopsida; order Cupressales; family Taxaceae; genus Torreya; species Torreya grandis. Next base: position 3,187,893 of record JARHVA010000513.1, on the reverse strand, counting down.
AACTCCCTATGTTGAAACCCCCCTTAAACCCATTTTAATAATAACAATTAATCTCCCTAACCCATGCTTTTACCCCTCACACATTTAATTAATTTAAAATACTTAATTAAGTTAATCAAAAACTCCTATTTCCACCTTACTTGGCCACCTCATGTTATGACTAATTCTCCCCTAATGAGTCACCTCAAGACCTAGTCCCCTCATCCTAACTACCCAAGACTTATTCCCACTTCCAAACTAAATTCCTAATCAACTACTTCCTTCCTAACCTCTTATTTTTAACATTTTATAATCAGTGTCACACTTGGCACGAACAATAATAGAAAATAGGCAAAAAATAGAAAGGTTTACTTATTCTAGGGTCATCGACATCAGTCAACCCATGGCCGACATCGGTGGGATCATTGACATCAGCAATATAATCCAAACTCCAACTTATAGTTTAGGTTAGCAAAAATTAAGAAAATTGATGCATACTCTCATTTAGGCTCTTGACATTCTATTTTTTGACATCCAAGCTTACAATCACCTTGTGTAATTCAATCACAATCAGAAACTAAGCTCTTGAGGACCAATATCACCCACTTGTTCTCTCTATTTAGGCATTCAAGTTTGGACTCCCTGATAGGGTCCATCAACCTAGCACTTATCATTCAATGACCACCACAGCTAAGTACATCACTGATACTGTAGGTCATTTAAATATTGATTTTTCTATTTCTTTATATCTACTCTGCATTACTTTACACACTTCTAATTGTACCCCTGTGAGGGAGTTACAAATATTCCTTGCTTGTTTCCCCTTAGCCTAACATACCAAACCTCTAACCAGACTTAACCAAGCCATAATCTCCCTCTCATAACTCTCCCAACCTCTCTGACCTCATCCAAACCATTTCCCAAACATAGAAAAGCCTTCTACAAGCTCCCAGACAATTATTGCCCCTACCAACCTTGGCATCCTAATGGACATCAGTAACCTTACTATCAACCTTGATAGCATAACCGATAATGGTTACTCCCATACCAACATCAATCACTATGAATTCCCTAGCCTCTTCAAAACCAACCAAGACAACTTCTAAAACACAAACAGAGAACCTCACATGCACCTTGTCACTCTCTACTATGTATAAGTTATTAATAACGGTAATCTTATCTCTTTTTCACTCTCTCTTTACCTCTCTTCCAATTATTTATTATTCCTTTTGTCTCTCAAAAAAGGACTATCATCTCTAAGGAAGTTTCACACTTCCTAGAACAAGTGTGTAGCTTGGTAGCCCACTCATTTATCTACTAACAAACATCTTGTGGTAGTGCTTTCTTATTTGTAGGTAGTCCTCCCCAGCCAAAGAGGAGTGCTCACAATGTCTGGATACGGTGTGCAAACCAAATATGGGTTCATTCGAATCACTTATCCCCATCCTTATTTTTGTTTTCCTTTAGACTTAAAATATACAAAATTTAGTGAAACATATTCAATGAGAATATGTAGATCTTATAACTAGTAAATGATTACTATAAATACTTAATCTTATAGTTTGAAATTAGTATAAAACCCTAGTTAGGAAAGAAATAATAAATCTATGATAGAAACTATATATCCTCCTTAATGATAAATCAAATTCTAGTTTGAACGTTAATTATTTTGTCTTGGATTTTTGTAATTTGGTTTGAGCTCGAGCTACCAGACTACCTAACAGAAAAATGTAGTTAATAATATAGCTAGCATATTAAAATTACTTAGCAATAAACATGTGTTTGGTTATAAGGTAGAGTATCTATCAAAATTTTGGGTGTATGGCATCAAGGTTATAATAGTGTATACAACGTTTAGAACCTACTTTCTTTTATAAATACACCATGCTTGTTATAACTAGCATGCAAATTATGAATGAGTCAAACCTTGTTATAATTGTAAGGCATCGAATGCTTTCTTTAAAAACAATAGGAATATATATATGCATCAAGTTGAAATTTGGGTATAAATATCTTGATCAAAATGCAACTAATCATAGTATGTTTTTCTTAAACACCAAATGAATATAGTTGGCGAGGCGTTGAATCTTTTTAAGCTTCAAATCTATTCAAAAGGGATATCTTGCATCGACCCATTTTAATGATCTTTTAATATATGTCAGGCATCAAACTTAGAAGAGTTTGTATAATTTATATGAAAGTTTTAACCCCTTACTATTTTACCTGATGTTATTTTATTTCTATATTTTTTGATAGGTTAATCACCTTTTGGGTCATGGTAATAGACTAAGGTGTCAAAATATTTATATTGCCTTTTTGTAACAGTCTTTTTTGTCCAACAGCATTAGCCTTGTTTCCATATCAAGTTATGTTCTTTTCTTTTCTTTAACTCAACCCAAGATCAATATGGCCACCATTATTTTTATCTCATCTATTTTAACTCAAGCAAACCATAATCCATTTCAGTCAAGGATTTCAATAGACTCAAAAAATCCTTCTATGCTTTCAATAGACTACAAATATGCATTTATCTCCATATCTAGAGATAACATATATATAATTTATATGTACTATGGTTGTGGTTCCTTTTAGGAGTTCAAGTCACTTCATGTCTTTTTTCTACCTTTAATAACTATATCATGAAAGTGACTTTCTTTGATTCTGTCATGAGTTTCATTATACTTTGGCCAGTGCATATTTGATTTTGTGTTATTGTGAATTGACAGGAAGGGTGAAGGGAGACCCACACTTGGTTAGTAATAATGTTATTTTATGATTGGATCAAATAACTACAATTGAGAAAATATATTAATAATAAATTATGGCATCTCGTGTATGATAAGCATGCTTAGAATTATGTATGCATGAATCTAATTTGCAAGCAATAACTTTTGTAGTGATGTCATGGAATTTGACTAAACCAGATAATCTAAATATTTATGGTGTCATTTAAGAAATTATTTTGTCTATATTTAATATAAAATAGGGGTCGACAACTCTATTTAATCCATTAAATAGTGGTTGTTTCTATATTAATCTAAAGTATTGATAAATGAGTTGGAAATGATTAATATTACATGTTATATACATTATAACAAAATTTAACAGCCATGTTATATTCACCATGTTAGTATGATTGAGAATTTTTTATACATTGAATGGGCATAATATTGATCTATTTACCAAATATCTATATTAATGATTAATAACTCTGAAGAATAAACATGTTGGTTTGCTTATTCAAGAGATTTCACAATGTAAGGGGGTATAACTGGGATTTTAACGAGTGTTATACTAAGATCATATAATGAGTTCTCAAGCTATAATGACTATGGATTTTGATATTGAGAATACCTCTATTTTTGGAAATGTCCATATTAGTTAAATTGATGAGTAAAATAACTATATTCTATTCTATGTCAGAAAAATTAGTGAGCTATGAATATAATCATAGATGTGATTATATGTTTGTTATATATATCTTATGTATCATAGTTATATGATGGCCATGCCCAAGGATGGATGTACATAGACATGGAGGTACGTGAATGCACATGGTTATAATTAAATGATTTAACAATCATAAATAGATATAGCATATGTATAAACTTTGGGATGCATGTCTATAGCATAGGCTCGACTAGTATGTTATCATGAGTTAAACCTTGCACAATATTGGGATTATTTAGATGTACTAATATGTTGGTATGTAGGGTATGTTGTCATGAGATGCACTGGTATGTTGATATACATGGTATACTTAGGTGGTATAGTTCTTTATTGTTGCTTGTTGTTATCTACATATATCAATTAAGTCTTGAAATTCGTAAGTTTAGTTTATGTATTGTTATGTAGTTGGGAACCTATGATAGCATGGGATATCATAGGGTACTATAGTATAGATGTATATTGTACCCAGGTGGTATTTACTATAGTTATTATACCTAACTCCTTTTTATTTGCATATTGTATACATTTTGTTTATTATCGTGAATAGTGTGAGATGTAAAGCTGGTAAGACTTGTGTATGTGTGCATGCTCTGAGAGTTTATAAATTAATGTGTTGGAATGTTATGGTGTTATATGGAACAATGACTTGCTATGATATATATAGTTAATTGTATAACACCTGTGTTTTCATGTATTTTGAGACTACTTTAAATGATTGATTATGAAAAACTAGTAGTCAAGTCTTAGAACACTGGTTTGTGGTAATATAGGTTGCCATACGATGTAAATAACTAGAAACTAATTATATTGTTGAATTTTATAGTTAAATTATATGTTTCCCCAAATGGTATAGTTGTAATCATTATTTATACTATGGGATAGAATATAATGAAAGATTCATGCATATGTTTAACAAACTTAATGTATGATAATATTACTCCTATGTATAGCGTGTCATGTGATGAATTTTCTAGTAAGATGTAAGTTGATGAATCTTATGGTTAAATTTTTAATTTAACCAATCTACATTTCTAATACGGAGTAAGGAGTGAGATGGACTTCACTAGCTTATTGGTATTGCAATGTTAGATGAAGGCGGTCTTATCAAATGGTGTGCATGAACTTGATTGATCTAGATCATTTTATATATATTATCTGTAAGAATTTGGGACAAAGCATATTTAGTGAGACATTATCAGTTCATGAGTATGGTCTACATGTATGTGTGATATCTTTCAATAGATCAAGTTTTCTATGATACACTGCATGTTTAGTTAATTAGAAATCATACAACACATGGGTACTAGCTTGTCTCTCTAGATTCCCATGTCGATCACTATCTACCCATATGTGAAGGGAGGGACATATCCTAATGGGATTAGTGTGTGGGATCATTGGTCCATGGTTGGTGTGGAAAATTTCTTGGATGATGTTTTCCCTCACCACAATAGTACTACTATTGAGATGAACATTTGAGATTGCCACAGATACTGGAGAGTCTAAGGAACTCATGCTCTGGCGAGCTATTTATCTAAATTATGTACATTGTATTAGATTGAATATTATTATTGATTATTGTCATAAATAAGTATAATTACTTATTTTTGTATATTGGCAGTGGGGGTTGCAGATTTGCATTAGTCGTGTCTGAGTTGTTGTATTACTTTCTATATTCATTTTATGTAGCATCCTCATGACATTAGAAATTTGTGATATAATATGTAGTGTGTACTTACTGTTATCACTTGAATATATATATGTGATCTCTATTTATTTTCTTGGGTGTAATCTCTTTATGGCATATATGTTTAATTTAAAAAATCACATAATTCTATGTCTAACCCAATAGGGTTGTTACAGGGTTTATACTCTACAAGCTAAGGTGTGACATCTTGATAAAGGAACCACTAGCCCATCACATGCCTTGGATTCTAATATATCTTACATACACCTTTGCCACACCACATAGAAATAACTCCATTTCTATCTAGATTTGTGTCACCTAAGCTTACATTATATGATGGCAAGGGTAACCCAAAGCATCATCTCAGAGCTTTGCATGCAGCATGTTTGGACTATGTGCCCAACGATTGGCTTCTCATGAAGTTATTTCCATGAAATTTAAAGGATTATGTCCTACAATAGTTTTATGACTTACTAAATCAATCTATTATAGTATTCAATTCTTTGGTAGACATGTTTTTAGCACACTTCTCCATCAATATCAGTGACAAGATCTCATATACCCAAGTTTCAAAGTTGAAACAAAAGTCAAATAAACCTATTATAGAATACATCCTAAGATACAAGACTATATTAGCTAAATTGAATAGCCCCATGGTAGATAAAGAGATTCTAACATACTCAAATAGAGTCTTTTATCATCATTACATGAAGCTATCTTATTTAAGAAGTTTCCTACATTCACAGATTTGTGCCACATGATAAAAAAGAGAAGTCAAGCTTTTATCAATGGGAAAAATAAAGTATACCAATGGATCAAAATCAACTATTAAGAGTTAACATAAGCCTCCATTTAAGATAATGGAAATTGGGAAAAAGAGATATCATAAGGCCATATTTAACATAGCTTCTAAGCCATCTCCTAGATTGGTTTTATCTACTCCTTAGCACCAAATCTTTACCAACCTTTTAGACACACCAGCACGGGTTTGATAGAAGTTCTTGGATTACAATCCCATACCTTTACCTCTCATTAAGTAGGTTGATATGACATACCTCTTCCAAATAACTATGATTCTAATGAATTCTACAAGTATCATAGGGAACCAAGCCATACAACAAATAGATGCATAAGCCTAAAACATAATATACAAGATTTGATTGAAGCTAACATTATTGATGCGGGCACACCCATAGAGGCACCAAAATTACAACAAATAGAAGCTAAGGCATTGACAATATTCTCATATCTATTTCTAAAGCACATAGTGATTGAGGTAAGGAGCACCTCAAGTGTTCACTACACATATCAGACACATCTACCACTTAATTCATATCATACTATTATAGAGTAGGCACACCCATTGCACAACATCATTGACATGTACAACACTTTGGTTCCACTTAGACCATTCATCACCTTCTTAGAGTAGGAGTTTGTTGATGATGATACATATTTACATGCAATCTTTATATAATCATACATAGATCATCATCATATCCAGAGTGTTATGGTTGACAAAAAGTCAAGAATTAACATGTAAACTATGACACTTTTGTAGCATTTGGGGTATTTAGAGTAGGATATATTCCCCACACATAGTTATTAGTGATTTTAGTGGTCATTCTTAGAGCTTCATTGGGGAAAATGTCCTTCCATTATAGGTTAAGCCATCACATATATCCATTCAATTCTTATTATTATTTAGTGCATGCATGTTTGATATGCTACCAAGTAGGCCATAATTACATCAGTTATGAGCCATCCCATCCATAATACATAGATTCTTGAGGTACATACACGTAAATCATGTGATCAAAGTTGAGGATATGCCATATGAGTATCCTCTACCTATCCCATGAGTATTTATAGCACAGTCACCAGTTACAATTATGGCATCATTACCAAATATAGCACAATTATTAGTTATACCTTTGATTACAATTCTTATGGATACATCACAGAGTTTAGTAGAGCCACTAGTGCAAGTGAGGTCTACTCCTATAGTACCTACATATACACATACTCTCCCATAGAGACCATTATTAGAGATACCCCTATATCATAGATATGTCATAGATTCTATAGGTCCTTCCCTAACTCAATTTATGCCGAGATCAGTATCGTTGGGTTCTTGAGGTTCTCATCATAGGGAACCTATGTCACTTATAGCTTCTTCTAACAGATGGGTTATTATGACCCCTATAGTTCATATGAGACTAGAGTCAGTGCCACGGATTCCTAAAACCACTACATAGGTAGATACAAATATAAATTACTCAATACATTAGATTATGGGATCATAGTTACCCTTACACATAACATGCACAATCATATTTGACATAGGTTACAGTGATATTGAATCTCCCATGAGACTCATCGGTTAGTATGGTTCCTACCCTCTTGTACAGAGTTTCCTTCTCTCTTGCTCCTTATACATAGTTCATTTTTATGTTGCTTATACATAGTTTATTTCAATTCAAATAATTACTCAAAAAACACAAAATTTATAGATTATATGCATTGTTATGTTTACATTTCCTATATTTACCAGACACTGTATATGCTAGTTATCTTAGTATAGTTATTTTTATCATACATAGATGCTTCACTTGTTTTTTTCAAGTGTTTACAGATTACTTATAGGACTCAGGTTCACTACACTGATCCAGACTTGATATCATCTACCCACTGGGGGCATATACACTAATTCATGATTATTCATTTGACACATTCACCCACTTGGGGGAATATTATACATAGTTTCTATTACCAAGTTTTATCCTTACATTCTCTGCATTCTAGTTTTAGCATTGTTATTTATTGATATTGATCATTGTAATTCATACTCAAATTTTTTTCTGGCTATTACTACTTTAGACTCAGCATATGTACACCCTAGATCTTACATATATTTATATTACATTCATGTATGATTTCATTTCTATCTTTCATATTTTAGACTTGATTATGTTTATATGCTTCTTCTATTCAAGGGCATTTGAATATGCCATTGTTCTTTGGCTCTACGCCACTTATATTCAAAATATGTATGCCCTAGACATGTGCCCATGTCCGTTGTGTGTGCTTTCTTGATTTTGTATGCAGACATTTGAACATGTCATTCTATGTGGCTCTAATTTAACTTATTATTTTCATATGTGGATATTTGAACATTTCCTTATATATGTCTTATTTTTTTTAAATTAGTGACATGTGCCCATGTCCCTTGTATTGTGTCCCCTTTGCCTACATTACGTGCCTCATGTCTTTTGTATGTATGATTTAATGAATGTATCATGGCCATGACACTTTTCTTTGATTATTACACACACCATTTTTTGATGCCATGAGGGACCTCATGCATCTACCCTTCCTACTTAGGTGTTGTGATGGACATCATGCCCCATACCCCTAGTTACCTACTCAATTCTACTCAAATTTATTGTTATATACATTGATTACATCTAGATTGACACCCTTGTGCAATGATATACACAACATACATCTTACATTACATACTTATGCTTGGCTTCTTTTACATTTTGATGTTATGTTTGCACATTATATTGGATTATCATGCAATTATCGTATATGTTCTAACTAACACATATTTTATAGAGCTTTTTATTTTGAGGACAATTCTTACACAAGTTTAAAACTACCCTCAAAATAGGGGGAATTAATAGGGGTTTGTCATAGAGATTAGGGTCATATATTACATTCACAAAACACTTTTCATCACATAGGTTCAATTTTAGAAAATCAAGCATAGGTAAACATAGAGGAAAAATAAGGAATCAAAAATTAGTACGGTGACACAAATTTCAAACTAGACAAACATTAGTGCCCAAATAGGGACACTAGCACCACATGGCACTATTATCCAAGATGTGGTGTTATTTTCTAATATCCCTAGTTTCAAGATAGTTTAGATTGGCCAAAATAGTACATTAAGTACAATACAGGTTTACACAAATCTAGTTATAGATTTGACAGTTATACTTAGATTTTGTTCAAATTCATACTAGTTTAACTCAGATTCATATTAGTTGCTCAGATTGGTGAATCATGTGTAGCTTAATCATTCTCATATTCAATTCAGATACTCAAATATGGTTATTACAACTTAGTCTAAAATCAATATACTCAGTTATCAGATTGGGGGCATGTGTGTGGTACATTGTTTCAATATGCTCAATTACACACAAGTTGATCTAACTCCATTTCATTCTCTACATTATATACACTTGACATAATATTATAGGTTGTTATTGATTTCATTCCTTAATCCATCTATAGTGGCTAGCATTCTTGAGTGGCCCAGAGCTACCTAATGTACCCGAGTGGCCATAGATTTGACATACATAGTTAGATATACTCATTTAGACATTTATATTACTTTATGTAGTTTAATTTTAGATGCATCTACTACACATGGGTGGGAAATTATGGATTCATAGCCTACCTGAGTTCTTGATCCACCCACATGAAAAATTTGGACACATTATCAGTCCAATCCAAGTTATTAACAAGTCAGGATCCACCAAGCAAGGGTGAGCAATGATGGAATCAAAAATAGATTGAGTTCTTGAGCCCCACACACATGATAATTGAGAAATTTATCATCTAAATCCAAGTTATTCATTGATTTATCACTATATACATGCATATATGTAGGTTGTCATCAGGTTCATGCATTAGTTTGCATACCCAATGAGGTGTATTCATTAATTTCATCTTTCTCATCTCTTTACTCAGATTTACTTAGTTACTTCTTTACTCATCATAGTCTTTTGCTTTTGACATCTCTTAAGTAAGGACTAATTTATGTAGTTTTAATTTTTAGGTCACGTTTTGGATCATGATTCACATACGTAGACCTAGATTCACATAATCAAACTCATCTTTTGAGGTTTCACTTCCTAGGTAAGTACAAGTACACTTCTTTTTTCTTTATACTAGTCTTTTTTATTTATTATATTTCTATCATAAAGGAAGGGAAAATTTAATCACCTAAAAGTTTAATTTGAGGGCTAAGAGTGTTATTTGAGATTACTTATTCCTAGTTTACCCATATACCTATCCTAGAGCTTATTATCACACTTTTTTAGTGTTTGTGTGGACCGCAGGTGTCCCTAGTCAGCTTATACATAGTCTCAGACCCTTATTTTCCAATCTTGGCCCTTCATGCCTAGCATTATACCCGTTGGACATTAGCACCACCTTAAGGACACTAGAGTCACGTCGTGTTAGTGTCTCCAAAATAGTGCCTATGTCCTTTACCCTATTTTTATTTGATGAATATATTTTCAAATGTAAAACCCTCCTAAGGTCAGCATAAACATCATTTATTTTCCATATAAGTTACATAACACTATAAATATATGACGTTTATACCTCTATCCACTAGATGGAAATTAGATGCAAAATACATATTCAAACATGAAATAAGCTGAGCAAAATCAATGTTATTAATCCTTATTTTTCCCTATTTCTACATACTACCATCTACATTTTCCATATTTTTAATCTCCAACACACTCAATACATTCAAGACCACTGTCATTCTAGCATCACTTTCACTTTCACCAGCACTTAGGTGGGGAGAAATACATTGAGCTTGATCCCTCCTTAGAGTATTGGTATGTAGGAGAATTTATTCACAATGAGGTGTTTAGGATGTCCACCCTATCCTACTAATGAACATACTTTCAACTCATGCCTTACTTACATGAAGGATTAGGGCATGAATCATAAATTAGCTATTATAGGCACAATATAGAGTTTCAGACTTCATTCACACAAGAATAGAACCCAAAAACATAGATGCAAGTACACCCAAAAGTTAACAGTAATCATGCATAGAGAATATTAGGGCCACTATCAAGTCACTAGAGCCACATGCCACCTTTGTCCAAATGTGGTGCTACTATCTAGGAGGGGTTATGATATAGGGATCTAGTTGATGACACTTATACCTATTTATATCTCAATATCTAACACTCAAATCATCTGTATCAGATGTTTTCTAAAAAGATATTAATTTGCACATATTTATCACTATTTTTATAATGTCAAAGATAGTCAAATATATAAACAATGAGTGGTTATTTCATGTATATTATTTTTTTGATTTAACCTACTCATCCCTTTAATCAAACATAGGATTTACATTAGTAAAACCCTAAAAGGTTAAAATTGTTACAAAAAAAATGTTAATTACATAGCATATCAAGTATACTTCAAAATATGTAAGCATGTATAAAGGCATGTGTAAATACATAAGCTCAAACATGATAATGGAAATGATCATATAATAATGTAACCTAGGTGTATCATGATCAAATAAGTGGATGCCCCCAATGTACTAACAAAGTGAGTAAAGGAAAGGCCCAACATCTGTATGTGCATAGATTATGTGCTAGGTATGCATGTATCACACTCAAAAGATGTGTGAAAAATGTGTATATAAAAATAAATTATATGTTATCTACCAAAATGGAACCAACAATGTTGATTACAAGGAGCTAATAAGGTATGAAAATGCTAAAAAAATTTAGATTTTTAAAATTTCTTAATTTTTGGGGTATTTTTTGGAATATTTGATATTTTTGGAAGGACTAATTCAAGAAGTCATTATCTTCAAAATGTGTAGGATTTTAGACACGTAAAATTAAAATTTATCTAAAATTATAAACTTTTGACCACTCTTTTACTCAGTTAGATCTAGAACTATCTTAGGGCCAATTTTGATCAATTTTGACCACCTTGTACACTCTTTTAAGCAGATAGACAAATCTTGAATGAATTGAGACATATCCATATCAATATTAGACACCTTTTAGGCCTTAACTAACCCTTAACATGGTAAAATTACCCATTATATAGGATCATCCTTGGAGACTATAGTGCACCACTTGAGTGTCCTTCCCCCTCTCATGTCTTTCTATCAAATAATGATTAATTTACCAAATGCAAATCTATATGAAGGTTGGCCTATGTCCATAATTATCCCCATTCAAATTATTTTAAATTACATGCCTATATAAACACTTTTCAAATCATATTTCACAAAAGAGACTTCCACAACAAAAAACACTAGAATCACACTTGCACATTGAGAGCAGAATACCAATTTCTCCCAATTTTTATTGCATATAACCCTAATAAACAAGAGTTCAAGTTTGAATATATTACATAGGTCATGAGTCATATTTAAGGCATCTAATCACATAAGTATTGCACCAACATCTAACATATTGCACCAATTAATCACACAACACCGTAGCATAGGATAACTACATGAAGTTTGATCCCTCTTCAAAGTATTGGTATGTAGGAAGCACTCAACACATGGGGTGTTGACGTCTCACCCAACTTCAAGCATTGACCCCTTTTTCCACATTGATTTACATTGGTATTCACATGTCAAGGAACTAGGGTTTTTAAGGAACATAAGTCACATAGTGGTCTTTGCAAGTGATGGCAAACTCCTATCTAGATACATGATCTACAAATGAAGGCACAAAGAACCCAAAAACCCTAATTTCATCACTAAAAGTCTATAGAAGTGCCCTAGGTTAGACAAAAGTGCCACCTCTCTAGTGTTTTCTTCCTATTTTTTTTATCTAGTCCCAAATCTAGTTCTAGATTCCTAATTATAATCACTAGACCTCTTTGTACAGCTAGTTTCAGAGCTTGATTCTTCCTAGAAACACAATTTCTAGATAAGGCTTTATTGTATCCTTATACTTTTCTATTTTTAATAAGTTTTCATACATTAGTTCTAAATCAGTGAATATTATCATTGTTATATTATTCTTTTAATTTTTCATATTAGTATTGTCATCTATGTTTTTCACATAAATCCCAAATTTGATAAAAGATATTAGTGAACCTACTTTTTATTGAACATGGAAAACCCTAGTTTTCCCTAAAGTTTCCTTATATAATGTTATCCTCCTAGAGTTTCAATTTCAATTTTTATGTTATTATCACATTGGAGTATTTTATAGCATTCCTATGTCTCTCTTTTCTTATTATCATTTTACTATTTGTAAAATTTAATATGGTTAACAAAGAAACTCCTCCTAAATCTCAAGGTTGTGATAGCACTTACCCTCTAACATTGTTCATGTTATCATTATCCCATGTCGTAAAGTAGCATGTCCTATAGTTCCAAATGAGGGTAACCACCCTATCATTTTATAAACCCCTCCACCTCACACATCTCCTCTTTAGGGTGTATGTATGCTTGTTTAATCTGAAGCACCTAGGGCTTGTGCTTGTGAAGCTCTAAAAGATTAAATAATCATTATGGGTAAGTTAATATTATATTTACAACATCAAAATTAGGTTTTTAGTACAAAGATCACATTATTGGAACATCAGATTACATGTGTAAATAATCTAAAATATGCTAATATTAATCGTGTATGAGCATCTCCATCTATCAATGTTGTACCTAACAAGATTTTATATCAAAATGAGAAACTATAACATAATACATATACAATAAGTTATTTAAAAAATATGTAAATAGATAATATGAGTTTTAATGAGATTTTAAGGGAAATTATTCAAAATAATTTGATCAAATGACCTCCTCTACATCCTCTAAGGATATCAAAATACTATTGTACATATCATACAATGCATGGGCATCATATTGATCATTGTTTGGTTTTTTTTTAAAAGTACAAAAGTTAATTAAGAGTGGTGATAGATCAATCAAACAAACCATAGTGGAACAAAAACAAGTACAAAAAGTGGAAAAATTATAATTAGTACAAAAATGGTTACCAAAGGACAAATAAAAGTAGGAAAAGGTTCAAAAGGAACAATCAAAATAGCATATTCAACAAGCTAAGTTAGAGCAAGAAAGAGAACAAAATGAACAAGATCAAAAAGATAAATTATAAAGGGAACAATGTGAAAATCACATGTTACAACAATAAAAATTGAAATTACTACAAGAGAAGTTGTCAAATCAAATTTAAGATAAGCAAAAAAGCATTCTTAAAAGAGGATTTATAACAAAAGAAATTTAAAAGCATGAAATACCTACAAAAGATAAAATTCAAATTTGGTCACAAAGGGGGAAATTCCAAGCCTTTCCTCATCAAGACCCTTTCACTGTCACTGCTCACATAAATGGCAAACAATTCACAAATGTAAAGATTAAGGGATATCAAGAAATTAATTTTTGTTTTATGCCATTTCTTACATATCTTGGGAATAAACATCAACACTTTGATCAAACTAATGCATCTACAAAATGTATGAGATCAATTAAGTTAAAAGTCTTATTTGATTCAAAAGACTGTTATCCTAATTTTCATGTTATTTCAAATTCAAGTGCCTGCAATGTTGTGTTTGAAGGATCATGGTTAAAATCAATAGGAACAATCATTGATACCAATAAAAATTTCATATCATTTGATCATGAAAGTAATTTCACATTCCTTTCCAAATAAGAGACATATTTAGGGCCAAATACATAGAAATAAAGCATAATTTTAGCTAACATACTAACAGATACAAGTAATGTCATATCAATAAAGGCAAAGGACACAATACATATTACAAAGCATAAATTAGAATTGTCAATACCATAGTATGAGGTAACTTCATCAAAGGTATCTTGGTTAAAAATATTTTTAAATTTAGCATCATTAGAGAACAAGAGGAACATAATATCAATTACTGCATCCCAAACAAGCACGAATAATCAATACAATAGTGATAATCATTCTACAAAAGAAAATCAGTACTCAGATTCAAGTTTTAGTTCAATTTAGTCATAATAATATAACTTTTTCTATGTGCACAAGTTTATCATCCCTCTTTTAGACACAACGCTTATTTATTGTGAGTCCCTTGTAGGACTCATAAATTAATATCTCTCCTTCACTTCATACATATTATTTTCATATATATTCAAAAATACAAAAATAGTAAGTTTTTTTCAAAAAATACAACGAATTAGGACCTATGCATGCTCATATATACTTTGTCATATATCAGTTCAGTTGTGTACATTATCTTATACATTTTTTAGCTAGTTTTATATAATACATGCTTCACCAGGGTACATGAATGGTTACAAATTTCACATAACGTTAGTCCTAGACTCAGTGCCAGACACTTTCATTATTACACACTCATAAATGGCATTTAGATAGGAGTGTTGTGTAGGACAGGAGTGCACTACTCTAGTGTCCTTCACCCCACTATTGACCTAATGAGATCATACTATTTCAAACTACACATAGGCTTCTTATGTCATGTATATTCATTAGTGAGCTCAATAGAGGCATGGTATACATAGGTTATATCCTTATTTGCCCATGTTATCTTACTCACATGCTTAGTACTTTACGTTGTATTAAATTTTATGGTATTACACACTCACTAACATTATGATAAACTAGGATTTATCTTAGATATTGAATATACTCATATTAAAACTTATCTCTTATTTAAAAATATATATAATCATGCATGTTTTTTATATTGCATTCCTAATTTCGTATCTTGTATGCATCTCCATATTTGTTTTGAGTACATTTGAATATGTCATTACCACATGGCTCTAAGCCTTTATATATTTGATTATATGCATGTGAGGACATTTTAACATGTCCGTATGTGTGTATTTTTTTATGTGTGGATATTTGAACATGTCCTTCTATGTTTCTCTAAGCCACCATTATTGTCATGTATGCATGTGAGGGCATGTGAACATGTCTTTATATGTGTCTTCTATTCGAGTGAGTGACATTTGAACATGTCCCTTTATTGTAGACCCTTATCCTCCTATTATGTCTTTTGTGTGTTATGCGTGTACTCTTTGATTTTGTGTGCCATGGCCATGACACTTTGATTGATACTTTGCTCATGTTTTGATGCCATGATGGACATTATGCATCCAACCAACCCTTCTAATGCCATGATGGATATCATGATTTCTTTTCTAAGTATTTATATTTAGTGTTATATGCTTAGTTGATTATTACATGTGCACTTCATTATCACATCTATGTAGACATAATTACTTTGAATGCTTGTTGTCATATGCATCTTACATTATTACTATGCTCAATTTACAAACACAATGATGCCATGCTTTTCCATGATGTCATTATTACTTAGATTTACATCATAATAACCTACTACATAGCCTTTTATTTTGATTTAAGTTATTATGAAAGCTTAAAAAATCACCTCAAAATATGAAGCATTCACATAGGTGTGTCTTAGAGACTTGAACTTCTCATATTAGTACACAGATGGGATTTAATAGTGATCACATAGTTGGCACAATTTCATGCTCAAAAAATACATAGAAATCCATTTTATACAAGAGCACCATATTAGATAGGAGAGCACTGATCTAGTGTCCTTCCTAGTGTTGTCCAAATACTTAAAAAATAGGCATTTTTAAAATTTCTCAAAACCTTAGTTTTATCAGATTAACACTCAGTAGTTTCACAATATCAGTTCTTAGAATTATTCAAAATTAAGTAGTTTATCTTAGATTTTATCAATTTGGGGGAAATAATGCGTGGTATGTTGTTCCAATTTGACACACAATTTTCTTCTCAAAATCATTATTATTATACTCAATCGCAGAATATATATGCAGTAGATATTAGTTGGGGGTATGTGTGCAGCACAGTGTTTTCTCATTGCTCAATTTTTGCACCAATTTCATAGATGGAATGATGATGCATGTCATTATCCACACTATATACACCATACCTATATTATACTTACTATTTTCACTATTTTTGCACAATAATTTAACTTTATTCCATCTACAATGGTTGGTTCCCTATTTGCACCATTATATACACTAGTTTTTACACCAAAAATATATATTGGGATTTATACAGGGATTCCAAATTACTTCATTGATTTGGGATGACAATGATAGATTCAAACACACCTTTATTTATTTATCACACCCACTTATTGATGATTATTTGGGCATGCATAGTCCAATCCAAGCTTTTCAATGTTAATACAAACACACAACATGCCACAGTCGCCAATTTTCACACCATCTTTTACACCAAAAAATCATAATGGTTCACATATTCAATCAGGTGTGTTAATTCCTTGTCACTCTTTAGTTTTTTGTCTTTCACTTTTTTATTGTTCATCTTAATTAAATATTGATATTACATATGTTTCATTCTAGGTTTGTGTGGAGCACAGTTTAACATTGTGCCCTACATCCAGGATTCCTTCCCATAGGTAAGTTTAGGTATGCACTCTTTTTCATTTAACTCTATTACTTTCACTTTATTTCAATATTATAATAAAAGGAGATAAAACATAGACATATAAATTAATATTTAACTAAAACTTTGTACTGACCACTCTTTTACACACTTAGCTCTAGACCAATCGTAGGGCCGCTTTTGATCACTTTAACCACCTTACACACTCTTCTTAGTTGATAGATGAACCTTGAACGAATTTAGACCTATCTCTATCAACCTTAGACACCTTTTAGGCCCTACCTAACCCTTAACATGGTAAAATGACCCATTGGATAGGAGTGCCCTTGGGGACTACAGTGCATTGCTCTAGTGTATTTATCCCCTCTCCTATCTTCCCTCTAAATAGCAACTAGTTTTCTAAATTCAAAACTATATGAAAGTTCACATATGTCCCTAATGAGACACATTCAAAGTATTTTCAATGATATGACTATATAAATACTTTTCAAACCAATTTTCATAGAAGAGGCTTCCACATCGAAAAACACCAAAATCACACTTACACATTGAGATCAAAATACCTATTTCTCCCAATTCTTATTACATACAACCCTAATAGCCTAAATCCCAATTTGAAATACATTTCACATGTCACAAGTCATGGTTAAGACATTTAATCACATCATTATTGTAACCACATCTAACATATTGGACCATTTATTCACACACCATAGTAGCATGAGATAACTACATGAAGTTTGATCCCTCTTCAGAGTATTAGTATATAGGTAGTGCTCAACACATGGGGTGTTGAGGTCTCACCCAAATTCAACTATTGACTTTTTTTCTCCATTGATTCACATTGGTCTTCACATGTCAAGGAACTATGGTTTTAAAGGAAAATAAGTCACATAGTGGTCTCTACAAGTGATGGTAAGCTCCTACACCAGATGCAAAATCTATAGATAAAGGCATGAAGAACCTAAAAACCCTAATTTCATCACTACAAGTGGATATAAGAGCCCTAGGTTAGACAAGAGTTCCACCCCTCTAGTTTCCTCTTCCCAGTGTTGTTGTCTAGGCCTAGATGTAGTTATAGATTCCTAATTATAATCACTAAACCTCTTTGTATAATAATTTTTAGACCTTGATTCCTCCTAGAGACATAATTTCTAGTTAAGTCTTTGTTTTCTCTTTACACTTTACTATTTTTAGTAAGTTTTCAAAATACAGTAGTTCTAAATCAGTGAATATTGTCATTGTTATATTATTCTCTTAATTTTGCATAGTAGTATTATTATATAGAGTTTTTACATAAATCCCAAATTTGATAAAACATATTGGCGAACCTACTTTTTGTTAAACATGGCAAGCCCTATTTTTCCCTAGTTTTTCCTTTTAAAATGTTGTCCTCCTAGAGTTTCAATTTCAATTTTTGTTTTATTATCAAATTGAAGTGTTTTATGCATTCCTATGTCTCTCTTTTCTTATTATCATTTTACTATTTGTAAAATTTAATACGATAACAAAGAAACTCCTCCTAACTCTTAAGGTTGTGATAGCTACTTTCCCTCTAATGATGTTCATGTTATAATTATCCCATATGGTAAGGTATCTTATCCTATAGTTATAAATGAGGTTAACCAACCTATCCTTCTTCAAACCTCTCCACCTCACACATCTCCTCTTCAGGGTGTATTTATGCATTTTTAATATGAAGCACCTAGGGCTTGTGCTTGTGAAGCTCTTAAAGATCAAATAATCATTATGGGTAAGTGAATATTAGAGTTGCAAAATAAAAATCATTTTTTTAGTACAAATATCACATTATTAGAACATTAGATTACATGTGTAAAGAATATAGAATATGCTAGTATTAATCACGTATGTTCATCTCCATCTGTCAATGTTGTACCTAACAAGATTTCATATCAAAATGAAAAACTACAATAGAATACATATACAATAAATTATTCAAAATGTATGCAAATAGATAATATGAGTTTTAGTGAGAATTTAAGGATAATTATTTGAAATAATTTGATCAAATGACCTCCTCTACATCCTCTAAGGAGATCAAAATACTATTGTACATATCATAGAATGCATGGGCATCATATTGATCATTATTTGGCTTTTAAAAATAAAATACAAAAGGTAATTAAGAGTGGTGACCATATAAGTGATACATCAATCAAAAAACCCATAGTGGAACAAGAACAACTACAAAAAGTGGAAAAATTAGAATTAGTACAAAAATGGTTACCAAAGGACAAATAAGAATAGGAAAAGGTTCAAAAGGAACAATCAGAACAACAACATATTCAACAAGCTAAGTTAGATCAAGAAAGAGAACAAAAGGAACAAGATCAAAAAGAGCAATTACAAAGGGAAAAATGTGAAAATCACATGTAACAACAAGAAAAAATAAAATTACTACAAGAGAAGTTGTCAAATCAATTTTAAGATAAGTAAAAAACAATCTTAAAAGAGGATTTCTGAAAAAAAAAAAAATTTAAAGCATGAAATACCTACAAAAAAATCAAATTTGGTCATAAATGGGGAAATTCCAAGCCTTTCCTCATCAAGACCCTTTCACTATCACTGCTCACATAGATGGCAAAAAATTTATATATGTAAAGATTAAGGAATATCAAGAAATTAATTTTTATTCTATTGCATTTCTTACATATCTTGGGAATAAGCATCAACAATTTGATCAAACTAATGCATCTAAAACATGTATGAGATCAATTAATTTAAAAGTTTAATTTGATTCAAAAGAGTGTTATCCTAATTTTCATGTATTTCAAATTCAAGTGCCTACAATGTTGTGCTTGGAGGATCATGGTTAAAATAAATAGGAGCAATGATTGATACCAATAAAGGTTTCATATCATTTGATCATGAAGTCAAGGTCACATCTTTTTTCAAATAAAAGAAATATTTAGAATCAAATAAATAGAAAGAAAGCATAATTTTAGCTAATATAAAAATAGATACAAGTAATGTCATATCAGTAAAGGTAAAGGACACAATACATATGGCAAAGCATAAATTAGAAATGTCAATACCATAGTATGAGGTAGCTTCATCAAAGGTATCTTGGTATAAAAATATTGTTAAATTTAGAATCATTAGAGAGCAAGAGGCACTTTAAATCCATCATTGCATCCCAGACAAGCACGAATAATTAATATAATAGTGATAATCATTCTACAAAAGGAAATCAATACTCTAATTCAAAATTTAGATCAATTTAGTCACAACAGTATAACCTTTTCTATTTGCATAAGTTTATCATCCCTCTTTTAGAGACAAGTCCTATTGATTGTGAGTCCCTTGCAAGACTCATCAATTAATATCTCTCTTTCACTTCATACATATTCTTTTCATATAAATGCAAAAATACAAAAATAGTAATTTTTTCCCTAAAATACAACAAATCAGGACCTATGCATGCTCATATATACTTTGTCATATATCAGTTTAATTGTGCATAGTATGTTATACATGTTATTGCTAGTTTTATATCATAGATTCTTCACTAGGGTACATGAATGGTTGCATATTTCACATAACATCAGTTCCAAACTCAATTCCAAATACTTTTGCTATTACACACTCAAAAATGGTATTTAGATGGGAGTGTTGTGTAGGATAGGAGTGCACTATTCTAGTGTCTTTTACCCCACTATTTACCTAATGAGCTCATACTATTTTAGACTACACACAAGCTTATTATGGCATGTATATTCATTAGTGATCTCAATAGAGGCATGGTATGCATAGGTTATATCCTTATTTCCCCACATTATCTTACTCACATGCTTAGTACTTTACATTATATTACATTTTATGATATTACACACTCACTAACATTGTGATATACTATTGTTTATCTCAGATATTGAATATAATCATATTAAAACTTAGCTCTTGTTTATCAAAATACATAATCATGCATGTTTTTTATATTACTTTCCTAGTTTCATATCTTGCATGCATCTCCATATTTATTTTGAGGACATTTGAATATGTCATTATGACATGGCTCTAAGCCTTTCTATCTTTGATTTTATGCATGTAAGGACATTTTAAAATTTCCTTATGTGTGTCTTTTTTCTTTGTGTGGACATTTTAACATGTCCTTCTATGTGGCTCTAATCCTCTATTATTTTTATGTATGCGTGTGAGGGCATTTGAACATGCATTTGTATGTGTCTTCTATTCAAGTGAGTGACATTTGAACATGTCCCTTGTTTGTGACCCATTAGCCTCCTATTATGTGTTTTGTGTGTTGTGCATGTACTTTTTGATTGTGTGTGCCATAGCCATGACACTTTGATTTATTTTTTACTCTTATTTTGATGCTATGATGGACATCATGTATCCACCCAGCCCTTCCAATGCCATGGTGGATATCATGATTTCTTCCCTAAGTAGTTATATTCAGTATTATATGCTCAGTGTGATTATCACATGTGTGCTTCATTGTCACATATATCTAGACACAATTACTATAGATGCTTATTTTCATATGCATATTAAATTATTACTATGCTCAATTTACAAACACAGTGATGCCATGTTTTTCAATGATATCATTATTACTTAGATTTACATCATAACAACCTATTGCATAAACTTTTATTTTGAGTTAAGTTATGATGTAGGCTCACCAAATCACCTCATAAGAGGGGACATTCACAGAGGTTTGTCTTAGAGGCTTGACCTTCTTATATTAGTACACATACGAGATTCAATAGTGATCACATAATTGGCATAGTTTCATGCTCAAAAAATACATATAAATCCACTTTGGACAAGATTGTCATATTAGATAGGAGAGCACTGATCTCATGTCCTTCCCAATGTTGTTTTTCAAATGCTTAAAAAATAGGCATTTTTAAAATTTCTCAAAACCTCAATTTTATCAGATTAATACTCAACAGTTTCACAATCTTAGTTCCTAGAATTACTTAGAATTAAATAGTTTATCTCAAATTTTCTCAATTTGGGGGCAATCATGTGCAGTATGTTGTTCTAGTTTGGTACACAAGTTTCTTCTCAGAATAATTATTGTTAAACTCAGTCTCAGAATCTATATGCACCAGATATTAGTTGGGGGCATGTGTGTAGCACATTACTTCCTCATTGTTCAATTTTTGTACCAATTTCATAGATGGAATGATGATTCATCTCATTATCCACACTATATACACTAGACCTATATTATACTTATTATTTTCACTAGTTTTTCACCATATTTTAACCTTATTCCATTTGCAATGGTTGGTTTTTTATTTGCACCATTATATACACCATTTTTTGCACCAAAAATATATATTGGGATTCATATAGGGATTCAAAATTACTTCACTAATTTGGGATGACAATGATGGATTCAAGCACACCTTGATTTATTTATCACACCCACTTATTTATGAGTATTTAGGCATGCATATTCCAATCCAAGCTTTTCAATGTTAATACAAACACACAACATGCGACAATCACCAATTTTCACACCATCTTTTACACCAGAAAAGCACAATGGTTCACATATTAAATCAGGTGTGTTAATTCCTTGTCACTCTTTAGTTTCTTGTCTTTCACTTTTTTATTTTTCATCTTAATTAAATATTGATATTACATATGTTTCATTGTAGGTTTGTGTGGAGCACAGTTCAGCATTGTGCCCTATATCTAGGATTCCTTCCCATAGGTAAGTTTAGGTATGCACTCTTTTTCCTTTAAATCTATTACTTTCACTTTGTTTCATTACTATAATAAAAGGATATAAAATATAGACACTTAAAATTAACATTTAACTAAAATTGTGTACTGACCACTCTTTTACACACTTAGCTCTAGACCAATCTTAAGGCCCCTTTTGATCAATTTTGACCACCTTACACACTCTTCTAAGTTGGTAGATGAACCTTGAATGGACTGAGACCTATCCCTATCAACCGTACACACCTTTTAGGCCTTTTCTAACCCTCAACATGGTAAAATGACCCATTGGATAGGAGTGCCCTTGGGGACTACATCGCATTGTTCTAGTGTATTTTCACCCTCTCATGTCTTCCCACTAAATAACAATTAATTTTCCAAATTCAAAGCTATATGAAGGTCAAAATATGTCCCTAATTAGACACATTCAAATTATTTTCAATGATATAACTATATAAACACTAATCGAACCAATTTTCATACAATAAGCTTCCACACTGAAAAACACCAAAATCACACTTGCACATTGAGAGAAGAATACCTATTTCTCCCAATTCTTATTACATATAACCCTAATATCCTAGATCCCAATTTAAAACACATGTCGCATGTCAAAAATCATGGTTAAGACATCTAATCACATCATTATTGTACCCACATCTAACATATTTCACTGGTTATTCACACCCCACCATAGCATGGGAGAACTACATTAAGTTTGATCCTTCTTCAGAGTATTGGTATATAGGAAGTGCTCAACACATGGGGTGTTGAGGTATCTCCCAACTTCAAACATTGACCCATTTTTATCGATTAATTTGCATTAGTATTCACATGTCAAAGAACTAGGTTTTTGAAGAAAAATTAATCACATAGTGGTCTCCATAAGTGATCGTAAGTTCCTTCACCAAATATAGGCTTTGCAGATGAAGCCACAGAGAACCTATAAACCTTGATTTCCTCACTGCAAGTGACAAGATTACCTTGGGTTGGATGGGAGTGCCACCCCTCTAGTTTCCTCTTCCCATCACTATTGTCTAGGCCCATATCTAGTTTTTTAATTCTAATCACTAGACCTTTTTATACAACAAGTTATGGACCTTGATTCCTCTTAGAGGCACAATTTCTAGCTAAGTCATTATTTTATCCTTACACTTTACTATTTTTAGTAATTTTATAGAATACATTAGTTCCAAATTAGTGAATGTTATCATTTTTATATTATTCTCTTGATTTTTTACAATAGTGTTGTCATCTAGGTCTTTCACATAAATCCCAAATTTGATAAAATAAGGATCACTTGAAACATTTTTCAACCTTTATTTATAGAGACACATCATCACCTTTTCAATGTTTATGTGTAATTATTTATTAGAATCCACTAGTAGGGCAATATGAACTTATCCATCATGGTGTATTCAAATCTCCATATCCCTAATAGTAAAGGTGATACACATATATGTAATATTCAATGTTGCATTCCAATCGCCTAACCAATGTTGTCCAAATTTTAATGTCAAACATGGTTCCCAATATAATATCCATATGATCATGGGGGTTTCCTGTGGTCCACAAGCAATGGGTAGGTTAATGTACCCATGAGATTCTAGAATCAACAAAGAGTATGTTAATTAATTTGTATTATGTCCCACTTATTGAATAAATATGGTATTATAAAATGTATCCCAATTGTTCATATCAAACTTGAGATGTTGACAATAGACCCCATCAATATTAGCACTAATAGTTAGATATTCATGCCTTGAATGCTTTTAAGGTTTTCTTGTGAACTTTTAGGAATATTATGTCTTTTTCACTTCTTGGGCACAATTTGCATGTGACCTTCACTCTTATATTTTTGAATTTGGTTTTACAATGCCTTAAATTGATTTGTACTATGGCTAGTGATCTGATGATAGTTATTATATGGTAATCCCTCTTTAGGAAGAATTTTGATGCTTGATATGTGTCTATTAGGAGGTAAAGATAGCTTCCTATGTTCAAGTAACATAGAAATTATTGTATTGGTGTATCTTGGGTTTTTGTGATCTATAGCATTTATTGTGGAGTCATATGAGAAACCTCTACATTATTTACATGATGTATTTACATTTGACCCTTGTAAGGTTGACTCAATATTTGTATCCAATATGGACGTATGTAATAATAATAATTTACACACTCATCTTCTACTTTTATTTTGCCCTTATCTTGATTGGGTTCTACATCCTCTGAAGATGGATTTAGATTATATGTACCAAGTCTTGTAGGTGTGAATAAGTCATACAAGAGATACTCAAGTGGATCAAATATTAGGGTTTGAAATTGATCATCCATCATATTATGAGCTATATCATCATCATTTTCATAATAATCTAAAACATGGCCATGTTGTTGCTCGATATTGACCACTAAAAGAAGCTCAAATGTTTGATTTTATTTTGATTTTTATATTATTGGTTCCTTTGGTAACTATTCTTTCTCTTGATGTGCATCCATGTGCACCTCAGTGGTTAGTACCGTGTTTGTATCTGGAGATAAATGATCCATTGTGCTTTAATTGTCCATTTCATAGGTTTTTATATTGTCAAGTGGAATACAAAATTTAGGTGGTACTATTTTAGGTATCCCTTCTATGTTAAAATGTATCATTTTGTAAAATTTGAAGGGTTCATGATCAACATGCATGGTGAATATGATCCCATCATGTATAAATTTCACACATTGATGTAATTTATATAGGACAACTTCCATGGTATCTATACATGGTCTACCCAAAAGCAATTTATAGTGCAAGGATTGAGATATTACTTGGAATGTAATGTGAATCATTTTTGTCCCCAATGGCACATCTAATGTGATTTGGCCAACTAGAGGGGTATGCGAATTATCAAACCCTTTGATATACATGAAAAAAAATTGAATAAGAGTGGTATTAATGCCTACGGTGGTTAAGAAACATGTGCTAAAAATGTTTATACCTGATCCATTATCTATGAGCACCCTTTTGATTCCTTTTTTGTGCATACTCACTTGTATGAACAAATGCAAATCTTGGTCAATAATATCCTTGGATGGTAAATCAGTTGGATCAAAGGTAATGAATTTTGCATTGTTTTTAATATCTTGCATAATATGTGCACTATAAGTTGGTTCAATGTCACTTGGAACTTAGGTATCATGCAATGCTTCATGTAGGATATCCTTATAGATATTAGATTACTTTATAAGTTCAAGGATTGATGTCTTAGTATGTGTGTTTCTCAATTGGTTAATAAGGTCATAACACTTAGATTTGATCACAAGTTTAGGTTTAGGAGACCCCTTGTATATTAACAAGTGGCAAACTAGGTTGTGTACCTTTACCTTTTCGTGTAGTGACAACATGGACCATGTAATCCAATACGACATGTGGGTGACTAATGGGTCCAAGATGGTAGTTGTCACTCAAATAGGAGTTAGTGTAAAAAATGGTTTGGAGCATGCAAGTTGGTGTCTAAATATTGGCTCTATTATATTACAAAAAAAGTTAGAGAGATTAAATGTTGCTTTAATTTTACAACACTCTCATTATATTGATGAATTTATTTATTTCATTTGATGATAGGTTTGATTAAGCAATCATAATAGCAAACCACAACTATAATTACAAATTAGAGGTAAAAATGGTCGATAAATGCATCCATATCGAGCATAATTATAAAAAAGGAAATCTAATTTTGAATATTCTAAAATTAGAAATAAAAAAAATAGGGATAACAAAGTAAGAAACCCTAGGTCAATTATAGGGTTTTGAGAACAAAGGTTGGGTTCACCAAATGTTTAACACTAAATTGACTATACAAGGTAAATAAAATTAATAATATAGAACTGATTAAGCATAAAAGTGATAAACAAATTTATATAAACCCACTTGATTTGTAAACTTAGATAAATAATATTAAAATTTTAAATACTAAGATATGCTAAAAATAAAAGTACAAGTATTGATTGATATTGTAATAAATTGAAAACAAGATTACTTAGCTAGTTTACTATGCATTTATAGATCTAGGCTTAAATAGGGTAGAAATGGATTAGATAAGGATCTTGGAATAGTCATTATATTCTATAATTTTTTAATCTATAGCCTTCAACATTTACATCAAATTTGGACAGTTGTGTTGATGTTGGTGTTTGAGTTGGATGTACGTGTCTAGTACGGAACAATGATTGAATCTGGATGCAATCACCAAGAGTCTTTTTGGGTTTTTTTTCACCTTTTTTTTAATGTCTTCATATCACATGTATAGGTTGCTTTTCTTTGTAAAATTATCAAATCCATGTTTTTTCACCCTTAGAGTTACTATGAAAAAGATGGGTTAGTGGGAACACGGTGTCGATTTTCTCCAAGAATTTCTCTATCTATGGGTGTTGCCTACATAGCCAATACTCTGAAGAGGTCCTCAAGGTTATGTATTTTTCTTCTACGTGTTAGTTTTGTGTGTGCATAAATATTCAATGTGTGATAATCAAGTACATAGAGTGACCTAGTTTGTAACTTGACAAATCTGGGTCATGAGATGTTCCTTCAATACTTGAGACTTACAGGTATATTTCTCTTATGATGGATATGTAAATAGGGATGATTAAGATAGGTTTTCTCACTTGAATTCTTGATTGAGTGCTTCTTGGTAAGTTGCCTTTGTGATTTTTTGATATTTTCTAGGTGAGGAATGAATGAGAGTTGGTCTTATATATACCAATCATTTTTGAAAATATGTCGCACTAAAGCACTTAGGTTGATCATAAGGATACATTTCATTTGCAAAATATATGACTCTTGGGCACTAGACATTTAGTTTAAAAGGGTCCATTTGCATCGAAGTAGGCATTTGTCTAAGATGCAAATGTTCAAAAAGCTAGAAAACATGTGTTTGTCTAAAACTAGTAGAGAAGGATTATGATCAAGTTTTGAACATTTTACACAATAGAGAAGATGTAGTCATCAAAATATTAGTGGTCAGACTAAGAAATAAGCAATTTGACAGAAACAAATAGTGGAAATGAATCTTTTATCAATGGGAAGGTCTTAAAACTAAAGGTTACAATGATGATAGGTATTTACAAATTATAAAAGACTGAGATGATAAATAATTCAAATTTAGTGTCTCCATAGATTTGTTATTTTGTTTCAATTTTGAAAAGCTAGAAACTCTACTTTATTTAAAAATGAGGAATCATCTTGTCATTTCCCTATTAACAATAAGGTGTTTGAATTATCTTAGGCTTAAATGTAGATTCAAATCCAAGTAGAGAAATTTTTCATGGAAATGAAGCATTTGCAAGTGTTGCTTGACCATTGGGGGAATGCTCTTTGTACCATAAGTTGCGTCCCCCTAGATAATCTATGATTAGATTCAAGAAATACGTAGTAATAGTTTGGACCTTCAACTTTTAATACTTATCAACTCATAGTTATAAGCATGTAAATTCAAAACCTATCAACTCATAGTGGTCTATTTGTGTTTATTATGGGGAGTGATCAATGGTAGATGAATTTTTGATACTTAAGAATCATGTTCAAGGCATCAAAATGTTTTGAAATTTGCCTTATGTGGAATCCAAAGTATCTTTAGTTCTACTTAATTTGGTTCTACAATTTTAAGTATGCACGGCTTGCTATGATTTGTATAAAATTAAATTTACCAATTTTTGTAGTGAAGGAATTGTATTTTTGTACATGTAAGTTTGGTTCTATGTTGTTTCAATATGTATGGTTTACTAATGATTGATTAAAAAATACAACAATCATTTTCTTAAATAATTATACATTCTTTGTGCATTGATATGTTGGAAAATATCCATCATTGTGCTTCTGATAGGAAATGATTTGATATGTCATAAATTTGGCAAGAATTCAAGCCCTTTGAAAAATGAGGAAGCAAATTGGGCTATATATTTTTAGATGGGTATATTCTTTAGAGTCTTATAAACATTAAATTTCCATAGGATTTATATTATGTTAACGAAGTTCTTAAGCATGGATTGTATATGTTATGTTTTTCAAAAATTGCATTGCTCAATCTAAAATGAATACATTATAAACTAATTTAGACTCATTACTAGTACAAATAAATATTGAAACTCTATCCCAATAGACATGAAAATGAAGACCAATGACAAGACATTCAAATGTAGTCCAATGGCAAAGTAGGGAAGTACCAATATTCCATCTTTGTTATTTATTGTTTAGGTCAATGATCTTCTTATGAGGGATGCCTTAAATAACAATCTTGTTTTGTCTTATAAATGATAATTAAATACTTCACCTGCACCAAAATTTCACTAATAAAAAAATTGGGTCTTAAATTTATTAGAATCTCATTAATTTTTATATATGGTCTTAAATTTATAAGAATCTCATTACTTTTTATATATGGTACCTTGTTTTTTCCCTTTAGTAAAATTGTAGTGATGAAAGTATCAAGTTTTTTTTATCTTGTGTACTTTTGTTGACAATCAATTCATATATAAATTATGAGTGATAATATGGAATTCTTCTTCTTGTTCTAGCTTATCATCTTGATTGACTTTATCGAGCATCGATTTAAGGAAACTCTGAATTTCTTTTCCATCTCATTTTATATTGATTTACTTTATGGTTTGAGAGATGTGAATCAATTTCAAAAGATGTGAATCAAAATTTTGCAAGAGTGTGTATGAACTCTTAATGATGATCAAAAATAATACTTCATTATATTGCATAAGCTATATTTTATGCTCTAAAATTATCAAGTGGCTTGCCCATAAAATATATTAAATAAGGCAAAAGTATTTTAGTTAAAAATAATTTGGGAGTTAAGTTTGGCCTTTTTTTTCCTTTTTCTTTTTTCATCACTTTAGTCTTAATCTTTTCTTGGACTCTAAAATTCAACAAATTTTGTCTATTAAGCCAAACCACAAAATGAATCAAATATTATATATTAATTATAAGGTCTCAAGCACAAATATCTACGTGTCATGGTCCAAACTTAGGTAAACATATGACTAGATAGGTCAAAATATGGCTAAGGGGAGAGGTCTAAAGCAAATAAAATCCACCAAGGCAACTTTGAAAGATAGGAGAGTTTTAGAAAATACCAAAAGTTTTACTTAAGATATCTCCAAATCTAGCCTTAAGCAACTCATAAGATGTAATGGCTCATCACCAAAGATTAGATAGGGCAGATAAGGACAATTATTGCCTCAAGGCTTTGGCCTCGTAAAATAAGTAAGATGCAAGGGCTCATCACCAAAGATAAGAGTAAATTGTTTAAGGGTAAATGACTGTGTTTGAGAATCTACCCCCGAATCAAGATGCTACACAGGTATAAGAGCCCTAATTTGGAATTTCTCCCCATGCCTTGGCCCCACACAACTAATGACTTAGTAGGACTCTTCCCCAAGGACAAGAATTGGAAAGCAAGATGCCTATTGAGCTTGGTAATTGAAGTATAAACCACTCTTAGAATTGAGTTGTCTAGGCTATGTTTGATGATTTTGTTAGTGCAAGAACCAAACTGAAGGGGCAACTTACCTTATGTTATCTTCTAAATCAAGTTTTGGGCCATAATGCTTGAGTTTAAGGGATATTCAAGGGAAACAAGCGATAATATGCGTAGGGACCAAATTATATCTTCGCTCAGTGTGAGATTTCAAGGAAAACATGATCACAATCTCAAGAGGACCGAGAGACATCACTCTAAATGAGGATTTATATATGTTATATGTGTATGTGGAATCAATATAATAGAACTTGAACTAAAATTTGTATTAAAATATGGGTTTTGTACGTAACATGCTCTCAAGGGAGATGTATGATCACTTATCTTCTACTATATGATTGTGTTATCTAATGCTAAAAATATAAATACAAAGATTATAAAGTTGCAAAGG
This sequence comes from Torreya grandis, assembly GCA_037957365.1. Taxonomy (NCBI): domain Eukaryota; kingdom Viridiplantae; phylum Streptophyta; class Pinopsida; order Cupressales; family Taxaceae; genus Torreya; species Torreya grandis. Next base: position 3,156,891 of record JARHVA010000513.1, on the reverse strand, counting down.
CAAAAATAATTATTTTGAAAGTTGAAATTGTTGAACTTCTATGTGTGACTCTTCAACTTTTGATGGTTGTGTGGGTGACTTCCAAGTGCGTAGTATGGTAGCAGATGCTCTACCATAACATGAGCAATATAAGTGCCACGTAGCATAGTGAAATGTGGCACAACGTGTTCACATGGTCAATGTGTGATATGGATGTTATGCATAGCAACTAAGCTGTGTGGTTTGTCTACATGTGTTGCGTGGACGATCAATGTTATGCAAAGGTTGTGTGCATGGTGTGGAATGGCATGATTTTGTCTATGTTTCTTATAGCACATGTGTAATGATGTATTAATCATTCAATTGCGCTAAACGACACCAAGGTTTTTGATTAAAATTTGACTCCACACCATTTCAGGTGGAACAAGAAATGTTTTATAAGCTACATGGTGTATAATATGACACTATGCAGAATGCACATGATGCATAGAACTACAAAAAGGTACTCAAAGCATGAATTTATCCAAATGGCCAAGGCACTCAAGGTAAGCACATAGACCAATGTGATTGTGCTCGAGACAAAACTCCTTGGATATGTAGAGATGAGAAAGATGTGTCTGATAGGAAGCTACTAATAGAAAGGTTTTCTAAGTAAACAAGGTAATTAAGTAGTTATCCAAACAAGATAGAGCTAGGGCGAGGTGAATACAAGTGCAAAGAATGTGAGGCCAAATGAAGCATGAAGGGGCACAAGGATGAAAGGTATGGATACACAAAGTATTGTTTGAGATGTAAAGAGTTAACATATTCATCAAATTGTTCACCCTTTGAAGAACATAAACGAAATAACCTGTTGCCAAATGCTTTTGTGACCAAGGGCCAAGCCAAGAAGTTCTAAATTTTTGGTCTTCACCATCATTTTTCTCAATACAGCTATAAACTCTTAAAATAATGTCACCCACTTCAATAAGGCAAATGTGGATTTTCTTATTGTATTGACGACTAGCACAAGCAAGATAAGCCTCATAAACCCAAGTGCCTCTGAGCCTCTTCCTGTCTAGATTCTCTATTTGGACGAGTTGGGTTGCCCTGTACTCGTCATGATCTAAGAGGCATTGAAGATAGACTTGAAGGCTAGGAAGTTCAACCTCTAAGGGAATAACTTCTTCATAACCAAAGACTAGGGAGTAAGGGGTTGGCCATGTGGGTATACAAATATTGTCTATATAAGCCATTAAATTATTCATATTACATAGAGAATAGTTAAAAGAAAATCAAAAAATTGTGTTTTCTATATTCCACAAATCGACGTTTCAAGCCTAAACAAGGCCCATCATCAAGAGGAGAGATCCACAAGTATGCAATGCACAATTAATATTCAATAAATATAGAGAAGTGGTGCCAATCCAAATATGGTCGACCAATGCAAGCGGAAAAAAGACAAAAAGGAGGAGCTTTAATGAATTATTCTTTAATAAGGCAAATAATCGGTTTCCATGTATTGCTAAGTTTCCATCCATCATCTCTATTCAAGTTATTTGAGTTCTTTTTCAATTTCAACTGCCTCTTGAACCCTTATTTTCATGTAGAAATCTTCCTTAGAAATAACTTTCACTTCATCCATACAAATATGGTGATCGATGTTATGTGAATGCTCTGCCAACACTGATTTTTGGATTCAGTTGTGTGCTAGGTCTATGCAATGCTCTTTAATTCAAGTTTTAAACGAACGATCAATTTCACCAATATAGACCTTTCCACAACTACAAGGTATGTAAGTCATGCTAAAGCTGGAGGTGTCAATCACATTTATTATTTTTGAGAATTTTAAGCAAAATGGATTTGAGAGTTTTGTTTGTAGATTATTAATCCAAAACTCAAAAGTCTCGATTGAGGAATACTTTAAGAACACAAATAATAATGCTATCTCTGATAAGAGATGTTTTATTGCTCAAAATTATAGATATAACATATACCTATCTCTAAGAAGAGATGTTTGTTTTTCTTTTCGGGTTACATATCTATTTATACCTATTTTTGAAGGCAAGAGGAGGATGTGGAAGGTCGTCAATCTTGAGGGAGATGAAATGGTTTGACTTCCATAAATTACAACAATACAGAATTTGAGAAATTACTATTTTTAAAAACTTACTATTTTTAGACTACACTACTAAAATTAAAATTTGGGGTACTTCTATTTGGTTTTCGAGAGTCAAAACCTACCGAACAGGGTTTTGTGCCATCTCACGACGTTCTCCTCATTCTTAGCTTTCCAACAGTAAAAACTTTTTTGGATTTCTATGGCTTGACCACCATGAGAACAAATTTCTCAACACTAATCAAAGAAACAAATATGAAAGGTGGTACCTCGAGTACTCTGTAGCATCACGTTCCAAGAATGAGGGTGATCCTTCAGGTTCTTGATTCATATATGCCATGTCAATCATACATGAATGGTTGACCAAGGAGTACATTATAAACATCTAGATTGACCACATCACATAAAACCTCATCTTGAAAAGGTTTTATTGCATATAAAAGAAGACACTAGTGGGTGACATGGAGGTTTCTCCCTGGACTCAACCATCCAATACTATATGACTTTGAATGAGGCTTCATAGACAGATTTAGACTTTTCACAACATTAGTAGACATTAAATTTTTTTGACTCCCACTATCAAAAATAAAATGCAGAGGCTTACATTTCACCCAAACTTAGAGTGAAATAAACTTTTCTTGTCATCTAACATTTCCTCGTGGGTTTGTGATGAAGCAACGATGGCATCGGACTCAACATCTACAATATCTTCTTCATTCTCTTCGACTGCAAGGTGTGTATGAGGTAGAGCGGTAGATGTTGAGGATTGTGACTCAAAAATTAAGGACTTGATGGCTCGACATTCCTCTTTAGAGTGAGTTCCACTTTTGTATTAATCACATCATTTCCCAATATTTCCCTTCTAGGGTTACTTATCTTGGAAATCCCTTTTTCATTTTGAACACTGACTCTTTGTATTTTTTTCTTTCATGCTTCTACTCAATCTTCACCATGAGCTTGTATGCTTCACCGAGAGTTTTCAATTTGAAGAGTTTCATTTCCCCTTCTAAGTACCATTGTAGTCCACCACGGTATTTGATAACCTTATGTTTCTCACTTTCCTAGATGCCCAATCCCGCAAACAGAGAATGAAAAATATCAATGTAATCTTGAACAGATTGTTCCTCATCTTGACGAAGTTGTTGCCACTGTATATACAGATCATCATATGCTCAAATGGAATAGTATTCTTCCTTTACAGCTTCTATGAAATCATTTCAGGTAAGTTCTGCCTCAAAACCAATATCATCCTTATTGAACCTCTACTTGTACACTTCTCACCAATTTTTGACAAGCAATGATGCTTTCGAAAGAGCAAAAGTGATCTTCTCTTCATCGATGAATTTATTTACAAAAAAATAAAAAGACAATTGATCCAACCAATTTTTTACTGCATCAGCACTGATTTTGCCTTCAAATATAGGAATATCAAAATTTACCTAAACCTTGAAGGAAGTTGGGGCACTGAAAGGATATGCAGGTGCAAATGATGAACCAAAATTTTCCATTGAGATTTGTTAAAGAATTTGGACGAATTGTTGTACCATCTACGCTTGATGTTGTTGGAGGGATTCATTCACCATTTCTTTGAAAGAATCGGATGTCTCGATGTTGTCTGCCATTTGAGATCATTTGGAGCGAACATGTGGATAATCTGCTAAATCTTATATTTTTCACCCAAGTTTCTTGTAGTTTGACTTCGTTTTCAGGATCATACACTCTTAAGACAAACCGCTCTGATACCATTGATCCAAAATTTGAAAGTCTTGATTGAAGAATATTTCAAGAACACAAATAATAATGTTATCTCTGAGAAGAGGTGTTTTTACTCAAAATTGTAGATACCACATATGCCTATCTCTAAGAAGAGATGTATGTTTTCTTTTTCGAGATACATATCTATTTATACCTATTTTTGAAGGCAGGAGGATGTGGAAGGTCACCAATCTCAAGGGAGATGAAATGGTTTGACTTCCATAGATTACAACAATACAAAATTCAAGAAATTACTATTTTTAAAAACCATTTTTAGATTGCACTACTAAAATTGAAATTTATGGCACTTTCATTTGGTTTTCAAATGTCAAAACTCATTGAACAGAGCTCTGTACCATCTCACGACATTTATCTCATTCTTATCTTTTCAACGGTTCAAACGGGGATTCAAACGAAGCTATGTTGCGAAAATTATGGCTCCCAAAAGTTCTGCCACTAATTGGGGTAGGACCGTCCCCTGAAGTGTTGCTCGGATCACTTATTCTTGTCCATTTTATTGGGAATGGTAAAGCGATGCTAAGTGATGAGAGATATGGAACTTAATGCACAACTCTTGCATCTCTGGAATCTTGAAATATGGAAAATTATCAATGATAATGACTTTGGGATTGCCAAATCAAAAATTGATTTGATTTTTAAAAAACTTTAAAATGACAAGTCCAATGACCTAATTTAATGGCATGGCCTTTGCCCATTTAGTAAAGTACTTAATGGTGATAATAATGTGATGGTGGTCATACAAAGAAGTGGATTAGGTAATTTTTTTCAATAAGATCTAGGCCCCCAAGGAAGAAGCGTTGAGGAGTAACAATATGCTGCAAAGTATGAGATAGTGTAAGGATGGCATGAGATAACATCTTACACATAGAACTCTTTCTCACAAATTATACTGTATGATGCTTAAGGGTGGGCTAAAAATATCCAAAGCGTAGAATCTTCCTAACAGTCACATTACCTACAAAATGGCATCGACATATCATGTTATTACATGTGAAGGGCCTTTTGGGATTCTATCTTGTTTGTATGCCTTAAGAGACCAACAAATGACTAATGGTAAAGAGTATTGCCAAGCACAACATATTTATCTGAAAATAACATGAATCACCTCCTCTGAGGTACCTTCCAAAGGGTAAATGGGGTCTACAGTGTACTAAATGACGTCAAAATCCAAGGGGAAGAACCAATGGTAGACATGTTGACAAAAATATATGCTTGTAATGAAAAATATCATCTACTATCATAGAATCATCAATGGGATAATTAACTAACTAATTAGCAATAACTAGACCCTAAATGTATTTTCACTTGACACATGTCAATTTAAATTTGCTAATGAGGGTAATAAAATGACCACCACCCTCAGAGAGAGTTTGTTCAGTACAAATATGTGTAAGGCCTTAGTTTCAACGTATATAGTCTAAAAAATATGTGAAGTTTTTATTGAAGCTTCAAATAGCATCAACTTTTCCAATAAAAATTTGAATGACATGATCATCCTCATGAGGGAGCATGTCAATGATAACACAGATCTTGGTGGGATCAATGCCAATCATGCCTCTAGAAACAATAAATCCAAGAAGATTTCCAATTATAACACCAAAAACATATTTTTATGGGTTAGGATTTACTTGGTACTCTCTAAGACAACTGAAAATAGTGAAGAAATTTTACTAAATTTTCCAAGTCATCAATGTAAGACTTTTAAAAAAATTGTGAATACAATCATGAAAGACATGAGTCATTGTGTGTTGATATGTAGCCCCAACATTTTTGATATCTAAGGGCATGACAACAAAACATAAGGTTCTCCAAGGAGTGGGAAGGAGTTTTTGTTTTGGTCTTTTTCAGAGATAAAATTTTGATTGTAACATGTCAACACTCAATGGCATCAATGATAAAATTAATTGAAGGTAAAGGAAAATCATCCTTAGGGCACGAGTTGTTGATATCTTAAAAGCCAATACCAATCCAAAACCTTATATTCTTTTTAACAATGGAGATGACATTTGAGATCCACATGGAATAATCCCTAGACTTAATAAACCAAGCTTAAGGAGATTAATTAGATCCTCTTTGACTATGAGAGAAACTTTTAGTTTCATGGGTCTCATCTTTCGCTTGTCAAGCATAGCATTTAGCTTGGTGACTAAATTTTAGACAACTGAACAATTGAGACGAAAAATTTTAATATTCCCAAGTGAAGTAATCAACAAACTTTGTGCAAAGATATTTGTAGATCTCAACATCTTAGGGGAAAGGGTAGACCTGAATTCCAAGGTGTCATGTTTTTCTTTTATACCAATATTGATGTCAATAATGTCTTCTAGAGGAGAAGCATGCATGTCATCAAACTGAGTAAGGACACAAGTGGAAGCTCTAAAGCATCTTCGTCAACTATGAAGAATTATTATTCTTCTCTAAAGCAATCACAAGGATAGGGGATACGATAAAATCCCTTTTAATGATACCCCCTTGAGATCCCATAATAAGCATGAAGGAATCCAAGGATTGTTTCATCGTTCTCAACATAATTTAAAGTGAGGTTCATTTTCTCTTTACAAGTAGGATGTAACAATGGAAATGCCCTCATCTTTTGAAAACACTAGAGGCTTAGTCCTTATAGAGACATCAAACTCAAAACCCTGATTTTTTTGCATGAGAAGAAAATGCACATGAAGATGAGGACATGTAGTCAACAAGTTTATTCCGTTCCCACAGTATGGAATCGATAGGGAAGAAGTTAGTATTTGGATAGGGTAAGAACAATTTCCTTGTAAATATGGAGATGCCCAACCCTAGTCTACTACACTTTTGAAACTTGAATGCAAACTAATTGTGAATCCCCAAAGACTAGGTTGTGAACCCTGGTCTCTTGGCTACCATGAGTCCAACGAGAAAGGCTCGTACTCTACACCATTATTTGTGCAGTAAAAGTCAAGTTTGAACCCAACAAAACTTGGCTCTATTTAAGTGGAGTGTTCAAAAATCCTCAAGCAGGTTAGGTTCCCCTAACTCATGTCAAGAGAATGATCCATCAATTTTGGAAATCTTAACCATGCCAATGTCAACAATGTTGTCAACAAGGACAACGACGACCCCTTTGGGAGCATAGGTCCCAAATTTATGCAAAATGACAAGATAAAAGGTTGATCCTCCTTTAAAAGCTTAGCAATTTTAGAGGTTGTCTTGATAGAAATAAGAGTGATGATCTCATACTCTTCTTTTGGCTTTTCAACTTATGGGGTTTTAGGCACCCACTTAGTGGTGGCAATAGGAATTTTATGACGAATGCTTGGTTGGCTATAAAATTATAATCCATGTGTACACCTAGTCTTTTCTTTATAATGGCCTTATGAACATGAAAGGGACTAGGATCACCTTTTAGCAACATAAACTCTTCCAAGATGATGAAATCAAAATTCTTAGAAGAACGTGGAAAAAATAAATTTCATCTTCACAGGGAAGTCACCATGGTAAGGTGGTACAAACCACAAATAACCATATAGGGGGTTCTTTTTATTTACAATGTTGACATTGGCATATTAGTAAAACCGGGGTGATAGTGTAAAAAATTCCAATAATAAGAGGTGTTGGCCAAGTCCCAAAATAAGTGGCATTTTCATAAGCTTGTGGTTGCATATGTTTTGAACATTTTTTACCAAATGACCCCACATGTTCATTGTATGGATCAAGGGCCACCTAGGAGCATGTTATAAATGGTTTCCTTATCAAAAATGCAAAACTTTGTAAGTATACTCTTGGGCCCAAGGGTGATAGGGAAAATAATGGCGTACGCATAGAAGTGGATTTGAAATTATAATAGCCATTAAGGATATTTCTAGTTTCCAAGCAATTAATCTCAACATAACCCATTTGTCAAAGGAAGGAGAAGGGGGTGAGTGTGGCTATGTTAATTACAACAGAGCATGTTATATATTGGTTTCCTTGTCAAAAATATAAAACTCTATAAGTATACTCTTGGGCCCAAGGGTGATAAGGAGAATAATGGTGTACACATAGAAGCGGATTTAAAATTATAATAACCATTGAGGATATTCTAGTTTCTACATAATTAATCTCAACATAACCCATTTGTCAAAGGAGGGAGAAAGGGGTGAGGGTGGCTATGTTAATTGCAGCCCCATTATCTGACATGGCTCTTATGAAAAAAAAAAAATTATAAGACCATACTCAAAGGTGGAGAGAGGATATAGACACCTAAAATCCGACACTTTGTGTCAATTTTAACTATCTATTAATCATCATCTAACAAAATCCTTAAATCCCTAATCAATCCTCTATCTACATTATCAAATCTTAATTTGAAGTCTCTATTCATTGTCACTAATCATTACACATTACATTAATTATTTAACTTTTGTTAATTAACTAATCTCATCCTAATTGCAAATTGCATGGAACTCACATTTCTTATTTTCTATAAATTAAATCATCTAAATCTCAAATATATGATATCATCGCATCATCATCCAACTCGTAATCAAATCCACCCCATGATCCCACTTAATCCTCACATGTCTCCACTATCTAAATTTTATAATCTTCAGATTTCCACTATCTAATTCAATAATCTAAAATTCCCCCTCGTTTTCCACCATCCAAGATTCTCATTAATCAATTAAAAATTATTTTCATGAAGAGTAATCCTCAATCGTAGACTTTGCATCAAGATTGACGGTCCACATTTACTCAAAAAAGCTATAAATAGAAGCCTCTCCATTCTTAACAAGTCTTGAATACCTAAGTTCTACAAACATAGAGAACTTCTCATGCATCAAGATCATCACATCAAGCCCAAAATCATTAATTTGTAAGGGGTTATGTTGTTGGTTTCCCCACGTGCATCCACCGAATACCTACGATTACAATCCAAGCACATCTACATTTGAATTCCAACAAGAAAAAGAATCCAAAGGGAAGGTAATATTGTGTTTCGTTTGCTTTCCATTTTCTTGTTTATCTTTTTATTGATCTTGCTCAATCAGATGACACATGCTTAAATTAATTGTAGAATTTCATTTGATTTTGATTTCATATTAACTATATTAACCTAGTATACTCATGTGTTTGAACAGGATAACACGTCCTTGACATCTCGATGTTTAAATACAAACATCTTGAATCAAAAAAGCAATTAATTTCCCTATATATTTGACTTCAAAGTGGACGTCATGATGGGTCGGGGGGTGTAGTCGGTTGGTCGAGTACTTCCGTTGCGGCTCTACCCATCAGTGTTCAATTCCCCCACCGGCCCCGTAGTACCGATATTAGTCGTGTCTAGCCAGCGGCACCGGTCACATTAAAAAGTTTACCCGGCTTTTAATAAAGTGAAAAAAAAAAGTGGACGTCATGGTCTATGTGATGAATCTGGACCTTTGTAGAACGAGTGACATTAAATAGATGGCCATGACCCAAAGCTTCAAATAGAACAACATGATGACAAGGCAATTTTTTCAATAAAACCACAAGTAAAATCTGAGAAAAGGACCTAGTTAAGTCCCCAACTAGATTGTGAGTCCCAATGTGGTGAGTCCGGTGAGACGAGGTAAAAAGGTATGTTGTGTTATGTGAAATGCATGTATAAGAAATATCCAAGTCAGTTTCAAGGTCCATAAGGTCTATAAGCTTAGTCTTTCGTCCATGACCAAGTACGAGAGGATACATTAGAGGTGTCAAAGGTCGATGCATTAGTGTAAGATGGATGAGATGGATTGGTTGTGGAGTCTTGAGGGGCAATCCTAAAGGAGTATAATGACTTGTACGCTCAACATGTGACAATGTCATGACCATAACCTTTGTGGAATATGTGATATTTGTAGTGCATACTCCCTAGCTCTCACACTTGGGTTTTATTGATTGTAATTCTTTTGGGGTAGGTGAGCTTGAGATTGGCCCTAGTTTTGGATAGTATGTTGAGGAAAATCAATTCCATTAATAGTTATGGCATCAAAATTCCTTGGCCCACCACTACCATTGTTGTTGTTGGATGTGTTATTATTGTTGCTTTTGCACTGGGTCGAATATGTGACATTTTTTATAGTGGCATTATGATTGTTGTTTAAAATGTTAGGGCCTCGAATTTTCTTGTCCCGATTGTCTGTATAATTTTATATAGAATTGATAACTTAACCATTAGTCCTGTAAGTTTTCCTACCATTGTCAATTGTCACTTGATCAATCCTAAGGGCAATGTCTAGGGAATCATCTAGGATCTATAGGGAAATTTTTGAACCTCTTACCTAGTCCCTATGTTTAATAAATCTAAGAAGAGGTCACACGATTCTCATGGATCCATGTGAGGAGCATGTGCAAAGTAGAGGTATCGGTTCCACCTTGTAACAAATTGGGCAAGGACAATGTCTAGGGAATCATCATAGGATCTATAGGGAAATTTTTGAACCTCTTACCTAGTCCCTATGTTTAATAAATCTAAGAAGAGGTCGCGCGATTCTCATGGATCCATGTGAGGAGCATGTGCAAAGTAGAGGTATTGGTTCCACCTTGTAACAAATTGGACAACAAACTCATTAGGTTCTTGTTTGTTCATATTAAAAGTCAACACAAACTTTGCAATGAGTTGCTTGAAAGACCGAACGAAACCTTCATGGAGGCAATAGGCCCTATCAAAGGAAATCCCTTCTACAATCTTTGGAACAAAAAATTATAACAATGGCATCTCAAGAGATAAGCTCCCTCACACCCATGGCATACACCTTGAAGTTCTAGTAATGGTCAAGGTATGGTTAAGATTTATAGAACTATTTGTCATATGATCATTAGCCAAACGAATACTCAATTAGCCTACAAGAAGAAGATATGATAGATAACCCGATGAAAGAGGCAACCTATGAGTGGGTGGAAGATTAGGTGGATAACTATGAATGTAACAATTGTTCCCTGTTTGATTTGAGGTGCATGTGGTGATGAAGAGGAAGTTGCTTGCTTGTTGTATGATTGTAACCATGAATATTCTAATTAGAAAAGTTGCTCAATTTTTAGGATGAAATAAAAGGAGTGGGTGAAAGGTTGTACGAGCTTGGAGGGGAAGTTGTGTATGAATGACAAGGTATTGGTGGGAAGTAGTGTATAGTTGATTTGGCTTGTAGAACAAATTGTCATATGATCATTAGCCAAAAGGGTCCTCAATTATTCTATAGGAAGAAGATATGATTGATAACCCAGTGAAAGAGGCAACCTATCAATAGGTGGAGGATTAGGTGGATAGCTAAGAATGTAACGGTTATACCCTGTGGTTTTGAGGTGCATGTGGTGACAAAGAGGAAGTTGGTTGCTCGTTGTATGATGTGTATTGTAGCCAAGAATATTTTGGTTAGAAAAGTTGCTCAATTTTTAGGATGAAATAAAAGGGTTGGGTGAAAGGTTGTACTAGTTTGGAGGGGAAGTTGTGTATGAATGACAAGGTGTTGGTGAGAAGCAATGTATAGTTGATTTATGGAATGTGTGATGTGATAAGGAGGGTCATGGCCTTCATGGGTGAGGAGATCGATGAGGAATAGATGAAAGGTTGATTGTATGGTATGTATCATAATGTTAGGGCATGGTGGCACCTTATAATGAATTGGTATGATAAGGTTGCTCTAGATGAATAACATTAAAAGGGAAAGTGGCCTTGGTCCGTTCTCTATTTATAAGAATCCAAGCTAGATTCATGCTCTTGTTAAGGGTTCTAAAGCTCAATATGGGGTGATGTGAAGACTTGAGATTATTAACCACCATCAACCATATTCATGTTGTTCAATTCATGTTGGTTACGGTGTAAATTGCACATCATTTTGAAGATCTAGTGAGGAATTTAGCTCCTCTTAGTGAGGCTTACTAATCCTAAGTGGGGCAAGGTGAAATTAACGGTACCAAGGTTTTGTATGACATGATGGTAATACTTGAGATGTGGAACAAGCATAGTCTTCAAGAAAACGCAAAGCTTTGCATTAAGCATACATAGCAAAGGTGGTGCAAGCAGAAAATGCATCTCTCGAATCCATACATGTTTGGTGCGTGAATTACCCAAGAAACAAAGAAAAAGTAAATGTGAACAAAAAGGGAAAGGGAAAGGAAGAGGACAAATGGAAGGTTAATCCTTCACATTAGGTTCACTATAATTTGCATGCAAATAAAACTACACAACTTGCCTGACTCACTTGACCACCTAGGGTCACAAAGATGGTTAAGGATTTTGTTCGTGGGTTGCTTGACTTATTGAGTTGCATGTTGCAATCACTTATGAACTCTTTGCTCCATAAAATCTTCAATGATCTCTTAATAATGTTGAGGGCTTGAAATCAAGGAAATAGAAATTGCATACATGTGCGACACATAACGAGTTGATTCAGCTATACTAATATACATTGCTATGGTTGAGATTACAACTTCAAGTTGCATAACATGTGGAATCCTACCATCTTCGAGGCATTAATTTCGTCCAAAATTCATCATCAAAAGATATATAAATGCAAGGAGTAACACCATAGGCCAAATCTTGTAGAGAACTAGCCTATATCAAACTAAGAACTAGTATTTATATCTTAAATACAACAAATTTCTCATTAATTGGTAAAAAATAATGTCAATCTTAACTACACCAATGTGTCAAACTAGAAAAAATCATTCCATATAAAAAAGGAGTTTCCAAACTCCACCATATAGCCTACTTATTACAATTTTTCAATTGACTTCTTGACTTCTCAAATGAAAAAAGAAAAACTTCTAAGTGACAGTCAAATTGAGTGTCAAATTTAAAATGAACACTCATTAAATATTGTAAATCACCATCCTTAACTGCAATTGTAAAATGCCTCAAGATGTAATAAGCAAGAAAGATGGGAAGAGTAGCTCAAGCTTAAATTAATGTCCTCTTCAAACTAATCTAAAATATAGGAGAAATGAAATGCAACCTACTTGTACATAAAGTTACAATTTTTTCAATCGACTTCTCCAATTAAAAAAAAATACTTCCTAGTGACACTTAAATTGAATGTCAAATTTAAAAAAAACACTTGCCATCACCATCCTTGACTGCCATTGTAAAATGCCTAAAAATGTAATAAGCAAAAAAGATGGGAAGAGTAGCTCAAGCTCAGATTAATGTCCCCTTCAAACTAATCTAAATATAGAAAATCAAATGTAACCTACCTGTACAGAAAGTAACAAGTAGACAAACATGCAAATTTTGCAAAAGAAACACTATCTTCTATTTTCTTAATCAAACTAAGAAATAGAAGCAAATATATCATGTGCATAATATAAAGCTGGATTCGCTTAATCTACACAAACAAGCCCTATCACTAGTTTGAAATTGACAAAGAGAGTGTACCTGATTTTTTGTTTTAATATTATATAACAAACTGAAAGTGAACAGCTGCAAATTACTTTAAAACAACTCCTTAATTCCTCTAAATGATCTTTAAAAGATGTTTTAATTCAATATAAAATGAATTCGAACTCTTTGCACTTCTAAATGAAATAATCTACACTAATAATGGCTTAAATAGAGATGTAAGAAGCTTTGAAATTTTATGACAAACCAAAAGTTGACTACTGCAAATTACTTTAATACAGCTCTTTAATTCTCCTAAATTATTTTTAAAAGATGTTTTAGTTGAATATAAAGTGAATTCAAATTATTTACAATTTTAAATGAAATAATCTAAACGAATAATGACACACAAACAAGTTGAGACTGCTGACTAAGTAAATAGATGTATAAGAAGAACAAATAAGTGATCAAATACTCGAAATACACTCTCGAATGATCAAAAAATACACTACAAATGTCAATAATAAAGCAAAATAAAAACCTAAGTAATAGTAAATAAATAATTGTGAAATGAAATATTATACTTATTTGAAACTGGAAAGGTGCGAGGAGGATGTGACTTTGAAATTTGTAAAATTAAGAGGGAATGAAGATTGAATCGTAATAAAGAGAAAAAGACTTGGGACTAAAAAGTGAAATAAGAACGTGTAAAGTACAGCTTTGCACGTAACAAGGTCACCAAATAAGTATGGCACAACAAAGTAGGAGATGAATGGGTGTTGCCACAGATCTGAAAAGGAATGTAGGAGGGCAATGAAGTAAACCACACAACAATATGGTTGATGAATTATCTCAAAAACTGTTACAGAGTGCAACAGATGAAAGAACAATCAAAACACATTCAAACATTATAAAAAGAGTGATACCAGATGTTTATAATCCAGATACATTGGAATTACATTAACTCTTTAAACAAGTTGAACCTTACATAATGTAATAAAAGAAGTTGAAGACATCTTGGACTGAAAGTTCTAAATGTAGAACAAAATAACCTAACACATTTTAATTTAAACCACCTCTAACAATATATTATGACCCTGTCAAATTCAAGATGCCAAACCAATATATTATCTATTCAATGCCCTGATAAAGAATGTGAAGGATTGTAACCTTCAAATATAACCCTGTCAAATTCAAGATGCCAAACCAATATATTCTCTATGAAATACCCTGATAAAAAAATGTGAAGAATTGTAACCTCCAAATAAGAAGTTGATGCCATCTGGAACTGAAAGTTAGATATAGAACAAAATGGCCAAATACACAATTTATTCTAAACCACCCCTAACACTATACTATGAACCTGTCAAATTCGAGATGCCAAACTAATATCCTCTTTATGCAATGCCTTGATAAAGAATGTGAAGAATTATAACCTCCAGCCCAAGATAACATCACATCCCCATCTCAAAAGATTCCCTATGCCAAAAAGACCAATCTTCAACAATCCATTTAAAGCTATGAAAACTAAACCTCCTTGGATGGTGACCTCCAACGCAAAATAACATTCCATATCCATTTCAAGAGACTCACTCTGTTAAGGAGACCAATCTTCAACAATCTATTTAAAGTTATGAAACTAATCTAAAAAACAGATGGTAAAAAAAAAAAATAACTTCGAAATTTATTTAAAAATTTAAATTGTTTAAAATTTTATTTAAAAAAATTGAAAATATAAATATGTATGCAATTCATATATTAAATTAATAATAACTATCACATATTAGTTAACCTATCATTAAATGTTGAAAATTCTGAATCAAAAGGTCCTGAAGGGGATTTGAACCCCTATCTCCTCTAAAAAGAGGGGTGTTTTCTTTACACTACCAGAACTCCATCTCGCCTTTAATTTAGACAAGCATTTTGCAAGGTTCAACTATAACATCATCCTAAGTTTAAAAGCCTGATACAGAAGTGTCTGAGATAAACATAAATGATAAGTATCAGTTTGTTTTAATGACAGAAATATTACTCTCGCTCCTAAACTTACAGAAATATATGAACGCAGCAATTTATACCAATCCCTTATGTAAGTGAACCTATAAAGCTTTTACTTAAAGCAATGCATAACGCAATCTTTATCAAGGTCCGCATATCATTTAATATTAATTTTTTAATCAAGGAATTACAGATATTTGCAGAGATACCAGTTTCTTTTTTCAAAAATCAAAGAAATTAACCATTGTCATAGTTTTAGCTATTGGTATTGTGTTTGACATCTCTTTATAACCACTCTATTAGTAATATATGACTAATTAAGTCTAATTTTTAAAGTGGGGCTGCGAATCAACCATCAAAGTTATGACTGACCATAAAAGAAGCAACTCCACAAAATACCCATTAAAATTACTAACATGGAATAAGTTAACAAGTTGTGAGTGAAATTACTAACATGGAATAAGTTAACGAGTTGTGAGTGGGCTGTCCCTTCTCCAAAGCTACTTAGAAAGCAAAAACAAACTTAATTATGCAGCTTATAAACAATGTACAGGCAAACAAACTATTAACAGTCATTTCATTGGTGTCATTGACGTATAAATTTCCACTATTAATTCAAATATATAACTATAAAACTGTTAAAATGGCTCATTGATAGCGACATGCGCCAGCCATCCTCAAAAACACAAATACACGGAAAATAAAAGAGGCTTGACGAAACAGCGCAAGCAAAAGAAAATAGCTTATGCTCTCAATTACTACCAAAAGAAAATAACTTATGCTCTCAATTAATACCAAATGATGTAACGAGTTTTTTGTTCCCCAGAAAAACACTAGAGCTTAATAAGTTAAATTCAGAATGTGTCTTGCATTCGGAAGACATTAACTAATAATCAACACATGGAAAAGCTCAACAGCCTCGCTGAATCGAAACTTAACAGGCAGTGTGCACCAACAACATTGAGATTTAATCTAATTAACATGTGTCATTAAGTGTCATAGCAAGTGAACAAATGACGTTTTCTAACCTTCATTCTAAGAAGTGGCATAGGCTTCCTCCTTGAGGATGAGTCTAGCTCGAAACATCAGAAATAAATATCTTGCACAGATGCATGTCCAGAAATCTCCACCAAAATGAATCACCGTGAAACCAACTTCAAAACTCAAACCAAAAAACAGCTTTGAAATCTAAGTAAAAGGAAAGGCCAAATGCAATATAAAGCTACTTTAGTCTCTTTGTGCTTTCCAACGTTGAAGATGACACTTACTATTAAAGGGCAAATATAAATGTTTGGTCCTTGCTTAAGGGATGTTTTAAGTCAGCTAACACCTATATGATGACAATCATGCTGTACCTAACCGTACACAACCTCCAAATGTCTCATATAACTGATTTATCATTTCTAATGTTGGACTTCCTTTTGTAACTGCCATTTTCTTTATAAATTTTCCAATGTAAAAATGAGGTGTTTGGAGAGAGATGCAGACAAGGAAGGGTACGAAACATTTTGGAAACCTCTTCCATGTTTGTATAGGTCAAAGGAAGGTGAAGAGCCACCTGGTTCACCATCTCCAACAGTTCCAAAGGGCAGAACAGTGAGAATCTTGAGAAAAGCATGCTTTTGGTGGTCTTTTGCAGAGGGTTTTTGTTGGTGGGCAAGGCATAAAATCTTCCAGAGGGCCCCATGGTCTTCTCAGACCCAAATACCTGCAAAAAGTGTAGGTGAAAAGTTCAATGAAAAAAATGATCTTGCTTCTATGTATCCATCATATTGAAAATTCGGCTCGGTAACAGAGTAGATTA
Organism: Torreya grandis; assembly: GCA_037957365.1. NCBI lineage: Eukaryota > Viridiplantae > Streptophyta > Pinopsida > Cupressales > Taxaceae > Torreya > Torreya grandis. Next base: position 3,139,941 of record JARHVA010000513.1, on the reverse strand, counting down.
AGCCCACTTGAGTCTAAATGTGACCGATTAATTGGCATCAAGAGAACCCAATTTGGGATTACATCAACTGCCATTTTTTTTATAAATTTTCCAATGTAAAAATGAGGTGTTTGGAGAGAGATGCAGACAAGGAAGGGTACGAAACATTTTGGAAACCTCTTCCATGTTTGTATAGGTCAAAGGAAGGTGAAGAGCCACCTGGTTCACCATCTCCAACAGTTCCAAAGGGCAGAACAGTGAGAATCTTGAGAAAAGCATGCTTTTGGTGGTCTTTTGCAGAGGGTTTTTGTTGGTGGGCAAGGCATAAAATCTTCCAGAGGGCCCCATGGTCTTCTCAGACCCAAATACCTGCAAAAAGTGTAGGTGAAAAGTTCAATGAAAAAAATGATCTTGCTTCTATGTATCCATCATATTGAAAATTCGGCTCGGTAACAGAGTAGATTAAGCCCACTTGAGTCTAAATGTGACCGATTAATTGGCATCAAGAGAACCCAATTTGGGATTACATCTATAGCATAGCTTTAGAGCTTCAATATGTTTTAACCAGCTGCCTTGTAGACAGCTGGAGAATTTTATATAGTTGCATATAATAGTGGCATATCATATTGTTCTAAACACCCAACACAATTTAAAACAGCATAAGTAAATTCCTAGAATCTATCAACGGAAAAAGAAGGCACTTTATATAGTGGAAACACCCAACACAACTTAAAACAGCTTAAGTAAATTCCTAGAACCTATAAATGGAAAAATAAGGCACTTTTATATAGTGGCACGTAAAAAGAAGGCACTTTAGATAATGGCATATCATAATATTCTAAACACCCAAAAGAAAAAACAACTCAATTCAAAACAGCATAAGTAAATTCCTAAAATCTATTACCGGAAAAAAATAACTGTCAAATTGTAAGCAGTTCGAAAATATTTTATAGATTCATAATGCCTAAACACCTTAGAAGTCAGATATGTCTCTTCAATGCATTCTAGATTCACAGTAAATACCTCTAAATTAATACCTAAACATATTTTAAATTAATAAAGTCATATGCCTCTTCAGTGCATTCTAAATTCACATTAAATGCCTCTAAATTAATGCCTAAACACCCTAAGTCAGATATGCTGCCTAATTATAGGCAGCTAGAAAATATTTTATAAATTCACATTAAATGCCTCTCAATTAATGTCTAAACACTTAAAATCAGATATAGAACATATTCTATAAATTCATATTAAATGCCCCTCTAAATTAATGTCTAAACCTTAAATGAGATGTCTCTTCAATGCATTCTAAATTTAGATTAAAAATACCTCAATTAATGCCTAAACACCCTAAGTCAGATATGCATCTTCAGTGCATGGCTTCTACCACCTACCACTAAATTTTTCATTGGGCCTCAAGTGAAATATGTCTCTTCAATTCAGTCTAAACTTACATTAAAAATTGAGGATACCTCAATTAATGTCTAAACACCCCAAGTCAGATATGCCTCTTCAGTGCATCCTGGAATGGCTTCTACCACCTACCACTAAATTTTTCATATTAAAACCTACCATTAAATTTTTCATCTAAAAACCTACCACTAAAGTTTTTCATTGAAGTAAAACCAATCCCACATTGATTAGGGGCTTGATCTGTAGCAACATATAAACCCACCATGCCATGATCCTAATGTCGATGGAATTTGAAGCCACGATGGAAGTAGAGAGTTAAAAAGAAAGAATAAATAACAACACACAAACCCAATATGCTATGATCTTAATGCCAATGAAGTTTGAAGCCACAATGGAAGTCCCAGTGGTTGAAGAGAGTTAAAAAGGAAGAATAAAAGGTTATCTAGTTAAGATTTATCATGTTTTTAGAGAGGAATTAAAGAAGGAAAATAGATCTCTTGTAAACTTTTAAGATTTATCATGTTTTTAGAGAGGAACTAAAGAAGGAAAATAGATCTCTTGTAAACTTTTAAGATTTATCATGTTTTTAGAGAGGAATTAAAGAAGGAAAATACAGGTTTTTAGGTTTTTCGAGGAACACTACAGAAGAAAAATATAGGCTTTTAGATTTAGAGGGGCACTATGATGGAAAATATAAGCTTCTCTTGTAAACTCTTAGGATTTATCATGTTTTTAGAGAGGCATTACAGAAGGAAAATACAGGTTTTTAAGTTTTTTTGAGGAACACTACATAAGGACAATATACGCTTTTAAATTTAGAGGAGCACTATGATGGAAAATATAAGTTTTTAGGTTTTTGGAAGGGCATTATGATTTAGAGGGACACAACAGGTGGAAAATATAGGCTTTTAATCCTAATGCCAATGGGTAGAAGTGTTCCCAATAGTTAAAAGAGAATTAAACTAGAAATGAATCTCTTATCGGCTTTAAGGATTTATCATGTTTTTAGAGGGGCACTGCAGAAGGAAAATATAGGCTTTCAATGTTTAAGAGGGGCACAACAGAGAAAAAATATATATAGGCTGTTAATAGGCTTTTAAGTTTTTAGAAGGACACTAAAGATCGAAAATATAGACTTTTAAGTTTAGAGAGGCAATACAGAAGGAAAATATAAAACCATTACCCAAAATGACATTTAACATAGCCTAAATAGAATAGCCAGGCAAATAACAAGCCGGGCACTAAGTGGATAATCACCCACACAAGAAATGGTAACAGACAACTGTTACCTTCAGAACACGGAAGGATCAACATGAGCCATCTGAAGTCCATAAAAGGATCCGTCCCAAAATCAAAATCGAATCGAGGAAGGAACGTGAAAACCAAATAAACAACAGTGGAACATGCCCTCTAGTATGCTCCCTTGTGGGCTGGTGGGAATTAAGGGAATGCAAATAGCGATGTCTAGAAGCGCCCCCAAAATCTTCAACACGATATTTAAGTAAATCATTGGGATGGAAACGGAAATGGGGTGTGTGAACAGAAACCGACAGGTGGGAAATCTGCCTGCAGATGATAAGAAATTATGTCAATTACATGGGAAAGTTTGCAATAAAACAGATCTAGCTTACTTAGAAACAAAAATCATCTCCATGATTAGGAGGGAACAGCTTAGAAAGTTAAAGCAAAGAGACGAATTATACAAATCATAGCTGGCCATTATAGTTTTTGGAGTCATACACTTACACTTTCTCAAGTCCATTTATAATTAGCTGGCTAGAGAGGAAAAGGCTATTAAAAATTAAAAAATTTGGCTGTAGAATTACTGTGCTAACCCCATTGATGATTCTAAGTAGCTCACACTCATTTGTTTTCGATTCAATTTGGCTATATTGACAGGATCTTTTACATTCTAGTGAGTTCAACTCCAGATTGGAAATATGTAACATCATGCCATTATGTCTTGGTCGATGGAACCATTCAGAACTACAGAATTATGCATATTGCAAGCATTTTCTGATATATGAAACAAATGATATACAATAAGCTGCTATGTTGAATATGTGTTACTTTCCGTTGACATCCTACTATAGGTCGCTTCTACTCTCTCTGAAACAGAACTGCAAAAACTACTAGCAGAATACGAATGTGCTAAAAGACACATTTTCTAGTCCACATTCTACTTTTACACAATTTCTTGTCAATGCAACAAAATAACATAATGCGTATGTAAATCCATCAATTTCGGGAACCCCTTTTATATATCTGAAATCATCCCTTATCAGTACCGAAGTACAAGATATGTCAAAGCATATATGATTATTTTGAAAACAAACTTTCCATGGCTTGAGGCTGCAATTATCACTTGTCTGTACTAATCAGTTCCTAGACAAACAGAATGTCGAGGATCCTCCATCGTCAATCAACCTTGCAGCTCATACAACCCTCTCTGTTGCAAGAACTTAATGCTCGTTTCAATATGCTCTCAATTCCAAATCTGTCGATATATAATTCCTCTTGGAATACAATTCTTTTGATCAAATACATAGAATCACGATTAACTTGATCAAATACATAGAATCACAATAACTTGGGCGTTCAAGCTACTAAACAAGCTACTACCGTTTGAACATTGTTCAAAGATTTACAAATAATTATAAACTACAAAACATAAATAAAGGAAGATTTCCTTGCAATAAAGACCCTTACATTTAAAATATCTAAAAATATTGGGCAATTTATTTTCTAATTGAAATGCATATATTTATAGAGCTCTAAAACTGCAACTATTATCATCATTTATAAACTACAAAACATAAATAAAGGAAGATTTCCTTGCAATAAAGACCCTTACATTTAAAATATCTAAAAATATTGGGCAATTTATTTTCTAATTAAAATGCATATATTTATAGAGCTCTAAAACTGCAACTAGTATCATCTTGCAATAAAGACCCTTACATTTAAAATATCTAAAAATATTGGGCAATTTATTTTCTAATTGAAATGCATATATTTATAGAGCTCTAAAACTGCAACTATTATCATCATTCTGCTTTCAAAACGTGTTGCGACCATAATAGATAATTTTACAGTGAAACACATAATTTAGAGCTCGTTAACTAAAATTTAGTTGATCCTTTATCATGCATCTCATGTATAATCCCCACTTGTTTTAATTTAAATATACGCTTCCTCATCAATTAAAAGAAAAGGAAAAGCTTAAATCAAAGCAAAGCTCTGATTTAAATATAACCTAATTTATCAAAGATTTACAAATAATTATAAACTACAAAACATAAATAAAGGAAGATTTCCTTGCAATAAAGACCCTTACATTTAAAATATCTAAAAATATTGGGCAATTTATTTTCTAATTGAAATGCATATATTTATAGCTCTAAAACTGCAACTATTATCATCATTCTGCTTTCAAAACGTGTTGCGACCATAAAAGATAATTTTACAGTGAAATACATAATTTAGAGCTCGTTAACTAAAATTTAGTTGATCCTTTATCATGCATTTCATGTATAATCCCCACTTGTTTTAATTTAAACATACGCTTCCTCATCAATTGAAAGAAAAGGAAAAGCTTAAATCAAAGCAAAGCTCTGATTTAAATATAACCTAATTTATCAATTGTAAAAATCAGGAAGTTTGCCACCTCTGATTTAAATATACAATTTACTTATCAAGAGAAAAATTGAAAATAAAAGGAAAAAATAAATGTGCTTAAAAATTTTGCTTTCTGCGTACCTGACATATAGGACACCTTCGGGAATAAAATGCTGCGTTTCTATGGTGTGTAGTTTTTTGTTATCATCTTTCAGAGTCGAAAAGAGAACCACCACCCAATTAAAGACACCAGACACCACTAAAGGAGCACATAAACACAAACAAGCAACACAAAACCTCGGCCTAAAAAGCGGCACGAAGGCTCGGGAAGGGCACCCCTTCCCGAAGGCAAAGAAAATAGTTTATATTAACTTAGCATGACCTGCCTGCAAGCGCACCTGCAAAGGCAATGCCATATACACCCCCAAATCTGTTCAAACTAGTGGAAATTTACACAGATCGGTTATCTATCCTTCGCAAAATACATAAGATCAAATCCTTCGGTAGAGTCCGCATCTTTCAATAAAACAGCTCAGATCTAACAGATCTGTAAAGATCAGAAACTAAGCAAATATCTTCACTAGGTCTTCCACGCAGCCAACAATCCAACGTCAAAGCCTTCAATGACCCAGATAAGTCACCGTGCAGTTTTATAAACATGTGGAGAAGAACACGGCTAGCAGACGCAAAAACGCAGTTAAAAACCCCCGAACAGATGCTTGCGGAGGGTAAAGAAAACGAGCCTCGAACCCGACAAGATTCAACATTAAAAAAAAAGATGCAGTTGATAAAACTGAAGTAGGGTTTCAATAACCTGAACCTGCAATTTAAAGAAATTTCAGGAAGCAACGAGCGGCTCAGATTACGGCTGGAGCATCAACGGATGGTAGTTTAACACGTCGTCATCCCAAGTCTTTGTTCTGGAGGTGGGATGGTACCCACCGTGTCGGGAAGTCCTTGGAATTAAGATCTGTTTAGTGATAGTATCAAGGAAATGTATTTAAAACAAAAAAAAGATCTTTCCTGGGAATATCCCCAATCTGCGATTTTTTCGATATTAGATTCCGTCATTCGGGATAACGGAGTGAATTTGATGGTCATATAACTCTATTTAACCTTCCCGAGAATTTTCCCCTTAAGATGAAAATAAATCTTAATGAATTATAAGAAATAGATAGATTATTTTTATTTTTATTTTTTATTATTAATTATATTAATATTTAATTGGTAATATTGAATAAATTATCATCATTAAAAAAAATTATGATAAATAGGAATCACTAACAAATATAGTCTTTATTCTTAATTTTTTAATTTATTATTTTGATTTGTCTTTGTAGATATAAAACTTACATGATTCATTTACAATTAGTATATAAAAAATTATTGAAATGAAAATTGAAAAAGTCTTTAAGTTAGACGGACTCTCTTTTGAATTCTTCCAAGCTATGTGGCCTATTCTCAAAATGGACTTGTTCAATGTTTATAAAGATATGAAGGTCAATGGATTCATGGGGTTATCATCAATAATACTTTGATCAAACTTATTCTTAAATCTGGAAATTGGTACAGGGAATGGTGTGTCTTATTACTCTACTTAATGTTTCATACAAACTAATTGTTAAGGCTATTGTTATGAAGCTTAATATTATTGATCAAGATATTGTTCACCTTGAACAAATCGGGTTCCTTAAAGGCAAATAAATCCTTGATAATCTCCTCTTTACCTAAAAAATTACCGAATGAGTTGAAGGCTCAAATCAATAAGCATTATAGCTCAAACTTGACTCTTTTATAAAGCCTACATCGAATTTGATGGCATTTCATTCTCAAAATGCTCGAGTGGTTGGGTTTCGTTCCTCACTTCAAGCAATGAATTCAAATGCTCTTTACAAAGGCACAAACTTGAGTCATAGTTAATGGTAGGCTCATTGGCAAGGCTACCCTCATGACCCCTTTTTGTATGGTCTAGTTGTTGATGCTCTAGGCTATATGCTTCAACGAACCCGAACCCATAATCAAAGAGATCTAAAGGAATTCCCTACCCACAAGGTCCCCTGCTCTTAACTCTCATTAGTCGAATGATTCCATGCTCTTCTTGCAGAATTATGAACATAAAATTACTAATGCCCAAATGTAAACACCCAAATTTAGTACAAACCCATACATTATGTCATTTATCACACCTTTTAAATGCATAGACTATTGATAGCAAACGAGGCATCTATTGGCGCATTTTATTTGAATATTTATCTATTATTATTTGTAAGTTTGTCTATTGGACATTTATCTTGCCACTTTGTCATGTAGATCCCCAGTTTTGGTCTTTCGTCCTTCTGGACAAGACCACAATAGCTGGACAGGAGCAACCTATTACCCTGTTTGTTTGGCACAAACTAGTCTAGGCATAATTTTCAAAATTATTTCAGGGGCGTGTTTCATTTCATTCTTATTTTTTACCATTGGGTCTTATCTTAGGTCGGCTTTTGCACGCCAATAGGTTTAAAATTTAAAATCGAAACATCTATAAATACAAGGCTTCTCTAAGACATTAAAGATGGTTTTCTTCACTCTCAAAAATTGTTCAAAGGTTTTAATGTTTTATATATAGGTCTATTTGAGAAACAATCAAAGTTAAATCTTTATTTGCATACTTGAGTCAAAGGTAAAATATGAGAAATAACATCTAGATTTGCATTCGTCATTCCACACATACACGTAAGTGGAAGAACTACGTTTGAGAATTAAGTCTTCTTTCGAGTATTGACAATGTAGTGTAATGTTTTGTATTTCAATGGGGATTGACTAATATCAATCCAACTCAAACCTTTTCTCCTAATTCTCCCTCCATTTGATTCCAATTTGGTTTGTGTGCAAAAAATTAGGGTTTTATAATTTCAGGTTCTTTATGTGCTATCATAGATCAGAAAACACGTCCTTGACCCTAATTCATGCATGTGCAGGCAGTGAAATAATCTATTTTGTGTCACAATCAACCAAGACAAGTCTGTGATCAACAAACTCAAGTGCACTACATTGTTGGCCTTTTGTAGCAGACCTATTCAAAGATAATTTTTATTTATGTCATTTCCATATATTTGTTCGCTATGCTTATTTATGTCTACTATCTATTGAAGTCAACCTAGACAAGTTTGTGGTCAATAGACTCAGTCATACTACGTTGTCATCCACTTACAAAGGACTTGTCTAGATTTTTTTTATTCCTGATTCTAATACTGAACCTGCACAATTGTTTTATCAAAATGTAGACTAAGAGGTGTTAATCTAATTAGGACAGACTATTGAGTGAATCAGAATGCATAAGATATACAATATATACACATGACTAATTTATAATTTATTATTTTTAGAAATGTGCTAAAAGGAGAAAAGTATGAAGAAATGAATGACTTAGTTAAAACTCATGTCTGCAGGGTTGTAATTGTGACTTTGAAACTGATTGTCAAGTTATGTGAGGTTGCTATGAATCTAGAACATGGCTATGTGTTATCCTAGGACAAGGGCACATTGTTTGAACTTGATCAACCTGCATTAATGTATATAGGGTGCAACTTCATCCTTACCCTCTGTGTAAATTATGATAGGTGTCCCTATGCTTGTAGGTCTTGTATGCATATGCATATGTCTGCATCATTGCAAAAGCCATTACATACCTTCTTCTTCACTCAAAACCCTAGCTTAATAACAAGAGGGGATAAATATTGTAAATGGAGAAAATAAAAAAGGGGATGGGGTTGTGATTGATATCAACACCTCATGTTTGAGCACTACATACATACTAATACTCTGAAAATATAACAAACTCTATGTAGTTCTCTCATGTTATGGTTGTGTGTGTATAATACTAGGGAAATGTTATATGCTAGTGCAATCCTGGGGTGATTATATTCTTGAACAAATGACACGTGAACTTGTTGTCTTTAGACTTAACTCAGGACTTCTTGGATTGTGTGGACTCATAATTGAAAATAATAGGTATTTTCCTCTTAATGTGCAGTTAGCTTATATCTAGTATTTGTCATAATAGAAGCCTCTTCCACAAATGGGTATAAGATGTGTTTATATAGTAGACTTTTTAATATTTCCTCAAATTGGGCTTGAAAAACATGCAAAATGACTCATTGGAGTGACTTTGTATTTGTGCAATTAGCCATTAATTGGTTGAAAGATGAAACTGGTGGATTTAGAACAACTGACCTACGAGATTATCTTGAAAGAGTGGTTTCATCTAAGGAATAGAGACAACTAAACTAAAAGTATGAATCAGTAAAAAAATGAGTCTAGGTTGTTTAGAATGAAGAATAGGAACATTCAGTAGCAGAGTTGCCTTAAGATAGAGGGTCATCCACATATAAGTAGAAAAATAATAGTTCAAAACTATGGAATTAAGCATAGATCAAGTGTGCATAAGGAGTGGTCACAATGCATTGTTTTAGCCTTAAATGTTAATTTTGGTTTCTACAACAGTCATCTCTTCTTTTAATTTTTGTAGTCAAATAGTTAGAACAATCAATAAAGATCAATGTGTGAGCTAAGTATATTTTTCTTGGGTACTTTTTCAAAATAGCAATTTTTTATATTTAACAATTTATCAAAATCAAAATAGGTAATCATTGTATATCTTTAGCATTATAATATTTTTAGTTTTACACATATATACATAATAACACATCTCAATCACAATTAGCATTTTATCAAATATAGGGTAAAACATATCGTGAACCTGAGCTTTTTTTTTTTAGCTTCTACTTTCTGATTTTTTTTATTTGTTTTATTTTCTTATAAACTATGTTTTGATAGTTTTAAAACTCATATGAGTTATTGTTCCGGGCAAAGCAATTAATATTTTTCCTTGCACTGTGGTGTCATGGGTACCATTCTAATACTGACACTATTATACATCACTATGTATGGATTTTAATTTCCATGTACCTCACAATACATTAAAAACACCTACGATTTTGTTTTCAACCATATGAAGTCTTTGGTTGTTTGTTCTTGTAGTGCACCTACAAGTGGTTAGCCTCGCGAAATTGCTCTCAACACACCCTATAAGAGGAGATAATATGACTACAAGAATGATAGAATCTTATGTAGTTGGTATCTTCACATCCATATTCACTATTTACGATTGGGATCATTATATCTAAGAGTCTACAAAATAAACATACATTGTCTAGTTGCACCCATTGATAACCTTGTTTTTGATATGATTGTTTGTTTGTTAGCATTGAGCGTTATATTTTTCATATTTTCTATATTGTGGGTTAAATTTTTTAAAATGGATTCTCAATATGTACTTAAATATACAATGCCCGACAATGGTTGTCCTTTAGATTTAAATTTTTCTAACAATGCTACACCTTATGCTTATAATAATGAATGGATTAATTATCATAATTATACAATTTTTGAAGCTCATTAAAGATATAATTTTGATATATATGATTAAGATTGTGAAAATCAATATGAGTGGTACAATATTAAAGAAGAAACTAGATTAACTAATTTAGAAATTGAACAACCCATTCTTCACTTATGTTCCTTTTTTTTAAAATATATATATATATATATATATATATATATATATATATATATATATATATATATATATATATTTATTGAATATTTGTCCTCCCTCGATTTTTCAAAAAGATCAGAATATGAAAAATCATTAATTACAATACCCTTTTTATCCTTTTATTTGACTCATGAATTTCATCAAATGACAAGAGCCAAATAAAAAGATAATCTAATGGCAAGACATGCAAATGTAATCTAATGGCAAAGTAGGGAAGTAACAATATTCCATCTTTATCATTTATTGTTTAGGTCAATGATCTTTTTATGAGGGAGGTTTAAATCTAAAACAATCTTATTATGTATTATAAATGGTAATTAAATATTTCACTTGCACCAAAATTGTACTAATAAAATAATTGGGTCTTAAATTTATTAGAATCTCATTACTTTTTATATATAATCTTAAATTTATAAGAATCTCACTACTTTTTATATAGTAACTAGTAAAATTGTAGTGATGAAAGTATCAAGTTTTTTCAATCTTTTGTGTATTTTCGTTGACAATCAATTCAAAAATAAATTATGAGTGATGGAATTCTTCTTGTTGTTCTAGCTTATCATTTTGATTGACCTTATTGGGAATTAATTTAATAAGGAAACTTTGAATTTATTTTCCCTCTCATTTGATATTGATTTATTTTATAGTTTGAGAGATGTGAATCAATTTCAAAAGATGTGAATCAAAATTTTGCAAGAGTGTTTATGAACTCTTAATGACGATCAAAAATATCATTTCATTATATTGCATAAGCTATATTTTATGCTCTAAAATTATCGAGTGGTTTGCCCATAAATATATTAAATAAGGCAAAAGTATTTTAATTAAAAATAATTTGAGAGCTAATGTTGGCCTTTTTTTTTCTTTTTTTTTTCGTCACTTTATTTTTACTCTTTTTTTGGACCTTAAAATTCAACAAATTTTGTCTATTAAGTTAAACAAAAAAATGAATCAAATATTATATATTAACTATAAAGTCTCAAGCACAAATATATGTGTCATGGTCCAAACTTAGGTAAACATATGACTAGTTAGGTCAAAATACGGCAAAGGGGAGAGTTCTAAAGCAAATAAAGTCCACCAAGGCAACTTTGAAAGATAGGGGAGTTTTAGAAAATATCAAAAAAAATTATATAATAAATTTCCAAATCTAGCCTCAAGCAACTCGTAAGATGTAATGGATCATCATTAAAAATTAGATATGGCAAATAAGGACAATTATTTTCTCAAGGCTTTGGCCTTGGACAATAAGTAAGATGCAAGGGCTCATCATCAAAGACAAAAGTAAATGGTTGAAGGGTAAATGACTGTGTTTGAGAGTCTACCCCCAAATCAAGATGCCACACAACCTAGAAGAGCCCTAATTGGGAATTTCCCCCCATGCCTTGGCCCCACACAACTGATGACTTATTAGGACTCTTCACCAAGGACAAGAACTCGAAATCAAGATGCCTATTGATCTTGGTAATTGAAGCATAAACTACTTTTAGAATTGAGTTATCCAGGCTATGTTTGAGGATTTTGTTAGTGCAAGAACCAAACTGAAGAGGCAACTTACCTTATGATAGCTTTTAAATTAAGTTTTGGGCCATAACACTTGAATTTAAGGTATATTTAAGGGAAACAAGTGATAATACACATAGGGACCAAAGTATTTATTCGCTCAGAGTTAGATTTCAAGGAAAACATGATCACACTCTCAAGAAGCCCTGGAGACATCACTCTAAATGAGGATTTAGATATGTTATATGTGTATGTGGAATCACTATAATAGAACTTGAACTGAAATTTTTATTAATATATGTGTTTTATACATAGCATGCTCTCAAGGGAGATGTATGATCACTGATCTTCTACTATCCGATTGTGTTATATAATGCTAAAAATATAAATACATAGATTACAAAGTTGCAAAAGCAAAAAAAATTATTTTGGAAGTTAAAATTGTTGAACTTCCATGTGTGATTCTTCAACTTCTGATGGTTGTGTGGGTGACTTCCAAATGTGTAGTATGGTAGTAGATGCTCTGCCATAACATGAGCATTATAAGTGCCACCTAGCACAGTGTAATGTGGCATGATGTGTCCACATGATCAATGTGTAATATAGATGTTATGCATAGCAACTAAGTTGTATAGGTTGTCTAGATGTGTTGTGTGGATGATCAATGTTTTGCAAAGGTTGTGTGCATGGCATGGAATGGCACAATTTTGTCTATATTTTGCATAGCTCAAATGTGATGATGCATTGATCATTGAGTTGCGCTAAATGACATTGATATTTTTGATTAAAATTTGGCTCCACACCATTTCAAGTGGAATGAGAAATATTTTATGAGCTAGATGGTGTTAAATATGGCACTGCACGAAATGCACATGATGCATGGAACTACATGAAGGTACTCAAATCATGAATTTACCCAAATGGCCAAGGCACTCAAGGTAAGAGCATGGACCAATGTGATTTTGCTCGAGACAAAACTCCTTGGATATGTAGAGATGAGAAAGATGTATATGATAAGACGTTGTTAATAGAAAGGTTTTCTAAGTAAAAAAGGTAACTAAGAGGTTATCCAAACAAGACAGACCTAGGGCGAGGTGCATACAAGTGAAAATAATGTGAGGCCAAATGAAGCATGAAGGGGCACAAGGATGGAAGGTATGGATACACAAAGTGTTGTTTGAGATGAAAAGAGTTTAACATATTCATCAAATTGTTCACCCTTTGAAGGACATAAATGAAACAACCCATTACCAAAATTTTTTGTGACCAAAGGTCAAGCAAAGTAGGTCTAAATTTTTGCCCTTCACCAACGTTTTTCTCAATGCATCTATAAACTCTTAAAATAATGTCACCAAATTCAATAGGGAAAATGTGGATTTTCTTATTGTATTGGTGACTAGCACAAGCAAGATAAGAATCATAAGCCCAAGCACCTCTAATCCTCTTCTTGTCTAGATTCTCTAATTGGATGAGTCGGGTTGCCCTCTACTCATCATGATATAAGAGGCATTGAAGAGAGACTTGAAGGCTATGAAGTTAAACCTCCAAATAAATAACTTCTTCATAAATAAAGATTAGGGAGTAAGGGGTTGGCCACGTGGGTGTATGAATATTGGCTATGTAAGCCATGTTAAAGCTATAGGTGTCATTCACGTTTGTTATCTTTGAGGATTTTAAGCAAAATGGATTTGAGAGTTTTGTTTTTAGCTTAGTCTTGTCCATTCTATTGAAAATGGTAAAGAATCTGGAAAGATGGAAATTTATCAATGATAAAGACTTTGGAAATGCTAAACCAAAAATTATTTTGATTTTTAAAAAACTTTAAAATGACAGAGCCAATGATTGTGGTTTAATGACATGGCCTTCACCCATTTAGTAAAGTACTTAGTGGTGATAATGATGTGATAGTGGTCATCCAAAGAAGTGGTTTGGGTAATTTTGTCAATAAGATCTAGACCCCGAGGGAAGAAGAGCTAAGGAGTAATAATCCGTTGCAAAGTATGAGATAGTATAAGGATGGATTGAGATAACATCTGACATGTAGAACACTTTCTCACAAATTATATTATATGATGCTTAAGGTTGGGCTAAAAATAGCCAAAGCATAGAATCTTCCTAATAGTCACATTACCTACAAAATGGAATCCACATATCCCATTAATAAACAATAAGGGCCTTTTGGGATTCTATCTTGTTTTTATGCATTAGAGGCCAACGAAGGACTAATGGTAAAGAGTATCACCAAACACAACATATTTATCTAAAAATAACATGAATCACCTCCCAGAGGTACCTTCCAAAGGGTAAAATTGGTCTACAATGTACTAAATGACATCATAATACCAAGGGGAAAAACCAATGGTAGACATGTTGACAAAAGTATGTGCTTGGTATGAAAAATATCATATAATAGCGTAGAATCATCAATGAGATAATTAGCTAACTAATTAGCATGAATAGATCCTTAATGTATTTTTGCTTAATTTAAATTTGCTAATGAGGGTAATAAAATGACCACCACACTTAGAGAGAGTTTGTTATAAAGATATGTAAGGCCTCAGATTCAACATATATAGTCTACAAATGTGTGAGGTTTTGATTAAAGTTTCAAATAACATTAAATTTTCCAATAAAAATTTGAATGTCATGATCATCCTCATGAGGGAGAATGTTAATTGTAGCACGGATCTTGGTGGGATCAATGTCAATCATGCCTATGGAAATAATAAATCCAAGAAGCTTTCCAATTATAAAACCAAAAAAACACATTTCTAGGGGTTAGGATTTACTTCGTACTCTTTAAGACAACTAAAAAGAGTGTGAAGATCTTTGAGATGGTCTACTATTTTATTGTATTTTCCAAGTCATCAATGTAAGACTTATAACAATTTTGTGGATACGATCATGAAAGACATGAGTCATTGTGTGTTGATTGGTAGCCCCAGCATTTTTTAGATCAAAGGGCATGATAACATAACATAAAGGAGTGGGAAGGATTTTTTGTTTTGGTCTTTTCCAGAGATAAAATTTGATTGTAACATGAGAAACCATCCATCAAATACAACATATCATTCAATGACATTAATGATAAAATCAACAGAAGGTAAAAGAAAATCATCCTTAAGGCACAAGTTGTTAATATATTGAAAGCCAATACCAATCCAAAACCTTACATTTTTTTTAACAATGGGGATGATGTTTGAGATCCACATGGAATAATACCTAGACTTAATAAACCCAAGCTTAAGGAGATTAATTAGTTCCTCCTTGACCATGAGGGAAACTTTCAATTTCATAGGTCTCATATTTTGCTTGTCAAGATTAGCATTTGGCTTGGTGACTAAATTCTAGACAACTAAACAATCGAGACAAAACATCTAAATATTCCCAAGTGAAGTAATCAACAAACTTTGTGAAAATATATTTGTATATCTCAACATCCTAGGGGAAAGGGTAGACCTAAATTCTAAGGTGTCATGTTTCTCTTTTATACCAATATTGATGTCAATAGTGTCTTCTAGAGGAGAAGCATGCATGTCATCAAACTAAAGGAGGACGCAAGTGGAAGTTCTAAAGCATCTTCATCAACTACTAATAATTCTTGTTCTTCTCTAAAGCAGTCACAAGGATAAGGGATACGATAAAATCCCTTTTAATGATAACCCCTTGGGATCCCATTGTAAGCATGAAAGAATCCAAGGATTGTTTCATAGTTCTCAGCATAATATAAAGTGATGTTCATTTTATATTTACAAGTAGGATATAACAATGGAAATTCCCTCATCTTTTCAAAAAACTAGAGGCTTAGTCCCTATAGAGACAACAAACTCAAAACCCTGATCTTTTGCATAAGAAGAAAATGCATATGAAGATGAGATGTAGTCAACAAGTTTATTCATTTCCCAGTATGGAATTGATAGGAAAAAAGTCAATATTTGGATAGGGTAAGAACAATATCCTTGTAAATATAGAGACGCCCAACCCTAGTCTAATACACTAAGGACTATTTTAGATAAGTTGGACTTATGTTCCTAAATTGAATTGGAGAGAATGTTATAAAAATAAGAATTATCATATATTCTAAATAAATTGGACTAGGAGAATTTTAATAATTTATATCTATTCCCCATGTATTGCATTAAATAAAATTTATAATTGAAAAAATTCAAATAGTTTAAACTTATTTCTAATGTTATTTTTAAATTTGAACTAGTAATAAGTCCAAGTTATTCAAAATGGTCTTTCACTTTTGAAACTTGATTAACAACTAATTGTGAATCCCCAAAGACTAGGTTGTGAACCCTAGGCTCTTGGCTACCATGAGTCCAAGAAGAAAGGCTCATACTCTTACAACATTATTTGTGCAGTAAAATTCAAGTTTTAACAACAAAACTTAGCTCTATTAAAGTGGAGTGTTCAAATATCCTCGGGAAAGTTAGGTTCCCCTAGCTCATGTCAAAAGAATGATTCATCAATTTTAGAAATCTTGACAATGCATATGTCAACAATGTTATCAACGAGGACAACAACGACCCATTTTGGAGCAGAGGCCCCAAATTTATGAAAAATGGCAAGATAAAAGGTTGATCCTCCTCTAAAAGCTTAACAATTTCAGAGGTAGTCTTGATAAAAATAAGAGTGACGATCTCATATTCCTCTTTTGGCTTTTCAACTTGTGGGGTTTTAGGCACCCACTTAGTGGTGGCAATAGGATTTTTATGAGGAGTGCTTGGTTGGCTATAAAATTATAATCCATGTGTTCCCCTGACCTTTTCTTTTTATTGGCTTTATGGACATCGAAGTGACTAGGATCACCTTTGGCAACATAAACTCTTTCAAGATGATGAAATCAAAATTCTTGGAGGAGTGTGGAAAAAATTAA
The DNA here is from genome assembly GCA_037957365.1 of Torreya grandis. NCBI lineage: Eukaryota > Viridiplantae > Streptophyta > Pinopsida > Cupressales > Taxaceae > Torreya > Torreya grandis. The sequence continues at coordinate 3,122,944 of JARHVA010000513.1, read as the reverse complement.
TTTCATCTTCACAAGGAAGCCGCCATGGTACAGTGGTACAAACCACATGTAACCATATAAGGGTCTTTTTTATTTACAATGTTGACATTGGTATATTGGTGAAAACGAGGGTAGTAGTGTAAAAAAATCCAATAATAAGAGGTGTTGTCCAAATCCCAAAATAAGAGGCGTTTTCATAAGCTTGTGGTTGCATATGTTTTGAACATTTTTTACCAAATGACCCCACATGTTCATTGTATGGATCCAAGGGCTACCTAGGAACATGTTATAAATTGGTTTCCTTATCAAAAATGTAAAACTTTGTAAGTATACTCTTGGGCCCGAGGGTGATAGGGAAAATAATGGTGTATACATAGAAGTGGGTATGAAATTATAATAGCCATTAAGGATATTTGTAGTTTCCAAGCAATTAATATCAACATAACCCATTTGTCAGAGGAAGGAGAAGGGGGTGAGGGTGGCTATGTTAATTGCAGCCGAGCATGTTATAAATTGGTTTCCTTATCAAAAATGTAAAACTCTATAAGTATTCTCTTGGGCCCGAGGGTGATAGGGAAAATAATGGTGTACGTATAGAGGTGGATTTGAAATTATAATAACCATTAAGGATATTTTTAGTTTCCAAGCAATTAATCTCCACATAACCCATTTGTCAAAGGAGGGAGAAGGGGTGAGGGCAGCTATGTTAATTGCAACCCCATATCTTCCATGGCTCTTATGGAAAAAAAAAATAAGCCCATACTCAAAGGTGGAGAGCGCGTATAAACACCTAAAATCCAACACTTTATATCAATTTTAACTATCTGTTAATCATCTAACAAAATCCCTAAATCAATCCTCTATTTGCACTATCAAATCTTAATGTTTAGTCACTATTCATTGTCACTATTCATCACACATTACATTAGTTAAAAGTTAATTAATTAATCTCATCCTAATTTCAAATTCCATGGAATGCAATTTTTTTACTTACTATAAATTAAATAATCTGAATCTCAAATATATGATGTCATCACATCATCATCCAACTCGTAATCAAATCCACCTCATGATTCGACTTAATCCTCACGTTTTTACTATTTGAATTTTATACTCCTCGAAATCCCACTATTTAATTCAATAATCCAAAATTCCCCCTCATCTTCCACCATCCAAGATTTTCATATTGAATTAAAAATTACGTTCATGAGGAATTATCTTCAATCGTAGATTTTGAATCAAAATTGACTGTGCACACTTATTCAAAAAAGTTATAAATAGAAGCCTCTCCCTTCATTCTTAACAAGACTTGAATACGTAACTAAATTCTACCAACATGGAGAGCTTATCAGGGATCAAGATCATCACATCAAGCCCAAAATCATCAATTTGTAAGGGGTTACATTGTTGGTTTCTCCACGTGCATCCACCAAATACCTATGATTACAATCTAAGCACATCTACATTTGAATTTCGACAAAAAAGAGAACCCAAAGGAAAGGTAAATTTGTGTTTTATTTGTTTTCCATTATCTTGCTCATCTTTTTCTTGATCTTGCTCAATCAGGGGACACATGCTTAAGTCAATTATAGGATTTCATTTGATATTGATTTCATACTAAGTATATTAACCTATTATAATTGTGTGTTTCAATGTGATCACCCCTCCTCAACATCTTAGTGCTTAAATGTATAAATCTTGAATCAAAAAAGAAATTGATTTCCCTATATATTTGATCTTAAAGGTGGACGTCATTATCTATGTGATGAATCTGGGTCTTTGAAGAATGTGTGACATTAAATAGATTACTAAGACCCAAAGCTTCAAGTACATAAGGATATTTCTAGTTTCCAAGCAATTAATCTCAACATAACCCATTTGTCAAAGGAGGGAGAAGGGGTGGGGGTAGCTATGTTAATTGCCACCCCATTATCTACTATGGCTCTTATGAAAAAAAATTATAAGGCCATACTCAAAAGTGGAGAGTGGGTATAGACACCTAAAATCCAACACTTCGTGTCAATTTTAATTATTTGCTAATAATCATCTAACAAAATCTTTAATCAATCCTCTATCTGCACTATCAAATCTTAATTTTTATTCACTATTCATTGCACATTACATTAGTTAATTAACTTTTGTTAATTAATTAATCTCGTCCTAATTTCAAATTCCATGGAATGCACATTTTTTATTTTCTATAAATTAAATAATTTGAATCTCACATATATGATATCATCACATCATCCAACTCGTAATCAAATCCACCTCATGATTTCACTTAATCCTTACATCTCTACTATTTGAATTTTATAATCCTCAAATTCCCACTATTTAATTCAATAATCTAAAATTCCCCTTGTCTTCCACCATCCAAGATTCTCATACCAAATTAAAAATTACTTTCATGAAGAATCGTCCTCAATCGTAGATTTTAAATCAAGATTGATGATCCACATTTATTTTAAAAATATATAAATAAAAGCCTCTCCCTTCATTCTTAACAAGTCTGAAATACCTAACTCAATCCTACCAACATGGAGAACTTATCGTGCATCAAGATCATCACATCAAGCCCAAAATCATCAATTTGTAAGGGGTTACATCTTTGGTTTCTCCACGTGCATCCACCAATACCTACGATTACAATCTAGACACATCTACATTTGAATTCCGACAAGAAAGAGAATCCAAAGGAAAGGTAAAATTGTGTTTTATTTGCTTTCCATTATTTTGCTTATCTTTTTCTTGGTTTTGCTCAATCAGAGGACACATGCTTAGGTTAATTGTAGGATTTCATTTGATTTTGATTTCATACTAACTATATTAACCTATTATTCTTGTATGTTTCAATGGAATCACCCCTCCTCGACATCTCAATGTTTAAATGTATAAATCTTGAATCAAAAAGCAATTGATTTCCCTATGTATTTGATCTTAAAGGTGGACGTCATTATCTATGTGATAATTCCGAGCCCTTCTAAAACAAGTGACATTAAATAGATGACCAAGACCCAAAGCTTCAAGTTGAGCAATGCCATGGCAAGGCAATTTTTTCAATAAGACCATTAATAAAATGTGAGAAAAGGTCCTAATTAAGTCCTCAACTAAATTGTGAGTCCCAATGTGGTAAGTCCATTGAGATGAGGTAAAAAAGTATGTAGTGTTATGTGAAATGCATGTATATGAAACATCCAAGTCAAGATCAACATTGACCTCCTCATCAATTTTAGGTTCCATGAGGTCTATAAGCTTAGTCTTCCGTCCATAACCAAGTAGTGGAGGATATATTAGATGTGTGAGATGTCAAAGCATCAGTTTAAGATGGATGAGATGGATTCGCTGTGACATCTTGGGTCCTAGAGAAGTGTAATGACTTGTACACTCAACATGTGACAATGTCATGACCATAAACTTCGTGGAATATGTGACATTTGTTCATGTCATGATCCCTAGATCTCACGTTTGGTATTTGTTGATTATAATTCTCTCGAGGTAAGTGAGCTTGAGGTTGGCCCTAGTTTTGGATAGTACGTTGAGAAAAACCAATTCCATTGATAGTTATGGTGTCAAAATTCCTTGGCCCACCATTACCATTGTTGTTGGATGTGTTGTTATTGTTGCTTTTGCATTACGTCGAACATGTGACATCTTTTGTAGTGGCATTATGATTGTTATTTAAAATGTTAGGGCTTCAAAAAAAATTGCCCTGATTGTTTATATAATTTTATATATAATTGGTAACTTAACCATTTGTCCTGTAAGTTTTCCTACCATTGTCAATTGTCGCTTGATCAATCCTATGGGCAATGTCTAGGGAATCATCATAGGATCTGTCGGGGAATTTTGAACCTCTTACCTAGTCCATATGTTCAATAAATCTAAGAAGATGTAGCATGATTCTCATGGATCCATGCAAGGAACACATGCAAAGTAGAGGTATCGGTTCCACCTTGTAACAAATCGAGGAACAAACTCATTCAGTTATTTTTTGTTCATATTAAAAGTTAACACAAACTTTGCAATGAGTTGCTTGAAAGACTCGATCAAATGTTCATGGAGGCAATAACACCTATCAAAGGAAATCCCTTCTACAATCTTTGGAAGAAAAAAAATATAACAATGGCATCTCAAGAGATAAGCTCCCTCACACCCATGGCATAAACCTTGAAGTTACAGTAATGGTCAAGGTAAGGTTAAGATATTATAGAACTATTTGTCACATGATCATTAACCAAAAGGGTGGTCACTTAGCCTACAAGAAGAAGATATGATAGATAACCCGATGAAAGAGGCAACGTATGAGTGGGTGGAGTATTAGGTGGATCGCTAAGAATGTAATGGTTGTACCCTATGGATTTGAGGTGCATGTGGTAACGAAGTAGTAGGTTGTTTGTTGTATGATGTGTATAGTAATGTAGTCAAGAATATTTTGGTTAGAAAAGATGCTCAAATTTTAGGATGATATAAAAGGATTAGGTAAAAGGTTGTACTAGTTTGGATGGGAAGTCGTGTATAAATGACAAGGTGTTTGGTGGAAAAGTGTATGGTTGATTTGTGGAATGTGTGATGTGATAGGGAGGGTCATGAGTAACTAACTCAATTGGAGGCATATCTTGGCTAGCCTCCAAATCAAGAATTCCTCCAACCAATGTGGCAATGAGAGCATATGCAACATTATTAGCTTACATGGGTGAGGAGTATATCGGTAAGGAATAGATCAAAGGTGGATTGTATGGTACGTATCATAATGTAGGGGCATGGTGGCACTTTATGATGCATTAGGATGATAAAGTTGCTCTAGATGAATAACATTAAAGGGGAAAGTGGCCTTGGGTTGGCTACTTTCATAAGCGTAGACAACTCTTCTTCCATCTATTTAATTCTCCATTTGAGGAATCCAAGCTAGATTCATACTCTTGTTAAGGGTTATGAAGCTCAATATGGTGTGATATGAAGACTCAAGATTATTATCCACCATTGGCCATATTCATGTTCAACTCATGTTGGTTGTAGTGTAAATTGCATGTCATTATGAAGATCTAATGAGGAACTTAGCTCCTTTAGGTGAGGCAGGCTTACTTGTCCTAGGTGGTACAAGGTAAAATTAACAGTATCAAGGGTTTATATGACATGATGGTAATACTCGAGACGGGGAACAAACATAGTCCTAAGTAAAGTGCAAATCTTTGCATTGAGCATAAATAGGAAAGGTGGTGCAAGTAGAAGATGCTTCTCTCGAATCCATACATGTTTAGTTCATGAATTACCCAAGAAAAAAAGAAAAAGTATATCTAACTAAAAAGGAAAAGGAAGAGGACAAATGGAAAATTAATCCTTAACATTAGGCTCACTATAATTTGCGTGCAAATAAAACTACACAACTTACCTCACTTGACTACCTAAGGTCACAAAGATGGTCTTAAGGATTTTGTTGGTGGGTTGATTGACTTGTTGAGTTCCATGTTGCAATCATTTGTCAACTCTTTGCTCTATAAAATCTTCAATGATCTCATAATGAACATTGAGGGCTTGAAGTGGAACACATAACAAGTTGATTGAGCTATACTAATAAACATTGTTATGTTTTGAGATTACAAGTTCAAGTTGCATAGCATAGGGACGCTGCCATCTTCAAGGCACTGATTTAGTCCAAAATTCATCATCAAAAGACATAAATATAAGGAGTCATACTAGGCCAAATCTTGTAAAGAGTTAATCTACATTAGACTAAGAACTAATACATATATCTTAAATACATCTATCTAAAAAACCTCAAAGCTCTTATCTTGGATTTTTCAAATCACAATTACTAACAACTTTAGTGCCTTCTTTGCAAGTTTTTCATTAATTAATGAAAAATAATGTCAATCTAACAACACCAATGTGTCAAACTAGACAAAATCATTCCAAAGAAAAAAAGAGGCAAACTCCCCTGAATAGCCAAGTTATTACAATTTTTCAAGTTACGTCTCTAACAAAAAGAAAAGAAAAACTTCTAAATGACACTCAAATTGACATCAAATTTACACTAACCACTCACAAACATTCACATCACCATTCTCAATTGCCATCGTAAAACACTTCAAAATGGAATAAGCCAATAAGATGGAAAGAGTAACTTAAGCTCAAATTAATGTCCCCTTCTAAATGACACTTAAATTGACATCAAATTTATACTGAACACTCACAAACATTATAGCACATCACCATCCTCAACTATCATTGTAAAACACCTCCAAATGTAATAAGCCAAAAAGATGGAAAGAGTAGCTCAAGCTCAAATTAATGTCCCCTTTAAACTAATTTAAAATATAGGATATTAATGTAACCTACCTCCAAAGAAAGGAACAAGTAAACACATGCAAATTTGGTTAAAGAAACACGATCTTCTATTTTCTTAATCAAACTAAGAAATAGAAGCAAACATATCGTGTAAATAAGATAAAGCTAGATTCACTTCATCTACAAGCCCCATCACTGTTTTGAAATTGGCAAAGAGAACGTGAAGAGTGTACCTAATTTTTTTATATTATATGACAAATTGGAAGTGGACTGCTGCAAATTACCTTAACACAACTCCTTAATTCCTTAAATGATCTTTAAAAGACATTTTGATTGAAATTAAAATGAATTCAAACTATTTGCATTTTTTTAATTAAATAATCTAAATTAATGACACAAACAACATATGAATGGTGACTAAGTAAATAGGGATGCAAGTTTTGATATTATATGACAAACTAAATATTGACAAACCAAAAGTTGACTACCATGAATTATTTTAAAACAACTCCTTGATTCTACTAAATAATTTTTAAAAGATGTTTTAGTTGAATATGAAGGGAATTCAAACTAATTGCACTTCCAAATGAAATAATCTAAACTAATTATGGTGCACAAATACATTGCAAATGATAACCAAATAAATAGATATACAAAGAAGAGCAAACACACTTGCAATGATCAAAAAATACACTAAAAATATTAACAATAAAAAATAAAACAACAAACCTAAGTAGTAGTAAATAAATAATCGTGAAATGAAATATTATAGTTAATTGAAACTAGTAAGGTGTAAGGAGAATGTGACTTTAAGATTAGTCAAATTAAGGTAGAATCACGATTTCGTAATAAAGAGAAAAGACTTTTGCCTAAAAAGTGAAATTAGAATGTAAACTACAGTTTTGTAGTAAGGTAACCTAATAAGTATGACACAACAAAATAGGAGATGAATGGGTGTTGCCACAGATCTGAAAAGGAAAGGAGGGGGAAAGTAGGAGGGAAATGAAGTAACCACACAACAATATGGTAGATGAATTATGTGAAAAAAATGGTAAGACTGCAATAGATGACAGAACAATCAAAACACCTTCAATCATTATTAAAAAAATTGATACCAAATGTTTCAAGAGTCTAAGGTGTACCAAATGTTTAAAGAGTATGGTAATTACCATGAGAAAGTATCACCGAACTTCTAATTGCTTGGGATTATTAAATGTTTAAAGAGTAAGGTAATTACCATGAGAAAGTAACACCGAACTTCTAATTGCTTGGGATTATAAATAAGTTGAACCTTGCATAGTTTAATATAAGAAGTTGAAGACCTCTGATCGTCTAGGGATTATTAATAAGTTGAACCTTGCATAATTTGATATAAGAAGTTGAAGACGTCTGATCGTCTAGGGATTATAAATAAGTTGAACCTTGCATAATTTGATATAAGAAGTTGAAGACATCTAGGACTGAAAGTTCTAAATGTAAAATAAAATGAACAAACACAGTTTACTCTAAACCACCACCAACAATATGCTATGAACGCAGGATACAAAACCAATATCTTTTCTATACAATGCTCTTATAAAGAATGTGAAAGATTGTGACCTCTATATAAAGAAGTTGAAGACAAAATGACCAAAACAAAATGTAATAAAAATTCTAAATGGAAAACAAACTGACCAAACACAATTTATTCTAAACTACCACTAACATTACACCATGAACCTGTCAAATTCAAGAGGTCAAACTTATGTAAAAAATGTGATTGTAACCTCCAACCCAAGACAATTCCACTTAGCCATCTCAGGTGTCTCATTATGTCAAGAAGACCAATCGTCAACAATTTATTTAAAGCTATGAAAGTAGACCTCCTACCTCCAATGCAACAATTTATTTAAAGCTATGAAGCTAGACCTCCTATCTCCAATGCAAAATAACATTCCATACCCATCTCAAGAGACTCACCATGCCAAGAAGACCAATCTTCAACAATCTACTTAAAAAGTCAGGAAACAAATTTAAAATATAAATGGTAGTAAAAAAAAATAGTATCCAACAAAAATTTGAAATTTTATTTAAAATTTTATTAAAAAAATAAAAAATAGTTAAATATGTATCCAATTCATATATTAAACTAATAATGATTATCACATATTATTTAACTTATCATAAAATATTAAAAATTCTGAATCAGAATGCCCTGAAGGGGATTTGAACCCCTATCTCCTCTAAAAGAGGGGTGTTTCCTTTACACTACCAGAACTCTATGTCGCCTTCAATTTAGACAAGCATTTTATAAAGGTGTAGCTATAACATCATTCTAAGCTTTTAACATCATTCTAAGTTTAAAAGCCTAATACGGAAGTGTGTGAGAGAAATATAAATATTAAGTTTCAGTTTGTTTTAATATAAATATCAGTTTGTTTTAATAACAGAAATATTACTCCCCTCCTAAACTTACAGAAATATATGCATGCACCAATTTATACCAATCCTTCATATAAGTGAATCTATAAAGCTTTTACCACCAATCCCTTATATAAGTGAATCTATAAAACTTTTACTTACAGCAAGGAATAACGCAATCTTTATCAAGGTCCGAATATCATTTAATATCAATTTTTTATTTTGTAGACTGCAATAATATTGAGAAAATATTTAGCAACAGAATATAATAACAAACAAAATAATAAACTAGTTAGAATGTGTCCGGGTACAGATATCAGCATAACACAATCTTTCTCAAGGTCCGCATATCATTTAATGTATATTTTTTAATTTCTTTTAATCAAGAAATTTGCAGAGATACCGGTTTCTTTTAGCCGATGTGATTGTGTTTGACAACTCTTTATAACCATACCTCTAAGCAACTAGACAAAATTCCCATTAAAATTACTAACATGGAAAAGCTACCAAGCTGTGAGTGGGCTGTCCCTTCTCCAAAGCTACTTGAAAGAAAAAACAAACTTAATTATGCAGCTTATAAACAATGTACAGGCAAACAAAATTTTAACAATCATTTCATTGGTGTCATTGACGCATAAATTTCCACTCTTAATTCAAATATATAACTGTAAAGCTGTTCAAATGGCACATATATAACAACATGCGCCGGTCATGTTCAAACCACATATACACGGAAAATAAAAGAGGCTTAACGAAGCAGCAAGCAAAAGAAAATAGCTTATGCTCTCAATTACTATCAAAAGAAAATAACTTACGATCTCAATTAATACCAAAAGATATAACGAGTTGTTTTTTCGATAAAAAAAGACTAGAGCTTAATAAGTTAAAATTCAGAATGTATCCTGCAATCGGAAGACTTTTAACTAATAATCGTCACATGGAAAAGCTCAACAGCCTCAATGTATCTAAACTGAACATGTACAGTCTGCACAAACAACATTGAGATCTAATCTAATTAACTTGTGTCATAGCAAGTGAACGAATGACATTTTCGAACCTTGAGGATTTGTCTAGCTCGAAACATCGGAAATAAATATCTTGCCCATACGCGCACCCAGAAATCTCCACCACTGTGAAACCAACTTCAAAACTCAAATGAACCCATAAATCTCCACCAAAATGAATCACTGTGAAATCAACTTCAAAACTCAAATGATAAGACAGCTTTGAAATCTAAGTAGAAGGAAAGGATCACTCTGAAACCAACTTCAAAACTCAAATGATAAGACAGCTTTGAAACCCAAGTAAAAAAGAAAGGCCAAATGCAATATAAAGCTACAATAAAAAAGATCATTCATCATGAAGAAGCTGGGCCTCTTAACAATGATCTTGCTTCCATGTATCCATAATATTACATATTCGGCTAGGCCACAGAGTAGATTAAGCTCACTTGAGTCTAAATGTGACCGCATAATTAGAGCATCAAGAGAACCCAAAATGGGATTACATCTACAGCATTAAATAAATTCCATCACATTGTTCATTAACATCTAAAAGAAAAACAACTCAATTTAAAACAGTATAAATAAATTCCTAGGCTCTATAATTAGTGGCACCTTATAACATCATATTGTTCATTAACATCTAAAAGAAAAACAACTCAATTTAAAACAGTATAAATAAATTCCTAGGCTCTATAATTAGTGGCACCTTATAGAGGGCATATAATGGTATATCATTTTGTTCTAAACAAGCGAAAGAAAAAATAACTCAACTTAAAACAGCATAAATAAATTCTTAGCATCCGTCAACAGAAAAAGAACTGTCAAATTGTAGGCAGTTGGCACATTAAATGCCTCTAAATTAATGCTAAACACTTTCAAGTCAAATATGTCTTTTAATGCTAAAAGACATTAAATCAGATTTGTACTTTCAGTACACTCATTCATATTAAATACCTTTAAAATAATGCCTACACACATTTTAAATTAATGCTTACATGTGCCTTTTCAGTGCATTCTAGATTCACATTAAATGCCTGTAAATTAATGCCTAGAGACTTTTAAGTCAGATATGCCTTTTCAGTACATTCTAGATTCACATTAGATGCCTCTAAATTAATGCCTACATACTTTTAAGTCAAATATGCTGTCTAATTATAGGCAGTTGGAAAATATTCTATAGATTCACAGTAAATACCTCTAAATTAATATCTGCACACCTTAAATTAGATATAAAAAATATTATATAAATTCCCAATAAATGTTTTTTAATGTCTTTTCAGTGCATTCTAAATTCACATTAAATGCCTTTAAATTAATGCCTAAATACTGTAAATCAGATAAGCTGTCAAATTATAGGCAGTTAAAAAACATTCTATAAATTCACATTAAATGCTTCTAAATTAATATCTAAACACCTTAATTTAGATATAAAAAATATTCTATAGATTCCCAATAAATGTTTTTAAATTGATGTCTAAACATCTCGAGTCTGATATGTCTCTTCAGTGCATTCTAGATTTACATTAAATACCTCAATTAATGCTTAAACACGCTTAAAACCAGGGCCTCATGGAGGAAGGGCCTGCTGTTTTTAATGAGGAGGTGGTCTCATGAAAAATGAAAGGGATGGTAGAAGGAAATTTAATAATCTTTTCCTAAAAGTAAGGAACTAGCTATATTGACAAAATTAATATAAATTTTAATTATAAATAAAAATATAATAATTTTAAATACTATCTCTTATAAAATTACAGCTCATGGATCACTTTTGTTACATATACTCCTAAATTCACTCTCCTATCCTCTAAAAAAATTTAGGAGCCCCCCCTCCCATGGGACCACTTCCTTAAGTCAAATATGTCTCTTCGACTCTCCAATGGCTTCTACCACTAAATTTTTCATTGAAATGCCTCAGTCAACTAGCTTTTTTTTGAAATAAAACTTATCCTACATTGGTTGAGGGGGCTTGGTCCATAAAAACATAATCCAATATATCATCTTAATGTCAATGGAACTTAAAGCCGCGATGGAAGTAGAGTTTTAAAAAGAAAAATAAATAACAACATATAAACCCAGTATGTTATGATCCTAATGCTAACGGAGTTTGAAACCACACTAAAGTCCCAATGGTTGAAGAGGGTTAAAAAGGAAGAATAAAAAGTTACATAGAAATAAATCTCTTTGTTAACTTTAATGATTTATCCTGTTTTTAGAGGGTCACTAAAAAAGGAAAATATAGGCATTTGTTTTTAATTTTTAGAGAAAGGAAAATATAAAGCTTTTAGGTTTTTCGAGAGGCACTACAATGGAAAATATAAGCTTTTAGGTTTTCTTAGAGGCACTAGGATTGGAAAATGTAAGTTTTTAGGTTTTCCTAGAGGCACTACAATGGAAAATATAAGTTTTTAGGTTTTAATGCTAATGGAGTTCGAAGCCGGAACAGAAGTGGCCCCAACATAAATATAAAGCTTTTAGGTTTTTCGAGAGGCACTACAATGGAAAATATAAGCTTTTAGGTTTTCTTAGAGGCACTAAGATTGGAAAATGTAAGTTTTTAGGTTTTCCTAGAGGCACTACAATGGAAAATATAAGTTTTTAGGTTTTAATGCTAATGGAGTTCGAAGCCGGAACAGAAGTGGCCCCAACAGTTATGTTGGGGCCTGCTAACCATTTTTCAACAGGGGTTGCCGAGGAATTGTAGGAGATTAAATTTTATTTTAGGTTTTATGAAAATAAAAAATTGGAAAAAAAAAACCCTTTACGGCATAAGTTGAGCCCGAACAGCTCGCAAAAAAATCTCTCCCGAAACAGTTGCTGCTGAGAGATTCAAGCATTTTTAATTGAAACGGTAAACATTGAAAGAAAAATACATGAGAACCTGCATGGGGCTGTTAAAAGGAAGAATAAAAGGTTAACTAGAAATAAATCTCTTGTAGGCTTTAAAGATTTATCATGTTTTTAGAGGGGCACTATAGAAAGAAAATATAAGGTTTTCGGTTTTAAGAGGGACACAACAGAAAGAAAAATATAGGCTTCTAAGTTTTTAGAGAGGCATTAAACAACGAAAATATAGGCTTTTTAAGTTTTTAGAGGGGCACTACAGAAGGAAAATATAAGACCATTATCCAAAATGACAATTAACATAGCATAAATACACCAGCCAGCCAAATAACAAGTCGGGCTCTAAGCGGATAATCACCCAACCAAGAAATTGTAACAGACAACTGTTACCTTCAGAACGGTGAAGGATCAACATGAGCCATCTTTAGTCCATAAAAGGATCCATTCCTAAAATCAAAATCTCGAATCGAGGAAGGATCGTGAAAACCAAACAAACAACAGTGGAACATACCCTCTAGTAAACCTGGAGGGGAAATAGGAAATAGGAGAATGCAAATAGCGATGTCTAGAAGCGCCCCCAAAATCTTAAACATGATATTTAAGTATATCATTGGGATGGAAACGGGAATGGGGGATGTGAACAGGAACCGTCAGGTGGGAAATCTGCCTGCAGATAATAAGATCATGTCAATAACATGGTAAAGTTTGCAATAAAACAGATCCAGCTTACTTAGAAAAAAAAAATCATCTCCATGATCAAGAGACAAATGATACAAATCATAGCTGGCCATTATAGTTTTTGGAGTCGTACACTAACACTTTCTCAAGACCATTTATAATTAGCTGGCTAGAGGGGCAAAGACTATCAAAAATTGAAAAAAATGGCTGTAGAATTACTGTGCTTACCCCATTGATGATTCTAAGTAGTTCTCACACATTCATTTTCGATTTAATCTAGTTATATTGACAGAATTTTTTACATTCTAGTTTGTTCAACTCCAGATTGGAAATATGCAACTTCATGTCATTATGCTTTGGTCAATGGAACCATTCAGAACTACAGAATTATGCATTGTTGCAAGCATTTTCTGGCATATAAAACAAATGATATACAATAAGCTGCTACGTTGAATATATGTTACTTTCCGTTTTGACATAGGTCGCTTCTACTCTCTCTCTGGAACAGAACTGCAAAAACTAATAGCAGAAAACGAATGTGCTAAGAGACACATTTTCTAGTCCACGTTCTACTTTAACGCAATTTCTTGTCAATGCAACGAAAAACATAATGCGTGTGTAAGTCCATCGATATATATCTGATATCATCCCTTATCAGTACCCAAGTACAAGATATGTCAAAGCATATCTGATTATTTTAGAAACAAACATTCCATGGCTTGAGGCTGCAATCATCACTTGTCTGTTCTAATCAGTTCTTAGACAAAAAGAAGCATGTACCTTGACTGTCGAGGATTCTCCATCGTCAATCAACCTTGAAGCACAACCCTCTCTGTTGCAAGAAGACTCGTGGCAATTCTTAACAATAACCAGCAAAAACAGTCAACGAACTTATAAACGCAATGCTCGTTTCGTAGGAAATACATAAATATAATATGCTGCCAATTCCAAATCTGTCGATACATAATTCCTCTGCCTCCAAAAACCCAAAACTGACTGTTGTTGCTCCTTGGAAAAGCGTCTTCAGAAGAAAATTGCATTGGAATAAAATTGTTTTAATGCAATACATATAATCACAATAACTTGAGCATTCAAGCTACTAAACAAGCTCCTCCTCTTTGAACAATGTTCAAAAATTTACAAAATAAAACATAAATAAAGATTTCACCTTACATTTAAATAATTTTAAAATATCTAAAAATAAAACAAAACCATGGGCAATTTATTTTCTAATTCAAATGCATAGAAATTATGGCAGTCAATTGCAACTCATAACATCATTCTGTCGCCTTACATTTAAATAATTTAAAATATCTAAAAATAAAACAAAACCATGGGCAATTTATTTTCTAATTCACACAATAACTTGAGCATTCAAGCTACTAAACATGCTCCTCCTCTTTGAACAATGTTCAAAAATTTACAAAATAAAACATGAATAAAGATTTCGCCTTACATTTAAATAATTTAAAATATCTAAAAATAAAACAAAACCATGGGCAATTTATTTTTTAATTCAAATGCATAGAAATTATGGCTTTCAATTGCAACTCATAACATCATTAACAAGCTCCTCCTCTTTGAACAATGTTCAAAAATTTACAAAATAAAACATGAATAAAGATTTCGCCTTACATTTAAATAATTTAAAATATCTAAAAATAAAACAAAACCATGGGCAATTTATTTTTTAATTCAAATGCATAGAAATTATGGCTCTCAATTGCAACTCATAACATCATTCTGCTTTCAAAACGTGTTGCGGCCATAATAGATAATTTTAGAGTGAAATACTGTAATTTATAATTTTACATTGAAACACGTAATTTAGAGCTCCTTAACTTACATTTAGTTGATCAATTATGTATCTCGTGTATAATCCATATTTAGCCGAGCACTTGTTTTTTAAAGTAAATTTACATGTCCTTGCCAGAATTAGACGACTGTCAAAACAAACCCCTCAGAGATATATTCAATATGGAGAGTATTTAATATTAAGTGTCACATGGATAGGGTTAAAAGTTGACTGTTTAGCCAAAAGAATACTCTCAACCGTTTAGCCAAAGGAATACCCTGATTTATTATAAAAATTGAAAGAAAACGGAATACATAGCTTCAATACATTCTTACTCATTAATTTATTTCTAATATAAGTCTACTTATCAATTGTAAAAAATTGAAAGAAGAAGGAAAAACTTAACTAAAAAATAGAAAATTGAAAGAAAAAAAGACAAACTTTGCTAAAAAATAAAGCTCTGATTTAAATATACCCTAACTCATCAATTGTAAAAATCAGTAAGTTTGCCATACTAGTTAGCCAAAGAAATGCTCTGATTTAAATATGCACTTTCTTCATCAAGAGTAAAAACTTGAAAAAAAAAGAAAAAATTAAACAGATATGCTTAAAATTTTTGCCTTTCTGCGTACCTGACATATACCTGGGGAATAAAATGCTGCATTTTTATGGTGTGGAGTTTTTTGTTATCATCTTTCAGTGTCGAAAAGAGAACCACCACCCAATTAAAGACACCAGACGCCATTAAAGGAACACATAAACACAAACCACAACACAAAACCCCGGCCTAAAAAGCGGCACGAAGGCTCGGGAAGGGCATCCCTTCCCAAAGGCAAAGAAAATAGTTTATATTAACTTAGCATGGCCTGCCTGCAAGCGCACCTGCAAAGGCAACGCCATATAAACCCCCAAATCTGTTCAAACTAGTGGTTATTTACATGTATCGGTTGTCTATCCTTCGCAAAATACATAAAATCAAATCCTTTGGTACAGTCCGCATCTTTCAATAAAACAGCTCAAATCTAACAGATCTACAAAGATCAGAAACTAAGCAAATATCTTTTCTATGTCTTCCACGCAGCCAACAATCCACCGTCAAATCCCTCATTGACCCAGATAATTCACCGTGCAGTTTTATAGACATGTGGAGAAGAACACGGCTAGCAGACGCAAAAACGCAGTTAAAAACCCCCGAACAGATGCTTGCGCAGAAGACCAAAAAGGAGCTTCGAACCCAACAAATTGCAATTGATAAAACCGAACGAGGGTTCCATTAACCTGAACCTGCAATTTAAAGAAATTTCAGGAAGCAACGAGCGGCTCAGATTACGGCTGGAGCATCAACGGATGGTAGTTTAACACGTCATCATCCCAAGTCTTTGTTCGGGAGGTGGGATGGTACGTACCGTGTCAAATCTGTCTGGCGATAGTATCAAGGAGATGTATTTCAAAATCAAAACAAAAAAATCTTTCCTGGGAAATTCAAGGGTTAAATTTGACGGTCATCCTTGCCCGTCAAGAAAATTTTTTCTGATGGTTTTTAAATTAATATCACTTTGCACGTAACGTTCATTTATCATTTTTGACTTTCATAATTTTATATAGAAATTAATTAAACTTATTGTTCAGGGGATGGGGAACCCTGAATAACTCTCCAGATGGATATTCCTCAATATTTCTCAAGCGTTGAACCGAAGCATTCCCATCTCTGTGGAGTCCGTAGAAACCCTGCAGAGTCCATAGAAATGGCCTTGCAGAGTCCGTAGAAAACTTCACTGCTAGTGTTGAGTCCGTAGAAATCCAAACTTTGCAGAGTCCATAGAAATGGACCCGCAGAGTCCGTAGAAAACTTCACTGCTACTGCTAGTCTGCTAGTGCTGACTCTCCCATGACAATTTCCCCTGGCCCCCGGGATTTGCATTTGAGATTTTTTTTTAAAAAGAAAGTACACATGTGTCAAGGATCAAATACAATTGTGAGCACATGGTCGTGTTGTCAGACTTGCTTTTTTATTAAGTTTTAGCATGTTCCTACAAATCTGTGGAAATGTCCAGAACTTGAGGCACGTGCACACGTACGGACGATCATGCTTTTGATTCCCTCCACGCTAAGGTTTGACCGCCTCCTTTATTTTTAATGGAAGATTCGGTGATGGTTACTGATGAGTCCATAGAAATCCAAACTCTGCAGAGTCCATAGAAATGGACCTGCAGAGTCCGTAGAAATCCAAACTCTGCAGAGTCCATAGAAATGGACCTGCAGAGTCCGTAGAAACCCTGCAGAGTCCGTAGAAAACCTGCAGAGTCAATAGAAATTTGCAAGACTAGTGCAAAATCAAAAACGTTGCTTAGACTTGAACCCGATTTTGTATTTTATTAAAATTGTCTGTTAGCTCTGCTACTCTTTTCACAGCATCCCTCTCGAACTAATGGCCGCCAAGGGAGAAGATATCAGCAACAAATATGTTAAAAACACAATCAGAGCCTTTTCCTTCAAAGTTTATTGGCAAATTGCATTTATTGACATGTGATAAGTGTTTGCAAATGGTGGACGAGCGAGACGGTGGTTGTTGTCACAGGAGCAAACAAAGTCATAGGTTTTGAAATCGTCCGTCAATTAGCTGAAAATGGTATGAGAGTTGTGCTCACTGCAAGAGACGCTAATAGAGGATTGACGGCCACAAAAAGCCTTAATGATGAGGGCCTTCATAATGTGGTGTTCCGTGCGCTGGATATACAGAACCCCCATAGCATTTCAGAATTTGTCATTTGGTTGAAGGATACACTCTAGGCTTAGGATAGGTACTAGTGATATTTGATTGTACCGGGGTTTGCAATAGGCTTCGTTGTTGCCTAGGCTCAGGGAAGGTTCATGTATATTTTTTTAATTTTCTAACATTTTTTTGATAGATTTGGAGATACCTTTTGACAGATTGCCGTCAATTTTTAATTGTTTACAAATAAATTAATGTTAAGTGGCAAATACAATATAAAGATTAATTTTAAAAAGTTTTGACTAAACATAAAATTTGAAAAGAAAAAAATACTAGTTCTCTGTACGAATTGAAAATTGCAGTGCATGCTCACCTGTTAATTTAGATTCTAGAACACCATGTGTACGGCACTTGACTGATAGCTTGCGCACGCAATAATAACAATACGCTTTGGAATATCATTCATTGATGACCAAAAAACTTGCATACACGGGGGCCGAGGCCAGGGGTTAAATTTGTAGTCACATTGCTTATTTCCCCTTCCACTACAGAGTAAGAATCATGTTTTTGTTTTTCCTTTCACCGCTGAGATTGTATTTACAGTGCCATTGATCTATTTTTGATAAAAAAGAATCAATTACTTTTAATTGTTTTTTTTCATCTATTATAACTTAGTCATAAGATGTATCCATTCAGCGGATAAGCAACAAGCACAAATAGGTCCTTTGAACACAAGTAATGGTCTCTAAAAAACTTAAGAACAAATTATAGTTAACAGTATGAAATTCATAGCCATAGTCATAATTTTGCAAATATATTCAATGCCATAGTCACAATTTTGCAAATATATTTAATACTTGACTATTTCAACTCAATCTTTCATATGACAGACCTATGAATGCACTAAAAATCTTACAGCATACTCTTCGAGACCATCAACAGAAAATCAAGATATTCTAAATGTTATTTGAGAGAAGATTCTTGATGAAGTAGACTCAAAATACATGTTGGAAATATGATACGAGGATAACCTTAGCTGTAGAATACAACTCTAGAATGGATTTGCCTTTTGCACTAGTTTCATATTTACAAAAAAAAATAATGTATATCTTCAAAAAATTCAAATGTATATCTTCAAAAAAAGCAAACGTATATCCACCAATTTTGACTTGAAAAAACACTATTAAAAAAGTAGTGTAAGCAAAAACTTGAGTGTTCATTGGTTCATATGAAATACAATACCATTATAAATATGTTCACATAGAACATTTTAAGATATTTTAAATCTTTCTTTGTTTGACATCTTTCCAAATTTCATAAACCATGTCCCAGTCCACCATTGATATATCAAGACCTATCAATGAAACTCGCATCAAGGCATCCAATGTATCCAATGAGAGTTTTGTTCTCCGTATATCTTTTATTATATTTTGTCTTGAAAATCCTCTCTCACATGTTGGTGTACTTGCCGGGATGGTAAGTATTGCTTGCCATAGTTTTGTCATATTTGGAAAGCTTGTATGTGAATCTGTAGCACAAAAAACCCTCCAAGCTTCCTTCATGCGGAATCCTTCACAACTAAAGCGAAGAGTATCAACAAAATTATACAACTCTTTTAAACAACCTTCAAAATCAAAGAAAGCTTTTTCTCCCTCACATAAAGTATGTTGCAAGTGTTCAAAAATGTTAAGAAGCCACCACTTTGAATTTTCTTCTCTAGTATGTGCATCCTCTGAATAATGACAAGCGCTGAACAACTTTATAGAATTGAAAAATGAAAGATCTGGGAATCTTTCATTTAAACAATCTATAAGTTTTTGAACATATTCTTTAGCAAGTTTTTTGCAGCTCTCTAATCAACCCTCAATGTAAGGCTTCATTCTTTGTTTTGGTGGATCAACATAATCATCATGCACATTTGAAATTGCCACAAATTTTAATTCATGCCTATGAATGTGTCCAACCTGATCAATAATCTCTAAATAACCATATTTAGAGCTCTTTAAAAATTTAGACAAGTAACTTGTACCATTTGCAAAAGTGTTGGACCTTAGAAACCACCTGCTTAAAGTTTGTATAGTAGTATCTATGGCTGTCCCTAAAGATGTGACATCCACATTCTCTTCTTGAAATTTTTTATTCAATTTGTTTAGTTCACACAATATATCTGCAAGCATATGCAAGAAAAATTGTAATGAGAAGATCCTAGCCTTATCATACCATGAGTCTCTCTTCTCACTTTTTCATAAAGTCAACAATGAAGGCATCAACACAATAAGTCTTTCAATAACTTGTCCTCTTGAGAGCCATCTAACTCCATGAATTTGAAGAGCTTGAAGTGTTTCAAGTTGCATGAGTTCTTGAAGAGCAATAAGTTCATTATGTCTTTTAGTATAATTTTGGACCCAAGAATATACTTTATTTGCCAAATTTTCAACAAACATCAACTCAAGAAAAAATTTAGCAGCATCTGATGCAGCTAAAGCCTCATGATGAGCAATGAAATGAATACCCATAAGATTGTGTACATATTTTTTTAAAAGAGTAACAAATCCATTTTCACTCCCCACCATTGATGAAGCACCATCTGTAGAAACTGCTATCAATCTTTTATTTGAAAGACCCCTTTCTTTCATCAAAACACATATTGCCTCATAGATTGTTTTCCCTTTTCCATCACACACATTTATGAGCTTTACAAATTGTGAAATAGGTGGCCCCAACTCTTTTGAGTCTAGAAAAGTAGCATAAAGCACAAGGTGTTTCTCTAAGCTTCGTTCTGTACTTTCATCCAACATCAAAGAGAACAATGGACTATCTAGCATTTTTGCACTTCGTTCCTCTTCAAGATACTTAGATATGGAAAAAAGAAAATCATTTGCAGCCATATGATTTGTATATGATTTATAGTCCTTACTTTTCGGCATGTTTGGTGTTTCTAAATACATTTCAAGAGAGCAAAGGGACTCATATTTTGAGAGAGGCAAGTCTTCTTGCACAACCCAATAAACTAATTTCATAGTTGTGATGATTTTTTCCTTATTAGTATCATCAATGTTTGCAATGTGTTCTGGAATTGATTTTGCTTTCCCTTCATTTTAACATATCCATTTTGCTTGTGAAATTTTATGGATATTTGAATCTGCACGAGTAATTATTGCATCATGTTGCAAAGTAGTACAACCAGTCCCAGTGCCCCGTGGTCCCACAGATTTGTGTGCTTCACAATATATGCATTTCATAATTGTTTTCCCTTCATGCATTGCACATGTTAACCACTTAAATTTAACTTTCCATTCATCTCTAAACACTCTTTTTACTCTAGCCCTTTTTTTGTTTTTTGTTGAAGCTTCCCCCTCTTCAAATTCTTCACTATACTCATCATTACACCCTAATATATTTAAGTCTTCATTTAAATCAAAATTGTGATCCTCTTGCAATGAAGCTCTTGATGTTCCAGACCATGGGAAAAACTTTCTAATTGAAGACTGATTTTTTTTTTATTTTGAGACATTTTAAATTATATACCCCCTGTACAAACCAAATAACAAAATTAATAAGATATAAATATTAAATGTAATTATATAAAATTAAATGTAAATTTTATTTAATACAATAAAGCCCTAATGATTATAGTTAAAATTATTTATTTCAGAATGTAAATAATTTTCAGATGTCATTTTTTAATATTGTATAGATGATGATAATTTTGGTTTAAATTCATTTATACATATTAATGAAATATCGTTAATTATTCTCGATTATTAATAATTATCAATTTATATTTATTAATAGAATATAATGATTCTTAATTAATTTATACATATTAATAAAATATTATTAATTATTATTATGGTTTTTAATTAAATTAAAAATTACTATAATTTCATTATCATGATTTTTGGATTGAAAGTTACCATTTTATTAATTATAAAAATAAATACATTTAAAAGCTATTAAAAATAAATACACCTAGAACTTAGAAGCTATATTTTATCATGATTTTTGGTTTGTTTAGGGTGGCCAACAGAGGTTAACACGCTGAAGACAGTGTTGGGGAATTTAGAGAGCTAGATTAACATAATAAGACAAAGACAATGATGAATCGTGGTGATCTTGGTCAGTGATAGACTGATAGTGGTTTTGCAAAACTCAATGTGATCTTTCATTAAGATTTAAAATAGATATACAATATTTAAAAATGTAATTTCACATACCTCCAAGGCTCCAAGGTCCCCCCCCAATTTACACCAGCGGCAACTCTCGAAATCTGCCCTCAAATTTCTCAGTGACTAGAGTCACAATCTCCTCGCCCAAGTCCCTGTGGTTGTTGATGATGGAAAATTGACAGCAAAATCCAATGCAAAAACTCAAATGGGTACTGGGATACTTTTGTGGTGCTACCTTATTCTGTCTGAGTGCCACGACCCATATATTCTCAGTGAGCTGCTCAATATATTCTCACACGCAGGCTGCAGGCTCAATATTTTGTTAATACCATATATTCTCACACGCAGACTACAGGCTCAATATTTCTCAATATTTCGTTAATACCATTACCAGGGGATCGGGGTCATATTCTCACACAGTCACATGCATGACGCAGGCTGTAGGATGCAACAACACCAGTTACACCACATTAGGGATTCAAATTTTGGGGGAAATTGAATTTGAAAATTGGAATGACCAATACCACGAGCATGGTCCACAGTCACCAACCCTCTTCAACCACCACGGTCCACGGCAAATGCAATTCATCAATGTTGAGCAGCTGAGCCCTATTAATGAATTAAAATTTAGAATATTTAACAGTTTTAGACTACTAGTCTTCTGCAGTCTACGGTGCCCGATGGAGATTTAAAATATTTAACTTATTATGGTGCCAAACTGCCACTGCCAATTGCCAACTTGCCACTTGCCACTGCCGCCGTTTGCTCCTGTAATAATTAGTGTTGGAGGCTGGAGTTGCAGACTGCGGAGCATATAGCCTATAGGCTTAACCTTTTATAAAACTAGAATGGGTGTTTTTAAAATGTGAATGTCAAAATGACAGTCTTTTAAAAAAAATCCCCGTCCTTCATTACGGTTAAAAAAAATAGAAGTATTTAACAGTTAAAAATGGTAAAAAATGTTTAAACGGGGGTCAAATTTAACCCCTGCTGGGAATATCCCCAAACTACGATTTTTTCAATATTAGATTTATTTGATGTTCACATGACTATTTAACTTTCCCGAGAATTTTCCCCAAGCTAGCTACAATAGATGTAAGGTGAAAATAAATTTCAAAGAATTATAAGAAATATATAGATTATTTTTAATATTTTTTTGAACTATTTGATTGGTAATATTGAACAAATTATGATATATAAAGATTATTATAAAATTTAGTTTTTGCTTTTATTTCTCTAATTTATTGTTTTGGTTTGTTTTTGTAAATATAAAATCCACGTAATTCATTTACAACTATTACATTAAAAATTATTGAAAAGGTCTTTAGATTAGATAGACTCCCCTTTGAATTCTTTCAAGTTATGTGGCTTATTCTCAAAATTGACTTGTTCAATATTTATAAAATGTGAAGGTCAATGGATCCATGAGGGCTATCATCAATAATGCCTTGATCAAACTTATTCTCAAATCCGGAAACACAAACATGTTAGTGGTGTGTCTTATTACTCTACTTAATGTTTCAAACAAAGTATTCCCAAGGTTATTGTTATGAAGCTTAAAATTATTGCTCAAGATATTGTTCACCCTGAACAAATCGAGTTCCATAAAGGTAGATTAATCCTTGATAATCTTCTTTTTGCCTAAGAAATTACCTAATAGGCTAAAGGCTCAAATCAATATGCATTATAGCTCAAACTTGACTTTGATAAAGCCTACAATCAAATTTGATGGCATTTCATTCTCAAAATGCTTGAGTGGTTAGGTGTCGTTCCTCACTTCAAGCAGCGAAGTCAAATGCTTTTTACAAAGGCACAAACTCAAATCATAGTTAATGGTAGCCTCATTGACAAGGCTATCCTCATGACCCCTTTTTGTATGCTTTAGTTGTTGATGCTTTGGGCTAGATGCTTCAACAAGCCCATGATCGAGGAGATCTAAAAGGAATTCCCTACCCACAAGGTGCCCATGCTCTTAACTCTCATTGTTTGAATGATTCCATGCTCTTCTTACAGAATTATGAATATGAAATTACTAATGCCCAAGTGTAAACACCCAAATTCAATACAAGCCCATACATTATGTCATTTATCACACCTTTTAAATGCATAGACTATTGATAGCGAACGAGGCATCTATTGGTGCATTTTACTTGAATATTTATCTATTCTAATTTTTAAGTTTGTCTATTAGACATTTATCTTGCCACTTTGTCATTGGGATCCCCAGTTTTGGTCTTTTGTCCTTCTAGACAAGTCCAAAGTAACTGGATAGGAGTAACCTACTACCCTATCTGCTTGGCTCAGACTTGTTTAGGCATAATTTTCAAAATTATTTCAGGGGCATGTTTCATTTCATTCTTATTTTTTACAAGTGGGTCTTATCTTGGGTTGGATTTTGCACATTAATAGGTCAAAAATTTAAAATCAAAACATCTATAAATACAAGGCTTCTTTAAGGCATTAAAGACAATTATCCTCACTCTCAAAATGTAATCAAAGGTTTTCATGTTTTATCTATAGGTCTATTAAATAAATAATCAAAGCTAAACCTTCATTTGCATACTTGGGCCAAGGGTAAAATATGAGAAAGAGCATCTAGATTTGCATTCATCATTCCACACACACATGTAAGTGGGATAACTACACTTGAGAATTGAGTCCTCTTTCAAGTATTGATAGTGTAGTGCAATATTTGGTATTTCAATGATGATTGACCAACATCGATCTAACTCAAGCCTTTTCACCTAATTTCCCCTCCATTTGATTCCACTTTGATTCATGTGAGATAAACTAGGGTTTTATAATTACAAGTTCTTTGTGTGCTATCATAGATTAGAATATGCGTCCATGACCCTAATTCATGCATGTACAGGGAATGAAATAATCAATTTTATGTCATAATCAACCAAGACAAGTTTGTGGTCAACAAACTCAAGTGCATTACATTGTTGTCCTTCTATATCAGACCTATCTAAATATACTCTTTATTTATGTTTTTGATATGTCATTTCTAGTTCTTTGCTCTCTATGCTTGTTTATGTCTGCTATCTATCGAAGTCAATCGAAACAAGTTTATGGTCAATAGACTTAGCCGCACTATGTTATCATCCACTTATGACGGACTTGTCTAGATTCTTTTTCTATTCATGATTTTAATACTAAGCATGCACAATTGTTAGGTAGATGCAGGATAATAGGGGACAAAAGGGGGTATAAAGTGACACTTTTTAAAAAAAAATAATAATAGTTGAACTTGGAGGGAATGTTAGAGACACTTCAAAAATGAATTTGACAATGACATAAGATCATGAATTGTGTCATTTTGAATGTAGTTTATAAATATATAAACTTTTTTAATACTCAGATAATAAAAATGTGTGAAATAGATGCATTTCTGATAATAGGTTGGTCATTTTTTGTGAAAAGATAAGGAGATTACATATGCACAAACACACTTTTTTTAGTAAACGAATGAAATTTTGTATGAACTTCATATCTAGATAGGTGAAATGTCAAAGATTGTTGAGAATATTTTTTATTGATTTTTTATTATATATATATATATATATATATATATATATATATATATATATATATATATATATATATATATATATATATATATATATATATATATATAAAATTACAAGTCAAGACAGCTGAAAATTAAAACTGTAAGTATATGAACATAACTTTTTGACCTTAACTTCATGAAAATCATTTTTTTTAAAGGATAGTTGGCAATGTGTAGATTGTTGAGATATAAGTTTTATAAACGTTTGATTAATATTCAAAAATTTATAAGAGAATTTGTGATGATATGTATATAGTCCATAATGAGGTATGTTATGTAAAAATGAAGTAATAATTATAGATAATATTTTAACATTATATATATATATATATATATATATATATATATATATTCTAAAACTAAGTTTTCCCCTATACAAACCCATATAATTTTTTTAAAATAATATACGCTGCCTAATTAGACATGTCAACAAAGATTAAAAAACCCTTAATTTCTTAGAAATCTCCTTGGTTGGTTCATGATGAAGTTTGGACCAGATTTGGGACCCCAGGCCTAAAATCGAGACTATTTTGGAGGGAAAGTGGCAAAAAAAATTGTAAACTTGCAAAGGGCTTGCGCCCTTTGCAAACCAACTTTTTGCACATTAATTATTTTTGCCCATTTTGTTGTAGATCACAAAGGGCGTGCATGATTTCAAAAGCATGCATGCCCTTTGTGATTAACAAATTTCTTTTATCTTTTTCATGAAATTTGCTCATTTGTTTTGTTCTTTGTGAATTATAAATTGGTTTTTCTGTTGTAATTATGTGAATTTGGTAAATTTTTCATTCACTTTGTTTGAATCACTACAAAATTTTCAAGTTTAAATCTACAATTGTCTTATTTTGGTAAAGATGAATAATGGGGTTGGGAAGTCATCGTAAAAGACCAATTAAAGAGCTAACAAAAGAGGAGATTGAAGAGAAAAGAGAAAAAGAAATAAAAAGACAAGCAAATAGGAGATCATCCATAAGGACTTCTAGGCAAGATGAAGGTGTTTCCTCCACACCAGGTAATTTTTCAAATGAAAATAACAAGCACAATTCTATAGATTTTAGTTTAGATATGTCTTCAAATGAGATAAGATAACTCAATCAATCTTTGTTGCATGATGAAATTCAAAATTTAAATCATGTAAGTAATGAATTTGCAAGGAGTGATGAAAGACATAGAAAAACACAATATAATGAAACATTCATTCATAATGAAATTTTTGAGTATGATGATAATCAACATCAAATAATGACCCCAAATCATGTTTCTCTTGATGAAGAGGAATTTAATTCACCTGTAGAGTCTAATGTAGATAGTCAACCCTCTATTGTCCTTGTTATGGTTGAAGTGGTAACACTACCTAATTTAATACAAAATATAGATCCTACACCCACACCTCCAAGGATAATAAGACAAACACTAAGGTATGTGGTTGAAATAGATGATAAAATAATAGAACCTATGGAAGGTAAAATGTTAAAAATATCGGTTCAACATCATGCTCAACATGTATGGGATTATTCATTTGAGAATAAAACCCATATAAAATGTTGTCAACTATTTGTTCAATTATTGCAAATGTAAAAAATGCACCCTGTGATGCATAATTTGGGGTTAAGAACATTAAACATGGAGGGAAGAAATAGCACAATAGTAAAGAACATATTTAATGCATTTAAGGCAATAGACAATAAAAGTTAGAAAAAAAATAGTAATGTGGCAAGACGAGTAATAATGAAATCTATAGTGAGTAAGTCAACATCTAAAGCTTGAATTTTTAGTAAAACAAGTAAATCTTTGAACTTAAATAGAAAAAATCTAATAATTACCGTAAAAAGAAGAACAAGTTTGATGACCCTTCACTCACAGATTGTAGGGTGTTTAGTGGTAGACTCCCACGAAAAGATAAGGTGTTGGTTGAAGGAACAAGATATTTGACTGAATTTTTTTGGCATGACAACATGAGAGTCTCATCTAATATAAAAGATGTTGTTAAAAGAAGAAAAGGCTAAAAAATCATGATCCATATGTAAAACATTTCTTAGACATGACCCAAACATAATTTTATAAAAAGTTTAGTGAAAATTTTGATGGCCAATTGATAATTAGCTAAAGCTCATTTGAGATGTGCAAGCCTTTCTATGTTAAAATCAATCAAGCACACATCACATGTTATTGTAGGGTACATGTTGAATTTGTTATGCATTTTGATGTTTTTCATCATATATGTTGTACTTTACATACTAACAAGGTTTTCCAAGAATGTATGGTGTCTTCTCCACTACATCAAGAGAATTAATCCAAGGTCTTTTATGTCAAAGACCTGAGGGACAGTTTTTTTTGCCAAATAATGTTTAGATGGAAAATGTAACAGTTGTGGTGGTTTGCCAAATTTGACGAGTTGTATACATGAAAAAATTTCACATGAATTTAGAAAGCAACTAGTTGATTATAAGAAGTACAAATTTGTAAAGTATGTGTTAAAATATGTAAAAGAGTCATCAAAATGTGAATTGATTACAATCAAAGTTTATGAACCTGATTTCATGTTTGAATTCAATAATAATATTATCTACCAATATGTAAGACACACACAAATCAAAATGGTTAGATAATCAATTCAAGGTATACAAGGATAACTTCCCATTTGGCACCATTATTTTGGTTGTGGACTTTGTTGAGAACTACACACTACAACCACATAACGAGGTTCAATCCCAGTACTATAATTCAATTCAAGTTGGAATGTTTGTTCATATTACATTTAAACATGCACCTGATAACACAAATGACAACAAAAAGATTTTGAGGGAGTACCACTTGTATATGAGAAATGATAGATCGTGTTCTCCGAAGTTTATCCAGAGTTGTTTTGAGATATTTTATATAAATATGAATGCAAGATAAATCATGTTTGATACACATTACATTTGATCAGATAATTGTACATGACAGTTTAAGAATTCTCAAATGTTTTATTGGTTAAGCAAAATGCATAAGAAAAATGGCAGTCAACATTTTTGGAGCTTCTTTGAGGCTGGACATGGAAAAGGGGAACATGATAGTGCAAGTGCATGTGTAAAAAGATCCCTTAAAAGAGAGCTGGCAAAGCATAAGTGTAGACACCTAAAAAGTGTCTAACCCTTGGTCACACCCCCTCTTGGTCCATTCCTAACCCATTTCTAACCCATTCAATTACTAATTTAAAATAATTAACTTATTTTGAATTAACCCCCCCTCCTTGGACACATCACCCATGACACCTCGCCTAGGACACCTCACCTTGGACTAATTCCCATCCTATGATTCACCCAAGACCTATTCCTACTTCTCTCTAACCACCTAACAAACTCTCGTGCGTCTTTAGCCCAACCCTCGACAATCTCCAACCCACTATGCACTTGGCGGATGTAGAACGGGCTTCTTGGGCCTTATACGCGTTTTGCACCCGCCGACGTCGGTCAACTGTCGGCCGATGTCGACAGGATCGCTGATGTCAGTTACTTAAATCGACTTCTAACCCTCTTTCTGGGCTAATCACAATTTCTGGGTAATCACAATTTCTCGCCTAAATCACAAAATCACGCGTCTAATCACGAATCCTTCAATCTTCAGTCTTCGACCATCCGCCAATCGACCAATCTCTCAGCCAAGCCTCTCACTCTCTCCCTCAAGTGCAGCAATAGGTATTCTGCATCAGACTTCTACATCAGCAACAGGTCTTCCACACCAGCAGCACCAACAACAGGGACGACATCAACATCACTCTTTCGGCAGGCACAGGTAAGTATATTGTCTGTGTTTTCTTTGTGTTTCCTAGTCATTTGCTTTTATGTATTATGAATTAGATCAAACACTCCCTCTCCCTAGACCAGACTATTAACCAAGCCAGACCCGAACCCTTATCTCCTCTACCTCCCTGTTTCCTTCGTTCTCTATCGGACCATACATTATGCCCATTCAACCAGACTCTCAGACCTAGACCCCAGACCATTTAACCAAGCCCAAAACATTGTCTCAAAATTGTTAACAAACCCAGACCCTTCCTTGGCCTTGTCTACAAACCCAGACCCTGATCAAACTCTGTTCGCAGACCACAGACTCGTCCACAGACCTGTCCACAGACCAAGAAACTCGACCAGACCCGACTACAGACCACTGCTCTGACCGACGCCGGTCTTTGCCTCCACCGACGTCGACAGACTAACCGATGTCGGCAGACCTCAACAACCGATGTCGGTAGGACCACCGACGTCGGCGATTGTGACCAGTCCGACAGCATCTCTCAGGTAAGCTTTTGCTTCCTTTTTATTTCCATATTTTATCACTTTCAGTCTTTTATCATTACTTTGACATTCTGTCTTTTATCAGACATTCTTTCTATTGACTAGTGGGTTGATATCCCTTAAGGAAGTCTTCATACTTCTGGGATCAAGCTTTCGCTTGGCAACCCACCATCTCCTTATCTAACACCTCCTTTGTCCAAGTCTCTTTCTTTGCAGGTGTCATTCCTCCACAACCAAAGAGGAGTACTCACAGCTTCTGGATTACGGTGCGTAGACTATATCCAGGTACACAAACCTTGACCATCTCTTAGTTTCTTAATTCTTTCCTTGAATATAGAAAGCAAAATTTGAATAGAAACATTCTGGCACGCCCGGTGGGACCCTTAAGGGCCTTCCTTGGGTTCCTTTCCTTCTTCTTTTCATATAGGGTGTATTTAAGATCCTTCCTTTTCACCCCTTCCTTCTTTTCTAAATGACATCATAAGCAGGAATAAAAAGAACATTTCTTTTATTTTCTTGCATTTCTAGACTAGTCCAAAATCATATCCTCCAACCCTTTCTTAAACTTGTCTTCATAAAAAACTTCACATTTCGATTTGGGCATTAAAACACTTTGCATTACATTTCTGCTTGTACTTGCATTTTCTAGACCACACTTAGTAATTAACAAACGCATATTGAATAAATCGTAGATCACTTGATGTTACACAACCGAACCACATGCACTAAAACAAACATAAAACAACACCTGAGACAAGGCCCGACTGGGATTTCATCCCCCAACGGATACCTTACCCCTACTTGGCAATCTCACTTGGATTTCATCACCAAGGGGAAAGCCCACTCCGTTCTCTGGCAGAGGATAATCTCTAGGCAAGGTATATTTTGGCTAAGTGAAACTAGCTAACCACTGGAATCGTGAAGTGAGGGGAGCTTGCTCCTTAGCACCAGGCCATGTACCGAACCTAATACAGACTTCTTGAGCGCCTAAACAAAACCTGAAACCATCCATAGACTACCTTTTCTAGGACCCTTCTTCCAACCAACCTTCCCAAACACTCATTTAAGGCATAAGCCACAGGATTCTAAAGTTGATTCTTAGGATTGCACGCTTAGGGCCTGTCTCTCTCTGTTTTCTATTCTCATCTGCTTGTTTGAGTGTGTGAGGATGCTTTCTTCCTTTTTTTTCCAAGAATCTTCAAATTTTTCTAAGTTTCTGGAAACCACAGTCACCGGCATCGGCTTTTCCACCGACGTCGGCCATCTTTATTGCCGACATCGGTTTTCCAACCGATGTCGGTCTCTGTCACTGTCCTTTTTTTCAAAACAGCAACTTAAAACCTGACCCTTTTTTCTACCAAAACCTCATTCTGAGTTTTTGCAACTGAAAACACACAGTTTCTGAAACCTGACCCTCTTCTTGACCACGCTCTCTCGTCCCTAACCAATCCTATCATGGAGTTCCACTCAGAGACTGAAAGAACTCCTACAGGACTGACCCCAACTCATACTCCCATCATCCCTGAAGGGGACCAAGATTTCAAAAGATTCTTGGACCTCAATACCGTAGCCCTCCAAAACTATCTCGCAAGAGACCCAACGCGAGACCTTTCGGGTGAAGCGGTGATGACATTAACACCGTCCGCTACCCAGCCTTTTACCTCAACCGTTTACCCGACCATGGCCAATACGCAAAGTTTGGCCTCCCCATCCATTTTTAGACCTACCTCCATTGGGGTGTCATTGCCCCCTCAACCGCACACAATTCAACCAAGTTCTACACCATACCAGAACTTGATTGTCTCGACCCCTCACACTCTTGCGCCCATGAATGTAGGAGTGCCAACCTATCCTTCTACCAGTGCCGTCGCACAACCACCCTTTGCGGTATCTAGTCAACCTACACCCTTGACCTTCATAACTCAACCACTTTTGGCCTCCACTTATGTCCCTGCAACTAGTCATCCGTACGTTGCCCCCTTACTGGTACAACTGACTACGTCGTATGCCTCCTCTAGCCTCTTTCAAGCGCCCTACAACTTAGGGGGCGCTCCATCTGCCAATCCGTCAGCAGACGTCATTAAAATGTTGATGGATAAAATGTCTAGTCTCGAGACCTCTATCTCTGGTTCACGCAATGCTCTCTCGTATGAGCAAATTTACAACGAGCCCATTCATCCTTCTGTCCCTATCCGACCATACCCCAACTAATGGGAGCTTCCTAAATTCACTCGCTTCCAGAGTAAGGAGGACCCGCAACAACATCTACGAGCATTCATACATGCCTACTATCTTATTGCCCATGACGATGCGTTACTTTTACGCACGTTCCCTATGTCCCTTGCTGGCCCTGCCCTTGACTGGTATAGCTCTCTTGCCAGACATTCTATCTTTTCATTCATTCAACTTGCCCAATTATTTCTCAACCATTTTTCTATCAACATCACCAAACAAGTCTCAATCACAGACCTTTACTCCATTAGGCAATTCGACGACAAATCAATAGTCGATTTTGTCGCCCGTTGGAGAGGCTTGATTAATCAGCTCTCTTTCTCCTTACCTCAACCTAAGCTCATCGAGCTCTTTTCTCGAGCATGTGCCAGGCACATCTCTTCTACCTTGTGGATTCAGACATTCCGCACTTTCAACGAAGCTTTCACCATGGCTCGAAAGCTTGAACTCTGCGCCCTTGAAGAGGATAAGGTCAAATTGCGTAATACCAACACAAAAACCAATGACCATTCTTCTTCCAGACCTTCTTCTTCTGCCAACTCCAAACCTAAAGGAGTGGCCAACACTGTGGTCATTAGATCACCATCCTCGACAACAACTAATTACTCTCAACCTTCTATATCTCCAAGCATCACCAAACAATTCCAACAACGGTACATCCAGCGTTCATATACTCCACTTGGAGAATCTTACGCTTCCATTTTGGAAAAACTACTCAAGCAAGGGGTCCTCAATCTCCCTCCAATCCGACCACCTCAATTCGACCCTTCAAAAGCCCTCCCTACATGGTATAGGGAGGCTGACTTCTGTCACTTTCATCGCGTCCACGGCCATGACATCGATAATTGTCGAACCTTCAAGAACATCATCCAAGACATGATTGAAAAGGGGGATCTTATTTTAGATAACCTGAACGCCCCACCCAACCAACACATCGACATCTTCAAACAACCATTTCCAAACCATCCACCTACTCAAAACAACATCCATACCACGACTAATGACACTCCTGACCATAACATTCACACAATCAACACTATTTTGCCTCTTGTCCTTGACCAACCTCCTCCATCACAGGATGAAGAACTTTCTTCTCCTATTAGTCCTCCATTTACCTCTCTCATACTAGAGGACACCTCGACCATGCCCACGCCATTAGCCTTACCTTTATCCGAAGACCTTACTTTGCCTACTCCTCAAGCATAAGCAAAAGGCATGATTATCCATGCCCTCTGCCCACTTGAGGAGCCGCACTCTCTTATTTCTTCTCCAACAAGAGAAGACCCAGTCTCTCCACCCTTTTTGACCAAAGAAGACCCAGTCACGATTTCCTCTTGCCTTTTGCCTGAGATTGTTACATCTCACTCACCTCCGTCCACATCTAAGCCCAAACCCGCACAAGCGCCCACCTTACCAAAAGAGATTGAACCTCTTGGTGTTCGCCCCACATCTAACCTCGCCTCTCGCAATAATGGCCCTCAAACCATATCAAAAAAGGCCACTAGACCACACCGGAGGACTCCTCCCCCACCTTCTTCATTACCTTCAATCTTGGGCCCGCATCCATCCACTTTAATAGGAGTTCTTCCTACTCCCATACTTCACAGAGGCAAGTTGCCTCCAGTATTCCCTCAACCCCTCAGACATATATCTCTTCCACACCATCGACCAATGCCTCCTAAACCAAAGTCATCAATTCCCACAGCGACAAAACATCTAGACCCATTAGTAGGTTCTTATGCTTTGCTGTTACGGCAATTGTTGCAGTCCTCTCGCATCAATCTCCCGCCGCTTAGACCATGTCACTCTCTTGGACCAAAACCCCCCTGGTTCGACGACACTTGCATTTGTGCATATCATCACACGCTTGGGCACGACACTGAGCATTGTTGTGCCCTCAAGGTTGTCGTTCGCCAATGTCTGGGAAATGACACCCTTCTTCTCGACCATATCGTCAGCAAACCTTCAACACCACCCCACTCATCAACTCTCGGATCAA
Organism: Torreya grandis; assembly: GCA_037957365.1. Classification (NCBI taxonomy): domain Eukaryota; kingdom Viridiplantae; phylum Streptophyta; class Pinopsida; order Cupressales; family Taxaceae; genus Torreya; species Torreya grandis. The sequence goes on along the minus strand of JARHVA010000513.1, from coordinate 3,088,995 downwards.
GGCCATCTTGGTTCGACAACTCTAAATTCTGTCATTATCATCACACTCCAGAACATTACACTGAGCGTTGTTGCGCTCTCAAAGCTGTCATTCGTCAACAACAGAGAAAGGATTCCCTTCTCATCAAGGACCCTCTTGACCACCTCTTCGACAAATTATCAACACCGACCCATGCCTCTCAAATCTCATTGCCTAAATCGGGATCTCCACGCCAGACTATGATCGCTTTGTCGCCTTTGACCCCACTATTTGACATCAACACAGTCCATTTGACCACTAAGCCTCAACCGACCTTGACCAATCTATCAAACATTCTCCCTAAGCAACTGGGGGAATCCAACCTTATCTTGACCTCGACCAAACATTCGACCAACTTTGACCAGACATTCGACCAAACTTCGACCAAGTCTCGACCAACCATCAATCAACCTTCTTATCATGACCCCGCCCAGCATCAACCAAACCTCGACCAAACTTCAATTATCAAACACCACCCAACCAAGCACCTATCACTTCTTCAAACCGTCATTAATTATTGTGACCAATATGGAACGAAGCAAATGGGGCAAGTTTGCTCCCAATTGACTCAGACCTTAATACCATCATGGGTCAGGATTTGGTCAGAACCTGAGCCCCTTTTATGTCTTGCCTCTTTGACCAGACTACTGTTAGTCAAATAATTATTCATTTGACGTTTAACTTGAGCTCGATCCCTTGAGCAGTCCTTGTCACCGTCATTCCTATTCCCTTCAACCCTCAATCCTAACCCTTTTGGCAAGCATGAATGCTTCGTCCTAATAAAAGGGAAACCCTCTAAACCTCTATAGTCAAGTCCATGACCAAAAGTCCAGTCAACAAATCAATCAAATATATATATAACTGGGATGCATATTCCAAGGTCATAAAACTATAAATGTAGACTGCTCCCTCGAAGGACAGCTGCATCATCATTGCTGTATTTACTAGACTGCTCCCTTGAAGGACAGCTAGGCCAAAGTCATATCAAAAACATCAAAAAGCAGAATATAGACCACTCCCTCGAAGGATGGCTATGCATAAATTTTGCCACATACACAGCATTATCTCTGAAGCTTCCCGCATCGATCAGCTTCACGACATGACCACAAAGCAAGACAATATCCCATTGCAGGCTTCTCGCATCGATCAGTCTGCCCTAAAAAAAATAAAAATAAAATAAATAAATAAAATTGACTGACAACCTTTAGAGTCATGGACTTGTCTATAGTCGTTCTCGGGGTCACCTATAAAAGGGGCAAGATTATTCCTGCCACAAATAGGGTTTCCCCTTCCATCTCATATCAAACCTTTTTCGAGCTCACTTAATGTCAAATGATTCGATTACCGCTCTAACACAACCTCTGGTCAACAACCTCATGCATGAATGGGTCTTTTGTTTCTAAACAACCCCTATCCATGCTATCATTCTGGTCCTTGTCAATGAAAGAGCAATTCGCCTTTCGCTTTTGACACATTTTGGTCACGCCTCCAACTAAATCATTATCTATCCAAACCAAACCAATCAAACATTTTCAGACCACTGACCTGACCTAGTCCATTTCACATAGTTTTTGTGGACACCAATACACATGGAAACTATCGACCCAACACAATTTATGTTAAGCATAAACCAATACTTGTTGAAGCATAAATAGACTTCAATTCATTTTTAGCATACATCCATCACGACTGTGGAAAATTGCTAGGGATGAAAGACCCCTCGACCAATGTTACAGAATACACCATTACACAATATGGAAAATGCTGCAACGTCATCTTCTTTTCCTCATAATTCATCATAACCAAAACCAGCCTATCGATCTCTTTGACCCTATGTCCGAACTACATTGGTCTAAGGCCTTTCACACAAGGGCTATGTAGGCAGCACTCAGTCTTCTGAGGTTAGCTCGGCCATTCCTTTGTCCACTCATCTGCTCATTTGACTCTCTCAAGACGACGACCTTTCATCTTTCATTATGACCAATCAACCCGCCCTGCCAATGTCGAAGTCATTTCTGACTCCTCATGGGGCACATTTGAGATCACTTATATCTCAACCCGACCAATGACCATGGAGATCACGCCTATCTCCACAGACCTTGACCACTTCCGAGACAACTCTATCTTGGTTTTGTTTGCACTCATGCTACCTCACGAATAGATAGCAAAATTGTTCGCAGACCTTATTTTTGGACCCTCACAAGGATAGGATCGCAAGTCGGTTGATCCGCACTACTTGTGACTTTTTTCGTGTTTTTAGGAGCACTTCCTGAGCCCAGGATACCTGGAACACGACGACCATTTGGAGCTACAGCTTAGATTGAATAACCGGATCAGCTACGACTAATACTGGGGCCTGGTTATTTCAATTTTGGCACTCCTCGACCTTTTGACTGCGACCATTTGACCTACCTGTCCCATGAAGTGGTATGCGCGCAATCACGACTTTTGCAGCGTTCACCCTCACTCTCCTTCTCATCCACCTTTTGTCAAATCGGCACCCGACATCAGGTTCCCTTGCCTCGACTCCCGCTTTGAGGGGGAATACCTCATCCATACCTCAGGGCAATCCACATCATCCCACACTTGGGGCAACCAACTCCTATTTTTGTCTTGCAGTTCGTCCAGAACAACCAACAAGACAAAAAGGGGCAAATGTAGACACCTAAAAAGTGTCTAACCCTTGGTCACACCCCCTCTTGGTCCATTCCTAACCCATTTCTAACCCATTCAATTACTAATTTAAAATAATTAACTTATTTTGAATTAACCCCCCCTCCTTGGACACATCACCCATGACACCTCGCCTAGGACACCTCACCTTAGACTAATTCCCATCGTATGACTCACCGAAGACCTATTCCTACTTCTCTCTAACCACCTAACAAACTCTCGTGCGTCTTTAGCTCAACCCTCGACAATCTCCAACCCACTATGCACTTGGCGGATGTAGAACGGGCTTCTTGGCCCTTATACGCATTCTGCACCCACCGACGTCGATCAACTGTCGGCCGACACCGGTGGGATCGCCGACGTCGGTTACTTAAACTGACTTCTAACCCTCTTTCTGGGCTAATCACAATTTCTGGGTAATCACAATTTCTCACCTAAATCACAAAATCACGCATCTAATCACGAATCCTTCAATCTTCAGTCTTCGACCATCTGCCAATCTCTCAGCCAAGCCTCTCACTCTCTCCCTCAGGTGCAGCAACAGGTATTCTGCATCAGACTTCTACATCAATAACAGGTCTTCCACACCAGCAGCACCAACAACAGGGACGACATCAACAACACTCTTCCGGGAGGCACAGATAAGTATATTGTCTGTGTTTTCTTTGTGTTTCCTAGTCATTTGCTTTTATGTATTATGAATTAGATCAAACACTCCCTCTCCCTAGACCAGACTATTAACCAAGCCAGACTCGAACCCTTATCTCCTCTACCTCCCTGTTTCCTTTGTTCTCTATCGGACCATACATTCTGCCCATTCAACCAGACTCTCAGACCCAGACCCCAGACCATTTAACCAAGCCCAAAACTTTGTCTCAAAACTGTTAACAAACCCAGACCCTTCCTTGGCCTTGTCTACAGACCCAGACCCTGACCAAACTCTGTCCGCAGACCACAGACTCGTCCACAAACCAAAAAACTTGACCAGACCTGACTACAGACCACTGCCCCGACCGACGCCGGTCTCTGCCTCCACCGACGTCGGCAGACCTCAATAATCGATGCCGGTAGGACCACCGACGTCGGTGATTGTGACAAGTCTGACAGCATCTCTCAGGTAAGCTTTTGCTTCCTTTTTATTTCCATATTTTATCACTTTCAGTCTTTTATCATTACTTTGACATTTTGTCTTTTATCAGACATTCTTTCTATTGACTAGTGGGTTGATATCCCTTAAGGAAGTCTTCATACTTCTGGGATCAAGCTTTCGCTTGGCAACCCACCATCTCCTTATCTAACACCTCCTTTGTCCAAGTCTCTTTCTTTGCAGGTGTCATTCCTCCACAGCCAAAGAGGAGTACTCACAGCGTCTGGATTACGGTGCGCAGACTATATCCAGGTACACAAACCTTGACCATCTCTTAGTTTCTTAATTCTTTCCTTGAATATAGAAAGCAAAATTTGAATAGAAACAATAAGGATGGTGTTAATTTGATTGATGTTGTTGCAAGTATTGTGACTTGGTGTAATAAATTTTTGTGTCATGGATCGGATAAACATTCTCATATGCAAAGATTATTATGTTGTATGAATATTACAATACAGTACCTAGATCAAGTGTTTTCCACTCCATTCAAAGCTCAAATTTAAATTCATGGACTATTTATACTAGGAATATGACATGTTTTTGTTTCCCATGTATGAAATTTAATTGGAATGATTGTGTTTTATTATTTTTTGGAATCTAGTGTTTAGATCATAAATAATAAGGATCTGGAATAATAGGAAAAATCTAGCTTAATAGGGAAAATATAGATTTTAAAAGGTAATTATGCAAGAGAAATAGAAATAGACTTATATGGTTTTAGACTAAAGTGAATGACTCTAAGGTTGGAATATGAAGAGCAGGATTGAGACATTGTCAGGAACCTGAATCTAGTTTCTATTTTTTGATTGGATAGGAGCGTCAAAAATAGGACACCCTAGTGTCCGATGCTATAGTCCGTCCTAGCGTTATTTTCCTGAAGATCTAAGTTTTTTAGGTTTTGTTAACTTGGTCAATGTGAGACTATGTACCAAATTTCAAGGATTGAAAGTCACCAGAACTCGTTGTAGGTCTATTTCAATCTTTAATACATGTATTCATCTACACACATGCAAACCACAAATACATCAAAAGCAAAAAGAGAAAAACTGGGTTAGGAGAAGAATGATCACACGATCTAGAACCCCTGTTGTCCTGACCACTACCTACATTAACCTTCAAGCTAGGGTCTTAGATCAAATGTAGTTCTCTCTTAGGAAACATGCATAATCAATGTGTACACTAGATGTAAGAATGACTTTCGCTAAGCCCTTTCTTGATCAAGCATGCAAGTCTATATGTGATATAGAGAAGTTGAGCTATATTGTTGACTGATTTTTTATTATGTCTAATGTGCCAAAGTAGTAAGTGCTAGATATAAAATGCCTTGCGAAGTCTTTTATAAAAGAGACTCATTATTTTGAATTTGGAAGTTTTATTCGCATTTGCCCAACATTGGAAAACTTATGAACAAAATAAATAAAAGGGGTAAGACTCATCTTGCAGGATAAACTAACCATTGGAATCAAATTTGTACTTAGACAACAATGCCAAAAATTGGACACTTTAGGTTTTAGCGCTATAGTCCTATTTGGGCATTATTGTTCAGAGGGTCTAGGACCTAGGGAGATGAAATAAGCATCGAAAGAGTAACATGGGTCAATAAGGGTTAAGTTTGGAGGGCTACGAATGACTAGGAATGGTCAAAAAGGTGTCTAGGGTATAAAACAAGACCAAGGTAAATCAAACAAAAAGCCATGACTATATGTGAATAAGACTCATATTCTCCAGTCAGAGTCTCTTGTGAAAGGATTGTGAAAAAACATGATATGTGTGGTTACTTGACCAATTTATGGTGTATACATTTGCATCCCTTTTAATCTAGTGATGAAATGGAACAAAGTACTAGAGTACAAGAAAGAAAGAAGATGCGTACTTGAACTTACCTATGTGGAGATGAGTGTGTTGAAAAAGGATCCAACTTCCTAGCCAGGGAAGTGGATGGAAAACTGAATAGTGCTTAGAGAAAGAAGGAATCCTTGTAATAGATGCCCCTTGTATTGAATATGAATAGTGTTTGGATAAAGAAGAAATATCTATAATAGATGCCCCCTGTACTAAATCAAAATAATGTCTGGAGAAAGAAAGAATCCTTATAATAGATGCCCCCTGTACTAAATCTAAATAGTGCTTGGAGAAAGAATGAATCCTTATAATAGATGCCCCTATAATGAATCTAAATAGTGCCTAAAGAAATAAGGAATCCCTATAATGGATACCTCCTGTACTGAATCTGAATGAGAAATGCTTGGAGTCCCAAAACTAATGTTGATCTAGGCAATAATTCAGGTGACAATTCGGATGGCGGGTCCACCCTAATTGATGACAGAACTTCTGGGGGCCATAACTTTTGCACCATAGCTCCAATTGACTCACCGTTTGAACCGTTGGAAATATAAGAATGATGATAATGCCGTGAGATGACATGGATATTTACTTGATAAAGTTTGACCTTTAAAAACCCAATTGAAGTGCCCCAAATTTCAATTTTAGTAGTGCAACCTAAAAATAGTAAGTTTCTAAAAATAGTAATTTCTCAAATTTGTATTGTTCTAAATCATGGAAGATGAACCACTTAATCTCCCTCGAGAGTGGTGACCTTCCACATCCTACCACCACCTTCAAAACATGTATAAATTAAGATGTAACTTGAAATGGAAAGTAGACATCTCTTCTCAAAGATAGGCATATGTTTGGGTCTGCAAATTTGATCAATAAAACATCTCTTCTCAGAGATAGCATTATTTGAATTGTGTTGTTCTTGTTTCTTGAATTATCTTTCAACCAAAGCTTTAAAGTTTTGGATCAGTGGTATTAGAGTGGTTTGTCTTTAGAGCGTATGATCCCAAGGATGAGGTCAAATTATAGGAAGCTTGGGTGGAAAATAGAACCAGCAGACTATCCACCTATTCGCTCCAAATGACTTCAAATAGAGGATAACACCAAGACATCCGATCCTTTCAAGAAAATGGTGAATGAATCCCTCCAATAGTAGCAAGTGCAGATGCTATAACAATTTGCTTAAATTCTCCAACAAATCTCAATGGAAAATTTTGGCTCCTCATCTGCACCCCCACATCCTTTCAGGGCCCCAACACCCTTCAAGGTTTAGGTGAATTTTGATATCCCTACATTTGAAGGCAAAATCAATGTTGATGTAGTAAAAAATTGGTTGGATCAATTGCCATCTTATTTTTTTGTAAATAAATTCACTGATAAAGAGAAGATCACTTTTACTCTTATGAAAGCATCATTGCCTATCAAAAATTTGTGGGAAGTGTACAAAAAGAGATTCAGTGCAGATGATATCGGCCTTGAGATGAAACCTACCTGAGATGATTTCATAGAAGCTATAAAAGAAGAATACTACCCCATTTGAGCATATGACGATCTATATATAGAGTGGCAATAACTTCACCAAGGTAAATAATAGTTTGTTCAAGATTACACTGACATTTTTCATTCTCTATCTATGAGATTGGGCATCTAAGAAAGTGAGAAACACAAGGTTCTCAAATATTGTGTTGAACTACAATGGTACATATAGAGGAAATAGAACTCTTCAATTTGGAAACTCTCAGTGAGGCGTACAAGTTCACAGTGAAGATTGAGCAAAAGCATGGAAGAATGAATATGAAGAGTCAGCCTTAAAAATGGAAAAGTGATAAAGAAGGTCAAACACGAGGCCAAAATTGGAAGCAAACAGAAGGAAATACTAGGAAATGGTGTGATTATCACAAATCTGGAACTCACTCTAAAGAATAATGTTGAGCCATCAAGTCCCTACTTTTTGAGTCACAATCCTTAACATCTACTGCTCTACCTCATACAGACCCAGTAGTTGAAGAGGTTGAATAAGAGATTATAGATTTTGAGCATGAAGCCATTGTTACTTCATCACAGACCCACGAGGAGAGGCTAGATGATAAGAAAAGGTTGTTTCACTCTAAATTATGGGTGAAAGGTAAGCCTCTACATTTCATTCTTGATAATAGAAGTCAAAAGAATTTAATCTCTACTAATGTTGTGAAAAGCCTAAATCTATCCGTGAAGACTCACCCAAAGCCATATAGTATTAGATGGTTGAGTTCAGGGAGAAACCTCTGTGTCACCCACCAATGTCTTCTCTCATATGCACACACTTGATGACAAATCTTGATGCAATGGGGACCATTTATTTTCAATGAGGGAGGAATGATCTGACTAATAATTTAGGTGACAATTCAGGTGATGGGTCCACCCGAATTGATGATGGAACTTGTGGGAGCCATAACTTTTGCACCATAGCTCCAATTGACTTGTCGTTTAAACCATTGAAAGAATAAGAATGAGGAGAGAACCATGAGATGGTAGTGATATCTATTTAGTGAAGTTTGACCCTCAAAAACCCAATGAAATTACCCCAAATTTCAATTTTAGTAGTGCATTCTAAATATTGTATGTTTCTAAAAATAGTATTTCCTCAAATTTTGTATTGTTGTAAATCATGGAAGATGAACCACTTAATATCCATCGAGATTGGTGACCTTAAAAATCCTTCCACCACCTTCAAAACATATATAAATTAAGATGTAACTTGAAATGGAAAGTAGACATCTCTTCTGATCAGTGGTATTAGACTGGTTTGTCTTTAGAGTGTATGATCCCAAGGATGAGGTCAAATTACAGGAAGCTTGGGTGAAAAATAGAACCAACAGACTATCCACCTATTCGCTCCAAATGACTTCAAATAGTGAATAACACTAAGACATCTGACACTCCTTTGTGTTAGGGTGTGGAGCTAAAAGCTTCACCCGAATGCAAGCATGGAGGAGGATTGCAGTGTCACAGTCGCCAACGTCAGCAGGCCACACTGACGTCGGGCAGGGGTCGACAGAAGAGCAACCGACATCGGTAGGGATCGGCCGACGTCGGTCACCTCCAGGAAGACAGGGACCGACGTCAGTCACCTGTGCGGTTCTAGAACTGCTGTTGACGAACAGTCAGTTAAGTGAATGGGCAGTTTGCATGATGAAGACTAGTTTGAGTCTTGAGCCACTTGTCTAAATTAGTGTATGCATGAGATCTATATAATAGACTCATGGGTTGTATTGTTAAGTTGAAGAACTAAGTAGAAATTAGAGAGTTCTTCCCCTGGAAGAGCATATTCTTCCAGGTATGTAAGATTAGGTTTGGTCAGCAGGGTGTTGCAGGATCATGGCGGAGATCTACATGTGATAAGTAAGATTAGGGTTGGTCTGCAGGGATGTGTGTATGCGAGGGTCAGAAGAGGATCTGTGGGGGAGCAAGATCAAGGTGACATCAACACATCAGGAGCAGGATCATGGTGAGATCTACTTGGAGTATCAGTTAGTACTCAATTGTACAGGTGTACAATGAGGTGAACAACAACTTGTGTTAGCTGTGTGTTGTGACCTATTGAGAGAAGATTACTCAGGTGGAAAGATTATTGGGAGCCCTTGAGGTGTGGAAGGCCTTGTCGAGGTGGAGAAGAGTGTGATCTCTTTATTGTAATTTCCTTTGTAATGAGTTGAATACAATTGTGTGTTGCCTCTCATATTCTGTGTTATTTCTTATTGATAGTTATTTGTTCTTCTGGTTATTTCTGCATGTTTAGTTGCTTATACATTGGTAATCATGTGTGCTCTTAAATCTGACAAGTTGTGTCAGAGCTTTGGAGAACTTTGGTCCTATCAAATGGTATTAGAGCGAGGTTGGACATTCTCAGAGTGAGCTTGACTAACAAGTGGTTCAGATCTGTTAAGTGTGTGTTGATTACAGGTTACTCATAGGGGTTGATGTTTGAGTGGGAGTATAGCAAGGCAGAAGAAGGTAAGCTGAGAAATTCAGACACAGGTGTAGCACCATAGGGTGTGTGGTGGGTTGTCTTCAAGTGGGAGCTTGGAGAGGAATACAAGCCAAGATGCAGAATAGACAGAGTACTAGTATAGGTACAGGTGTAGATATTTATTTCCAAGTGGGAGATTGTTAGGGTGTGGAGCTAAAAGCTTCACTCGGATGAAAGCATGGAGGAGGATTGTAGTGTCACAGTCGTCGATGTCGGCATGCCACATCGACGTCAGGCAGGGGTCGACAGATGAGTAATCGACATTGACAGGGATCAGTCGACGTCAGTCACCTCTAGGAAGATAGGGACTGACGTCGGCCATCTGTGTGGTTCCAGAACTGCTATTAACAAACAGTCAGTTAAGTGAACGGGCAGTATGCATGATGAAGACTAGTTCGAGTCTTGAGCCGCTTGTCTAAATTAGTGTATGCATGAGATCTATTTAATAGACTCATGGGTTGTATTGTTAAGTTGAAGAACTAAGTATAACTTGGAGAGTTCTTCCCCTAAAAGAGCATGTTCTTCCAGGTATGTAAGATTAGGTTTGGTCAGCAGGGTGTTGCAGGATCATGGAGGAGATCTACATGTGATAAGTAAGATCAGGGTTGGTCTACAGGGATGTGTGTATGCGAGGGTCAAAAGAGGATCTGCGGGGGAGCAAGATCAAGGTGACATCAATACATCAAGAGTAGGATCATGGTGAGATCTACTTGGAGTATCAGTTTGTACTCGATTGTACAGGTGTATAATGAGGTGAACAACAGCTTGTGTTAGCTGTGTGTTGTGACCTATTGAGAGAAGATTACTCAGGTGGGAAGATTACTGGGAGCCCTTGAGGTGTGGAAGGCCTTGTAGAGGTGGAGAAGAGTGTGATCTCTTTATTGTAATTTTTTTTGTAATTAGTTGAATAAAATTGTGTGTTGCCTCTCATATTCAGTGTTATTTCTCATTGATAGTTATTTGTTCTTCTGGTTATTTCTGCATGTTTAGTTGCTTATACATTGGTAATCATGTGTGCTCTTAAATATGACAAATTGTGTCAGAGCTTTGGATAACTTTGGTCCTATCACTTTGAACCATCCACGTTGAATCGTCCATGTTGAACCAACCAATTAAACCATTGAACCTTTGAACCATTTTGGTTCAAGGTTCAATGGTTCAAGCGCTTTTTTGTGTTCCCTTCATTCTCTTGACCGCTTGAATAAACCGCGTTGAACCAATCGCATTGAACCTTTAAACCATTTTGGTTCAAGGTTAAACGGTTCAATGGTTCAATGGTTCAAGCCTTCTTCTTTTCGTTAAGTCTTTTGAAACCTGTTGAACTTGCTGAAGCATTTGAACTTTGAACTTTTGCTGAAGTGGTTTTGAACCTTTGAACCCGTTGAACCTTTGAACCTTTTGAAAGCAGGGTTCAATGGTTCAATCATTTGTTTGAAGCTTATCGATGAACTTTTTGGTTGAACCATGATGTTGAACTAACCTTAAAATTGCCTAAGTGTTGAGAGCTTGTTTCTTTCCTGCAGAGTCTATAGTTTCAAGCCTGTAGAGTCCGTAGATTCAAGCCTACAGAGTCCGTAGATTCCTACTTGTAGGGTCCCTTAGCTGAAAAAGTTTGAAAAATAGAGAATTTGAAGGCTCATAATAATTTTTGAAAAGGGAAGAGACAATTTTGGTCTTGCAGGACCAAAATAGTTCATATGTTGTCCCAAAAATGGGTGATATTTTTTGGGGACAACAGTTGGCTCCAGTTGGGAAACTTCCTTCAGTTGAAAACTTGAAACAGCTAAGGGGAGTAAAAACTAGAATCTCCAGTGCCTTTGAAGTGTGCCATTGGGCTGTGGAGTCATGTTACCCAAAAATAAAGGCTCCAAAAAATGAAAATGAACAACACAAAGTAGAAACAAAGACTATACAAACATACATATATATAGGTGAACTTATTTGATACTTCAAGAGTTGAAGTGATTCAAATGCTACCCATTATGAGATAATGAAAATGGTGTTCCATCTTGATAAACCAACAAGAAACCATTTTGTCCCCAGAATCAGTGATGGGTGAATGTAATTCTCCCCCAGGAATCACATTTTTTGTGCACTCCTTTTGGTTCTCTCTTCTTGCCCCATGTCAAGACGTGGTCTTCAATCTGAAAACCATAAATCCTTGCTCTCTTGGTAAAGAGTTTCTTTTGCTGACTTTGGAGCACAGCAGTATGGTCCACTATCATTGCTTGTTGTTTTATTGGTTAAGTCCAGTGCATGTTTTGATTGTCCCCCTTAGACACCTGACAAACCATCAGTTTAGCATCTCCTTTGGCATGGAGTTTGACATCTTCATCCTAAGCAACCTTCAATCTGGGCAGTAGTGATTCGTACTCAGGAGTGTTGTTGGTGTTGTTGAATTGCAACTTGCATGAAGAAGGAAAAACATCTCCTTGAGGAGATATCGACACAATCCCAGCTTCAACATTGGCAGAAGAATTGTTGCCATCAAATTCTAGGATCCAAACATCATTAGAAACTGATCTTCTATCAGATTTCTCTTCATTAGAGATGGAAGGTCCTTTTTCATCTATATTGTGCCCTACTAATTCTTTTGATGTCTTGTTTGAATCCATATTTGGATCTCCACCTACAGGACTTTCATCAGCTAAAACCTAAACATCCTCTGTGGATAAGAAGTAATTACCCCTGCTTGAAGACTCAAACAAAATTTGAGCTTCAGGCGCTGATGTCTGTGTGACAACATATTTTGTCTCATTTTCAGGGAACAATCTCTTCATTACACCTTTGACAGGGATCCTTGCCGTAGACAGGTCCATGCTTAGTTCTCCTCCTACATCCTTGCAAAAATTTTGTCCAAGCAGAATGCCGTAGGATGTTGGGATGTCAGCCACCAAAACTATCATCTTGATTCTTTTATCTGGGAATGCCACAAATGCAAATTCTGCATCCTTGATTTGTCCCAGTAGAGGTACTTGTTTGTTCTCCATGGAGAGGTATCTACCAAATATTTTGGTCAGTGAGAGACCAAGACATTCTGCCACTTTGGCAGGCATGACATTGTCTGAAGCACCTGAGTCTATGATGCAATTGCTCAATTTGTGACCATTTATCAACAGGGAAACATAGAAAGGATCTATTTTCCTAGGGGCAACTAGAAGAGTAATGATAAGATTATTTAGGATGGACATGTTCCTTGGGAGATCACGAGTTATCTTTTTAATCTCGTCTTGTAGGGATGGCTTTATTCTTCACACACTCTACCAACATGTCTAACTGCTCAAGAATGGATTGCAAGAATTCAAATTCAAACATTTGAATTTTAGTCTTCTTGACACGGTCGATTATGTCAAATGATTGAAATGGACTAGGAAGAGAGGATAAGAGTTCATCCTTTTGGTTTTTGGGAGGGGGAGGATTGATCTGTGAAGTTGAAGTAGAAGGTGCAGAGATGTTTGATGTACTTACCTTTCCTACAATCACTGGGTCCTTTGGCTGGAAAGGTAGAGTGGTTCCCCGCTTAGCAATTAAAATTACTGGTTGAGGTCACTCCTCTATTCTTTCTTTATCAGCTTGCTGGGCTGACTGATTCTTAGATTGGGTGAACATAGCATATAGTCCCTCATCTGCTTTACCTTCACTTCTGGGTTCATCCTAATAATTCAAGAAACCAATGTTGGAGTCATCAACTAATTCTTCTTCTTCTTCAGTGAAGAGATTAGCATCATTTTCTTGCTCAAACTCAGGTTGGAAAGAGAAATTATGTTCTATTTCTAGATATCCAACTACTGAGTTGGTTGGAGGTGCTTCAAGGGTAAGGTTCCTCTGTGGGGGAGGAAGACGATTTGGCTGTCCTTGATTCCTTGCAGCATTACCTTGATACGACTGGTTTTGAAATGTCCTCCTTGGCATATCCCAATTAGGAGGAACAAACATACCTTGGGCCATTTATATTTTCAAGGCTAGCAGCTCATTTGCCAATTTTTGCACCATTTGATCCATGGTGCCTATAGATGGATATTCAGAAGATGAAGAGGATTTACCTCTGTTTGGGTCTCTCCTTATCTTCCCTGCCAAGATAAGGTCATCTTATACCTAAGTAGCCAAATCCTGAGCAACAACAAGGTCTATGTGGCCAGCACGTCTTAGCAAAAAACTCACTTCAAACAGCGTGAGTTGATGAAAAAGCACTTAAGGTTCTTAGGTGTTGGTTGAGCAATGGTAGGAATCTGATTCCTAAGCTTGTCAAACTTAGCAATGAAATCCCTCATAGGCTCATGAGGTTCTTTATTCATTTATGTGAGTTGGGCCAGCAAAACATGTGCATCTTCTACAGGCTTGAACCTAGCTTCAAATTTAGCTTTAAGTGTGTCCCTGTCAATCATTGACGTAGCCTACAAATGGTAGAATCAGTCTGCAGCAGTACCTTGTAGTGTTTCCATGAAAATTCTGACTGCCACCTCTTCAAATTCCACTCCTATTACGCCAAAGGCTATGCTGAAGGCTACAATATGTTCATCAAGGTGAACTCTCCCATCACCATAAAACTTGGGGAAATTTTTCCTTGAACTACGTGGTAGCTCATGTAGAGGTGGAGTTAAATTGAGTGGGCCAAAAGAGTTACCCCAAGGGCCTTGAACTACCATAGTATGACTATGGAAAAGTAGAATAACAAATCTCAGAGGGGTAAGTATTGACAAAGCTTTATTAATAGCAGAAATTGAGGCTTTGCCTGGTAATAGAGATTTGACTTTAGTAGGAGGAAAGCTCCTGGTTCATTGGAGGTGAGATGGTGAAGGAAACAGATCAAAATTACTTTGTTGTACCAACTCGAATACAGGGTCAACAATACATTTAGCCCTTTGGCTTAGCGTATACCGTGGATCTGCTAGAGTGTAAAAATAAAAATAAAAAAGAATTGGCACTGCTTCAGCTTGAAGCTTGAGGCTTCAAACTGTGCGTTCTTCCCCAACTAGCGTGGAGGTGGAGGGAGATGGTAAGGCTATAATGATAATGGGTAAGACACATAATGGAGTCACCAAAATCTATAATGGATAAGGGTAGGGACTATTTCAATCTGAAACTTAAGGCTTCAGATTGCACGTAATTCCCTAGCGAAGTCACCAAAAATTGTTGGGTGAATATTTTGTCACCAGCTAACTGATGAGAAAAATAGGTCTCTTCAATCATAGCATAGGGAGATTGGTCGGCCAGATGTGCAAGTTTACTACATCAAAAGGGGACAAATCTCTCCTCTCATCAAGGGGAGGTTCTCTGTAAATATGCAGGAGCTATATACTATATTTATACAAGCAAAAAATAACACTCAGGGGTAGGATAAAACATCCATCTCTCTTTTTTCAGAGATGATGTTAACAAACAGAGGAGAAAATCTTGGTGAAAACACTGAAGGCATTTCTCTTCTTTCAAAAGTGATCTTGTAGGAAACAACAAGAATTCTTTCAGATAGTGACAAGTAACTGGTAACCAAAGGTGTAGTAACTAGTAGACTGAGATGTAGCACAAAGTCTCCACCTCAACTGCCCAAGAGTGAGATACAAAAGACAATGAGGGCACAAAGTCATCCCAAGGTCTTTTACACAGAAATAGAATACGAAGGATAATGAGGGCCCAAACTCATCCCAAGATCCTTTACACAGGAATAGAAGAAAATACACTAAAGACAATTATGGCAGCATAAAGTCTCTCCACAGCCAGCTTCAGGACACCTTCCTGATTATTTTCACTAATTTTGCTTATTTAATTAAATGGACAAAAAATGTATTAAGGAAACAGACATAAGAACAATTTTCCCAACAACCAAGCTATTCCAACTCAAAGTCTGAAAAGTCGCTTGTTTTCTTATTCAAATAATGAAATATGATCAATAATTTGAGCTCAAAGTCTCAGTAATGCCTTTCAATTTGGGCAGAGTTTTTTTTTTGATAACAGAGAGAGAGATCACTAAAACAATAAGAAAGAGTCCAATATATAGTGCTCCAAGAAAGACTTGGGTGCTTTATTTCACAAAAATGGCCTATGATGCATTCAATGCCTTTAATGCATTTAAAATTTTGTCCATGGGCTATGCTGGAATCGAGCGTCGGTCTTTAATATGGGTCGCCTGATGTGTTTTATGATGTGTGCGTAGTTGTTCACTTTACTCAATGTAGAGAAATAGGTCACACCATTGAATGTTTGCACTCTACAATGTCCACCTGGTGGACTGCTTCATCTTCTAGAAACATATCCCATGTGCAAATATTTTTGGTCTTTCTCCATCGTTCCCCTTTTCCCTATTATATTTTTATATTGGGAGTGCTCCGTCTTTGACATCTGTCACAGTCCACTGCTTCAAAACTTATAGGAAACTTGAAACATGGATGCAAACACTTGTCATGCTTCGCTGAGTTTAAAAACTCACCCAAGGCCCGCCACAGTCTTTACGAAATAAAAGAAAGAAGTTGTGGATGTTGACACTTGGCAGCTTCTGCTGAGTTATAACGGGACACATGGCGCATTCCGCTGCTTTGAAACTTACTAGTAAATGTGTCCCAGTAGATGACACTTGGTAGCTTCCACTTAAACCTTTAAAGATCAATGGTTATTTCATTATCTTAAATTTGATGTCAATGGTTCAATCGCTTCCCTAGTTCAATCGCTTTCTTAGTTCAATTACTTTCTTGGTCTTTGATTGAACCATCCCTTTGTCTGGCACTTCCTTTGATCTTTGAACTAATGTTCTCTACCCTCCGCAAGGGCACCTGCCCTTAGTTCACTGCCCTCCACAAGGGCACTTATTCTTTCAACTTTGGGACACTCCTTTGAACTATCCACGTTGAACCTTTGAACCATTTTGGTTCAACGGTTCAATGGTTCAAGTGCTTTCTTGTGTTCCGTTCATTCTCTTAACCACTTGAACCAACCACATTAAACCTTTGAACCATTTTGGTTCAAGGTTTAATGGTTCAATGGTTCAAGCCTTCTTCTTTTTGCTAAGTCTTTTGAAACTGTTGAACTTGTTAAAGCAGTTGAACTTTGAATTTTTGTTGAAGCACTTTTGAACCTTTGAACCCGTTGAACCTTTGAACGTTTTGGAAGCGGGGTTCAATGGTTCAATCCTTTGTTTGAAGCTTGTCGATGAACATTTTGGTTGAACCATGGCATTGAACTAACCTTGAAATTGCCTTAGTGTTGAGAGCTTGTTTCTTTCCTGCAGAGTTCGTAGAAACGAACCTGTAGAGTCCGTAGATCTGAGTTTGTAGAAATGAGTCCTTAGAACTTAACCTGCAAAGTCTGTAGTTTCAAGCCTGTAGAGTCTGTAGATTCAAGCCTACAGAGTCTGTAGATTCCTACCTGTAGGGTCCCTTAGCTGATTTTTTTTGAAAAATATAGAATTTGAAGGCTCATAATAATTTTTGAAAAGGGAAAAGACAATTTTGGTCTTGTAGGACCAAAATAGTTCATATGTTCTCCCAAAAATCGGTGACATTTTTTGGGGACAACAGATTATAGAGGTGTAAAAGCCAAGGTTTATTTACCTATAGGATTGGATAGGGATACTAGGTAATTTATAGAGATAGTAGGAATGATGCCCCCCTTTTGGGGAGAGGGACGAGATCTGTGATAGAGGAGGTTGAGCCAAAAGTGATGACTAGTGACGTATGAATAGGAATAAGGTTGGTATAGTTTGAATTGATTGAGAAGTTGTATTATCAGGATTGAAATGTGTTCTTGATTGGTTAGGACCAAAACTTGTGTGTGGGTATAGTATATATTATAAACATTCATGTTATGGTAGGCAAATGAGGTGGTAGTAAACTGAATATATTTAAAAATTGATTGATTTGGCTAGGTTGTTTGAGCGAGTTTTTTTATTGGTAGGTAACAATTTGTATGTCAGGGTACAAAAGAGGTATAGGTATGTGTGTATGCTATAGATGATGTAGTGATAGAGCAAGGCATGCGTTGTTTTAAAGGTATCGTTGTCATGATTTTGTTAAATAAAATAGTTTGTAAAATGGAGCTACATGGGTCTAGTTATGGGAAAAATAGTGTTTTGCTTTTTGAATAGAAAAGTTGGTTGATATAAGAATTTTGATTTGACTTTGGGTTCATTTGTGCAGTGACTAGTTTGAGATATTGGAGCTCTGGAGTGAAAAATGCCTGGGAAATGAGCACCTTCTACAACTCATTTTGAGTATTTGGCAGCCTAGATTCAGGCTGACATAGAGATTAGCCTGGTGAGTAAGCTTAACACTTGATTTTTACCTATTTAAAAGCTTATTGTGAATGTTTTTGATTTTTTTTAAGTAGTCTAGGAAATTTTTTACTAGTTTCAGTGCTCTTGTCCTGGAGTTAGCGGTGTTGTCTAGGATATAGTGTTTTGTCCAAGTTCTAGTGTCCTTCTTTAGTGTTGTTGTCCAATGTGGATGGTTTTTTCCAATTCTAAATTGTTCTTGCTTTTGTACTTAGTTATTTTTCTTAGCATGGATGTCTGCCATATAGTCTATTTTTTAGTGTTTTTAGGGTGAGGTGTGGATGAGAGAGTTATGTAGAGCCGAGGTGATGGAGATATTGAGGATGTTGCCCTTGTCAGCTGATGAGAGAGTCATGATAAATAGAGTAGGATTGGGTCATGTATGTGACCTAGGTATGGTACAATGGGACATGTATTTAATCATCACTTTATGTGAGAGGTGGAATGCATACACTTGTATATTCTGGCTTCCTAAAGGGGAGATCACTGTGAGCTTGGAATATGTGTATCAAATTTTGCATTTGCTAGTTTTTAGGCAATGGGTAATATTATAGGATGATATGGGTGCTAATGCCATTGATCGTGAATCCTTTTATTTTATTGATGTGCCTTCAGGTGCACATCATAGATGTAGTGATAGCAATGTATTATTATTGGTTATTATGCAGTTGAGTGTTCCACACTTGTAGAAGTGATTAGTCATACTAGTGGCTTCATTTGTTGTAGTGGATGGCAGTGAAGTCTCTATTACTTATAGGATGCATAGGGTGGTTTATAGTGTCGAGATATATGGTATTGTGTTCTCATGTGGTAGGACTATGCTTGCCCATTTATACAGAGATTTATATAGATTTACATAGGAGGCATTCAATGGTGGTGTGGGTGCGACTACTTTATTATATTATTGGGCTTATGAACACATAACAATTGTATGATCGATTAGATTACCAAGGGTGAGTTGGGCACATCATAGCCATTTGGCGAGAGATGGATGAGTGATTTGGCTATCCAATCTCCTAGGATAGATCACTATAGGAGGATGCTAGGCAGATTGGTGGCTCAAAATATCATATAGAGGCCCTATAGAGGATTCCCTAGATGGCTTGAGGATGTAAAGCAGTTGTGATACATGAGGGTCATTTGTTGGTTACATGATAATTGGGTTAGAGTATATGAATGCTTTCATTATGAGTGCATGAATAGGCAGTTTGGAGTTTAACAAGATGTCCCTCATACAACATGGGTATGGTTGAGGAGTTCATAAGCACCAATGAGAGTAGGGGCTCGTGTAAGACCCACTAAGGCTAAGTTGGCACCATTACCCTTGGAAGCATGAGATGTGGTTATAGATATTCCTAATGTAGATGATGTGGGATGTACTAAGGCATATACTGCATGGTGGGTTGGGTATCGGTGCATTCCATTGTATCATGTTGATAGAGTAGATGTTCCTACATATAAGGATCTTGAGTCGATCTAGATGATGGGAGGTAATCAATGATTGTATTTGAATTGTACCTAGTTTTGTGTTTTACTAGTTTAGATTTGAAAGTATATATCTAATGTAGTGTTGTACTTCTTATGTGTGTAGGTGGGGTGGGAGGTGCATAGGATGAGACACCTACTAGGGTGGGGAGGGAAGAGGATGAGTTTTGGGAGACCATCATTGAGTCGACACTCTAAGAGCTCATGTGGTATATCCCTGATGATGCGATGGAGGGTTTGACAGAGTGAGCAATGGTGATGACTGGCATTTATGCTCATTTTTTTATAGGGATACCCTAGCTACAACTACATATGTTAGGGAAATAAGAGAGACAGATGAGCTTAGAGCTGAGTTGGATAGGCATAAGATGCTTCCACCTGATTGTGGCGTGGTGAGCATGAAGATTGTGGATGATTATATGTATATTCAGTGGTGATATGTAAACTTACGTGAGGAGCATGGTCAGATGTTGGAGTAGAATAGTCGATGTAAGAGGTACTCAAGAGCTCGAGGAGGTGTAAGGTCATCGAGTGATAGACAGGATTATGGGACTAGCATTGGAGGAGAGAGTGAGACTGATAGTGAGGGCTTGATGCCCATTCATGATTGATTGTACCTTGACATAATGTATATGTTTTGAAAACTTCATGCTATATATATGGATACTTATTTTATGTTGATGGTTGTTTATTGCATTATCGGATTTGAAGTGTGCTGGTATATTGGTATATTCATTGTAAATGTTTGAAAATGGTTGATTTGGCATTGATGTTTAGATTGTATATGTTTGGTACTTGGAATATTTTATTTAAATGCTTTGTTGATGAGTTGAAGTGTGATGTTAGGTTTTGATTTGTAAGCAAAAATTTGATGGTTTTTGTAATTTGTAAATTGTTTTGATAAACTAAGCTGGGTTTAACATTTGAAATTTATTTGGATAAGTTGATTGGTTTTAATAGTGGTAAAATACGATTTGGTAAGATCTGGATTTTGATAGGCTATTTTGAGATTGGTAAATTATTTGAATGAGTTGATTGGGTTTATTATTGATAAAGAATTTGGATAGGTGGAGTTGGTAATATCTGGATTTTGAAAGGTTAGTATTCGGATGGGATAGTTGTTGGGAATTAGGAATGTTAGTTGTTAGTAGGGGGATGTAAGATAGCACTGTGTGCATATTATTTCTCTGAGAGTGGCTCAAGAATTCAAATGGTAGCTAGACCTTTGGCTCCATCATTGCCCTGCTAAGTGAAGCTTACAAATTAAAACTAGTATGATTGTACATTATATTATTCTATGTTGTATCACTATCTGAACCCTATAGGCCAACTGAGTAAGTGCCCAAACTGCTCATGCTATGTAGGAATGTGATATGTATCTAATACTGTCTACTAAGTGCTAAATATTGCTATGTGTGAAGATTTTGTAAAATTTAAATTTATTGGTCATGCAGCTAAAACTAGATGCTGTGGAGGAGGCTCATTGATTCACAATCATAGTAGATTGCTATGTGAAATAACACCCTATGGCCTCTGCTATTATGCATATGATTAAGCAATAGATCGAGATAGAACTATAACATGTGATGGGGGTTCATCTAATCTTAACCGTAGTGGGTTGCTATGTGAGATAAGACCCTAAAAATCTACCCATATTGAATATTTCTCATGAGTGGTACTCTGTTGTGGTATCTATGACTCTGTTGGATATGTATATGGAACTACACTATGTATCCCTTGAACTACAATGTTATATGTAGGTTGTAGTTATTATACTAGTTTCCAAACCTTTTGAGGTAGTGGAATAAGAGATCCCCTGTGAGATTATGTCCTAAAACTTGCATTGCACTCACGATGAGTGACCAATGATTATTGTAAAGGAATGTCCTGGGATGACTCAATCATGGAGGAATGAGGTTTAGGGTTCCATAATGGAGGAAATATTTGTGCCCCCTGTGTGAATGCTATGATACCATTATCAACACATATAGTAATGCAGTCTCTGAGTCTAAAAATAATCATTATCTTTATGTCCACGAGAATGATGATGGTGATAAAAAGGCCGATATGGTTGTCTATGTAAGATATGTGGATCTTGTCAATTAGTAGAAGGTAATGTGATTAACCTCCTATCTAGTAGTGCTAATAATATGGTAGATGGACTATCCCATTTTAAATCAAACTATAGTGGTGCTTTGTTATTGTTTTCTATAGTGTAGACTACAGGTTGTCCTTGACTGGTTGCTTTTTTGGTTGTGGTCTCCTATCTTGTCGAGGACATGGTGGATGCTGAGTACTAGGCACTATATCTAAAAATGCCGCTATGAAATTTAGAGTGATCCAATCAACAAGATCTGCCTCAATCAATCCCAATTTATTTTCCAAAGATAAAACTATATAACACAAATGTCTGAAAGAAGACTCTTTTTGATATAGTAGATGCTCAAGTAGAGGTTGGCAAAGCCCCTTGATAAAGATATGATGAATCTCTAGATCTGTTGGTTTGTATATCAATCTTAACATGTAAGCCTTGAATCTTAAGATATACTCACTAACTGGCTCTGAAGAATTATAATGTAGTGTGGTAAGTTTCTCATATGTAACACGAGGGACCATGTTTATGATGTAATATCTGAGAAATACCTCCTCTAAGTCATCATATGTGTGCAATGAACCATTGGGGAGTAAATGAAAGAACCAATTATGTGCTTCCCCCACTAATGTCTGCTGGAGTAACTTGAGTTGAATCAACGAGCTCACATGAGATGGGAAAGATTTTTGAAAGTCCTGAAGGTGTACAAATAGATCTCCAGTTCCATCAAAGTGAGGTAATGATGGTATCTGGAAATGCTTAGGCAATGAATCTTTTATGAATGTCTTCAGAACATGGTTACCATGTAGATCATTGGCATCCATTCAAGACTTGTAAGATTTGTTTTCCAAGGTGAGGATATGTACTTGGTGTTGTAATTCACCAACTGCATGCATCAAAGAGACGATCTCTTGGGATGGTACATTAGTATCTTGAAGTGGTTCATTTAATCATTGAACTTGATTGTTAATTTTAACCATGGGAATGTTACATTTAGTAATTATATCATAAAGAGGGGGTGTGCTCATTTGAACCTTTGGAGTAATGGTAGATTGGACCTTACTAGAAGGATGTGGGCTACCATTCTCTTTAGGTGAAGGGTGAGAACTGGGTTCTATTATAGTGAGGGGTGGCTTGGGGGATTCATTGGTATCTTTATGTTTTATTATGTCACATTATAATTGAGTAGAAGATGTACTATTAGAAGCAACATGTGCATTATTTGAAATAGAATCATTCATAGAAGTAGAAACAACATTTAGAAGTGCATTATGTTTGATAGGAGGAGTGAGAGAAGAGTTAGAAACATGAGATCCATATTCTTCTCCACTATGTTCATAATAATCATCATTATTCCATGTCATATCATCATTGGAATATTTTTCATAATCACTCTCATTTTAAAATTCATTTGCATGTTCACTATCATATTCATTATCACTTTCAGTGCAACTAGGGAGAGGTGTAAGAGAATAATTTAATTCTTTTCTAATATTGAATAAAGTATCATTTGAAATTATAATATCATGCGTATCTATGTTATCCATGGATGGAGTGCATGCCTTATTTTCATGAGAAGTAAGAGAAAGATATTTATCATTTAGATCTTCTTTGGACATGGTAGAGTTAGAAACATGAGATGTATCATTTGAGTTATACTTTGGTAATTTGATTCTATTGCATTTATATTGTTGTATTTTGAACATAGCAGTAGCAAAAGAGAAAAAGAGAGATTTGGGTCACATGGAAGCAAATTATCACCTATTAGAGGTTCATTTGGAAGTGCATGACTAATTTGTTCATTTTGTCCATTGTACATAGGAGAATAAGGTGAGGAGTATTTTTCCCATTTATCAAAAGTATTTTCTTTAGAAGGGATGAAAGAGATAGGTTTGAGAGGAGAAGATGTATCTATTTTTTCTTCACTATCACTTTCATATGCATGATAATATTCCTCATTGAAATAATAGTAATTATCTTCATTATAAATAAAATCATTTTCCACATTTTTAGCTAATGTACAATTTTGCAAATTTGTCCACTCATTATCATAATCATGTGAAAATTTGAGAAATTTGTCAATGGGATGAGAGGGAAGAAGTGCCTTAGTGGTCATTTTATTTCTTTCACCACAAAGAATATGAAAAAGTACTATTAAGCAAATAAATGCAATAATATTTACTAACAAATTTTTTTTGAAAATACTTGTGACTATCTAAACAATTTGCAAAAATTTCAAAATTAATTTCTAACAATTGCAAAAATAAATGGTTTGAAGGTGGATGACTTAGTTTAGGAATCTAGGGTTTTGAGTAGGGTTTTAATTTTTTTGAAATTATGGTTATATGTTTAAATTCTAAAATTAATTTAAATAAGATAATTGCACAAAAAATTGATACAAAAATCAGAAATTTGAAATCAAAAATTTTCACAAAATAACTACTAATTTAAAAAATTTGAAAATATTTTTGGCACACTAAACAATTTTTTAAAATTTTGAAATTATTTTCTAAAATTTGTAAGGGAGGGAAACTTGGGGTTTGAGGACCAAGTTTGGAAATCTAGGGTTTTGAGCTAGGGTTTTAGAATTTTTGAAAATTATGGCTATAATTTAAATTCTATAAATATGTTTGAATGTAATATTTGCACAAAAATGAATACAAAAATCAAAAATTTGTAAAGTAATTTTTTTTGCACAAAATGTGAAGGAAAAACCCTAAGGGTACTTAGGATTTTAAATTTGTTTGAAGTAAGTCAGGTTCACTAAATGTTATATTATTTTTGGGAATTTAGTGTTTAGATCCTAAATAATAAAGGTCTGGAATAATAGGAAAAATCTAGCTTAATAGGAAAAAATATAGATTTTAACAAGTAATTATGCAAAAGAAATAGAAATAAACTTATCTAGTTTCGGACTATAATGAAGGACTCTTAGGCTAGAATTTTAAGAGTAGAATTGAGACACTGTTAGGAATCTGAATCTAGGTTCCATTTTCTGATTGGATAGGAGTGCTAGAAATAGGACACCTTAGTGTCTGATGCTATTGTCCTTCCTAACACTATTGTCCTAAAGATCTAAGCTTTCTAGGTTTTGTTCACTTGGTCAATATGAGCCTGTGTACCAAATTTTAGGGGTTGAAAGTCACCAAAGCTCATTAAATGTCTATTTGAATATTCAATACCTATATTCATCTACACACATATAAAGCATGAATAAATCAAAAGCAAAAGGGGGGGAAATTTGGTTATGGGAAGAATGATCACATGATCTAGAACCCCTGCTACCCTGACCATTGCCTACATTAACCCTCAAGCTAGGGTCTCATATCAAATATAGTTCTCCCTTAGGGAATTTGCATAATCAATGCACACGATAGATGCAAGAATGACTTTTACCTAGGCCCTTCCTTGATCAAACATGCAAGTCTATGTGTGATGTAGAGAAGCTAAGATATACTATTCACTGATTTTTTATTATGTCTAATATGTCAAAGTAGTAAGTGTTATATATAAAATGCCTTGTGAAGTCCTTTATATAGGAGACTCATTTTATCAAATTTAGAAGTTTTATTCGCATTTGGATGACATTGGAAAACTTAGGAATGAAGGAAACAAAAGGGATAAGACTCATCTTGTAAGAGAAACTGATTGTTGGAATCAAATTGCACTTAGACAACAGTGCTGAAAACTAAACACCTTGGGTTTCAGCACTATAGTCCTATTTGGGTGCTGTTGTCCAAAGGGTCTGGGACCTAGGGGATGGAATAAGCATCGAAAGAGTAACTTGGGTTAGTAAGGGTTAAGTCTAGAAGGCTATGAATGACTAGGAATGGTAAAAAATGTATCTAGGGTATAAAACAAGATCAAGGCAAATCAAACAAAAAGACATGGCTAGATGTGAATAAGATTCATATCTCTAGTCAGAGTCCCCTATAAAAGGACTATGAAAAGACATGATATGTGTGGTTGCTTGACCAATTTAGGGTGTATACAGAATGTGAGTCAAAATAATGGGTTGACAAATGGTATTGTAGACCCATATCATCTATAGAGAGTAGCCAATCACTCTAATAATTGACAAATCATGAAATGACATCATTAGTTGACTTTGACCACATCTTAGTGTTTTTACTATGTTTTTGTTATTTACATTCAGAAGAAGGAAGAAACTAAAGATAAATGGTCAGGGGTTTGTACGTACCTGGATTAAGTTGCGCATCATATCCAGACATTGTAGGAGCTCCTCTTTGGCTATGGAGGAAGACACCTGTAGATAAGAATAAGACTCAAACAAGGAGAATGTTAGAGAGATATATGGTGGACTGCTAAGCGATATGCTCGGTCCCAAAAGCGTAAAGGCTTGCTTGAGGGATGATAGTCCACTGTTTATGAAAAAGAGTGTTGTATAAAGAGAAATGATGAAAGACTAAGAAAGAGAAAGTAGACAACGCGTACTTGTTCTCTGCTGTCAGTCTGTCATAGTCACCGACGTCAGTTAGTCTACCATCGTCGGTTGGTCAGTGTTGTTGATGTCAATTAGGCTACCGACGTTGGTAGGGGCAATGGGCCTTAAACAGGTTTTTGGGTTATGTTCGTGGTCGACAGAAGGAATTTGGGAGTTTAAAAGGTCTGTGCAGGGTTACAAGGAGATGAATAAGGTCCGTAGAAAGGCAAAGGTAGAGGATAGGTTGTCAAAAAGGGTAAGGGTATGAGGAAGGCTTTTCAACCTCTCCCGAAAGAAGTCAGGTCGGGTCTGGTAGTATTTAGAAATAATAAATAGAAACTAATTATTAGTATATTCTAAATTACTGGAATGAAAGGCAGAAGAAATACTTAGCTCTTGCTTAATGAAGAACCAGAGGTGTTGAACACTTATTTCTGTTGTGGCTGGTGTCGAGTCCTCGTACAATGTTTTTAACCCAATGTTTAGAGTGATTTCTGTAGAGTTTTTGTAGCCAAAGGAGTGTTAGTCGAAGTCTGATGCCTGGTCTCAGAGTGTGGGTGTCTAAGAGTCCAGCTGGAAAGAGAGAGAGAGAGTGTCTGCAGATTCGAGAGAGTTCTGAGGGTTGAAGAGAGAGTCAAAGGGAACTAACCTGATGTTAGAAGTCAGTTTAAGTAACTGACATCGGCGGTTCCATCGGTGTCGGCCAACTGTTGATCGACGTCGATGGGTGGAGAATGGGTAAAAGGGGCTATTTTTAGCCCTTTGCCTATTCCCCATCCGCCAAGTGCATTTTGTCATTGGAAA
The DNA here is from genome assembly GCA_037957365.1 of Torreya grandis. Lineage (NCBI taxonomy): Eukaryota > Viridiplantae > Streptophyta > Pinopsida > Cupressales > Taxaceae > Torreya > Torreya grandis. Next base: position 3,062,227 of record JARHVA010000513.1, on the reverse strand, counting down.
ATGGTCAAATGATGGGGTTATTAGGCGCGAGGGTTAGTTAGAAGGTTGGAATAGGTCTTAGGTAGTTATGATATGAAGGACTTAGTCAAGGGGTGAGTCATAGGGTAAAAAATAGTCTTAGGTGAGGTGTATAGGCGAGGTGTCTAGGTGAGGTGTCGAGGGGATGTCATTAATTTAAAATAAGTAATTTATTTTAAATTAATAATGTGTGTAAGTGACCAAGGGGAGTCGACACAATTTTGGTGTCTACATTTGCCCCTTTTTGTCTTGTTGGTTGTTCTTGATGAACTGTAAGACAAAAATAGGAGTAGGTTGCCCCAGATATGGGATAAGGTGTAAGTTGCCCCAAGTATGATGATGAGGTATCCCCCCTCAAAGCGGGAGTCAAGGGAAGGTAACCTGATATCGAGTGCCAATTTGATAGGTAGTGGATGAGTATGGTGAAGTTAGAGTGTGAACATTGTAATAGTTGAGATTGAGCGTATACCACTTCACGTGATAGTCAAGTCAAATTGTCGTAGGCAAGGTCGAGGAGTGCTAAAATCGAAGTAACCGGTCCCCAACATTTAGTCATAGCTGATTGGGTTAAACGATCAAAGTTGTAACTCCAATGGTCGTCGTGTTCCAAGTATCCCAGGCTTGAGAAGTGCTCCTAGAAAACATGAAAATGTCACAAGTAGTGGGGATCAACTTGGGCGCGATTCGATACTTGTGAGGGTCGTAATGTGAGGTGCGGATAATTTGCTAACTATTCGTGAGGTAGCATATATGCAATCAAAACAACCAAGGCAAAGTTGCCTTGAAAGTGGTCTTGGTCTAAGGAGATAGTCGTGATCTCCAAGGTCATTGGTCGAGTCGATTTGAGATATAAGTGATCTCAAATGGTTGTTTGATGTGGTCAGGGAGATGACTGTGATCTCCAATGTGCCCCATGAGAAGTCAAAGGTGACTTCTACAGTGTTAGGGCTGGTTATTTGGTTATGATTTTGGATTAGATTAAGTCATGGTTAAAGGTTATATGGTTGGTCCATCAAATAGATGAACGAATGAATGGTCGACATCATTAGGGAGACGAACGGGCGAATGGCCGAGCTAACCTCAAAACACTGAGTGCTACCTACATAGCCCCTATTTTAAGGGCCTCAAGCCAATGTAGTTCTCGCCAAAAGGGAAGAAGAGGGTGGGTTATGGATTGGTTTTGACTAGGTTAGGTCATGGTTAAAGGTTAAATGGTTGGTCCATCAGTTAGATGAATGAACGGATGGCCGAGCTAACCCCAGAAGACTCTGTGTCAACTGAGTGCTGCCTACATAGCCCCTATTTGAAGGGCCTCAGGCCAATGTAGTTCTCCCTAAAAGGGAAGAAGAGTCAAAGTGGTTGATAGTTATTTTGGCCAGGTTAGTGTTTATAGCAGTTCCCATATGTGTGATGGTTCATGCTTGAAATGATAAGTGTATGATGATGTTACAGCCTTTTCCATATTATGTGATGGTGTATTCTGTAACATTGGTTATATGGTTTTTCGTCCCTAGCAATTTTTCATATTAGTGATGGTGTATGCTAAAAATGAAATGAGTATATTTATGCGTCAGCAAGTTTCCATATTGTGTGATGGTATATGCTTGACATAAATTGTGTGGTCGATAGTTTCCATGTGTATTGTTTTCCATAGAAACTAGTGTGAATGGGCTATGATGATTCATATAACACAATTTGGTTTTGTAAGTAAATGAATTATGAGGTTATGTTAATGGTTACAAAAAGGTTTGGTTTGGTTTGGTTTGGTTATAAAATGTTTTGGATTGGTTTGGTTGTATGTGACAAAGATGTATAAGAAGTGAAAGGCACGTTGTTCTTTCATTGATAAGGGCCATAATGCTAGCATAGATAAGGTTTTTGTAAACAAAAGCCCCATTCATGCATTACGTCGTTGACCATTGGTTTATGTTAGAGAAGTATGTTAATCACTTGACATTAAGTGAGCTCAAAATCCCTTGGGTATGTTGGGGTAATATGTGTGATTATGTGATATGTGAGGATAGGGTAACCCTTTTGAGCAGGGATAACTTTGCCCCTTTTATAGGTGACCCTGAGAACGACTATAGGCAAGTCCATGATTTAATAGTTTGTTAATCATTTTTTTTTTGGTAGACTGATCAATACGGGAAGTCCACATGGGATGTTGCGTTGTGTTTTATGGTCATAGGGTGCTATGTATGTAGCAAAATTTGGTCATAGCCATCCTTCGAGGGAGTGGTCTATATTTGACTTCTGTATGTTTGGATGTGTAGCTGTCCTTCAAGGGAACAGTCTATTTATTACAGCAATGATGCAGCTGTCCTTTGAGGGAGCAGTCTACATTTATAGTTTATGACCTTTGGTTAGGCATCCCATTTTTTTTTGTTTTTTATTTATTTTTGACTAGACTTTTGGTCATGGACTTGACTATAGAGGTTTAAGGGTTTTCCTTTTATTAGGACAAAACATTCATGCTTGACAAAAGGGTTGACTGATGTTTGTAGGGAAAAAGGGTTGAAAGGAATATGAATGAGGATGATGAGGGTTACTCAAGGGATGAGCTCAAGTTAAATATCAAGTGAATAATTACTTGACTAATAATAAAATGGTCATAGATGTAAGGCATTAAGGGGCTCAGGTTCTGGTTGGTCTTCGAGAGAAGATAGATGATAAGAGCCTGATCCATACTTGTGTGTTATGATGTAAGGTCTGAGCCAATTAGGAGCAAACTTGTCCCGTCTGCTTCTTTCTATATTGGTCACGTGTTGGTTTTCTTCAAGGACGAGATCTCTGATTTTAAAATCTCACTCTTTCAAATGTTGGTTGTAGGTATGTTTTGGTCGATGTTGGACGTGAAGTCGGTTAGTATGTTTTTGGCATTTGGTACAATGCCGAACATAATCATTGTAGTCTTGGTTAAGGGTGGGCCAATAATAGCCCAAGCGGAGGATGCGCTTGGCAAGCGAGTTACCGCTGAAATATCCCCCACAAATCCAGTCATGGACTTGTTTGATGGCATGTGATGTCTCAGTGGAGGTCAAGCATCGGATAAGGAGGTCGTCAAGACCTCATTTGTAGAGAAGTCCCCCTAACATGGTGTATCAAGTAGTTCTTTTGATAAAAGCTCGTCGTCTATTGCTAGAGAGGTTAAGAGGCATGATAGAATAAGTCAAGTAGTCAACAAGTCGTTTATACCAAACGTCATGTGGACTAGAGAGGTCAGGAGGAGTTTCCCCCAGAGATGTTGGTTGATATGAGCCCAAGATAGAAATCTTGAGTTTTGGTGGTTGAGAAGGCTTGACAAATGGATATGTCAAAGGTGTAGAGGCCTGGTCTTTTCCTTTATCCTGTAGGTTTTGTGACTTAGTGGCCACATTAATGGTGTTGATGTCGAATAAAGGAGGGGAAGGTGGTTGAGGGACTATAGTCTTATGTTGGAATTTTGATTTAGGTGAAGAGGTTTGAGATGTTGTTGGTGGTTTGTCAAAAAAGTGGTCAGAAGAAGCCTCAATGTGAGGGGTGTCCTTTTTCAGGTGTTGACGAATGACAACCTTAAGGGCACAATAATGCTCAGTATCATGTCCAGGTGTGCGATGATACCAGCATATTTTTGTGTTGTTGAACCAAGATGGTTTTGGTCCAAGAGGTTGGTATGGTTTAATGGGTGGGAGAGTGATGCTTGAAGACTGCAACAATTGACATAACATCGAAGCATAGGAACCCACTAATAGGTCCATGCTCTTTGTTGCGGTAGGGGTTGACAACTTTTGTTTAGGAGTTGTAGGAAGAGTTTTTCATACCATCTTTTTTTTTGGTGGTGTGGCCACTCACGTAGATGGCACTTTTTTGGTGAGAGATGTTGGATTATGGAGCACTCCTTTTAAAGTGGAAGGATGTAGACCGAAGATAGATGGTAATGGTAAAGGTGGAGGAGTTCTCTGATGTGATTTAGCAGTCTTCTTTAGTTTAGTGCAAGGACTACTATTGTGAGGGGTGAGGTTCAAATCTACCTTCACCAAATCTTCTTCGACCGAAGTGGGTGAGGTGGCAAGTTCCTCTCTCGGCGGAGAAGGGATTAACGAATGTGGCTCTTCGAGAGGATAGAGTGTAGGGATGATCATGGTTTCGATGTGTGGTCTAGGAGTGGGGGAAGTATGATCCCCCATTGATGATAAGGAGGATGAGGGCGAAGCCACCAACGTTGGTGTCATCAAAGCATCCTCTAATATGGTAGAAGTTAAAGTTAACTCTCCTACGTGTGAAAGAGGGGTGGATGGAAGATTATCCTCCATTACTGAAAGATAAATATGAGAAGAAGGCTCTTCTACCTGTGGTGGAGAAATAAGAGAAAGCTCTTCTACCTATGGTGGACAAATAGGTTGATTAACCTCTTCAGACTGTGGGAGAGACTGGTTAGAAACCATGTCGACCGTGCGTATATTACGCTCTTGGGGGTCATCGGCTATGGTCTGAATGTTATTTTGACTAGGGGGATGGTTAGGGAAAGGTTGTCTAAAGACATCCATGTTTTGGTTGGATGATGCAGTAGGGTTATCTAAAACAAGATCCCCTTTGTCCAACATGTCTTGAACAATGTTTTTGAAGGTTTTGCAATTGTCTATGTCATGACCCTTGACACGATGATAATTACAAAAGTCATTTTCCCTATACCATGTAGGGATGGCTTTTGAGGGGTCAAATTGGGGTGGTCAGATTTGAGAGAGATTGAGGACCACCTGCTTGACTAGTTTATCCAACATGGAAGCGTATGATTCTCTTATTGGAGTGTATTGACGCTGTACATACCATTGTTGGAATTGTCTGGTGATGTATTCTGATGTGGAAGGGTCAGATTGGTTAGTTGTGGTAGAGGATGATGACCTAACGACCACAACATTTGCCAACCCCTTGGACTTGGAGTGGGAAGAAGAAGGTCTAGAAGAAGGGTCATTAGATTTTGTGTTGGTATTTTTACTACGCAATGTGACCCTGTCTTCTTCGACTGCATAAAGTTCAAGCTTTTGAGCCATGGTGAAAACTTCATCAAATGTGCAGAATGTTTGAACCCGCAAAGTGGATGAGATGTGTTGGCACATGCTCTTGAAAAGAGCTCAATGAGCTCAGTTTGAGGTAATGAAAAGGAGAGTTGGATGATTAAACCTCTCCAACGGGCAACAAAGTCAGCTATTGACTCATCGTCGAATTGTTTAATAGAATAGAGGTCCGTGATGGAGACCTTCTTGGTGATGTTGATTGAAAAGTGGTCAAGGAATAGTTGAGCAAGTTGAATGAAAGAAAAGAGAGAATGACTGGGAATTGAGCTATACCAGTCAAGGGCAGCACCGAAAAGTGACATGGGAAATGTGCGAAGTAGTAATGCATCATCGTGTGCTATAAGGTAGCAAGCGCGTCTAAACGCTCATAGATGTTGTTGTGGATCCTTTTTACTCTAACAGTGACTAAATTTTGGGAGTTCCCACTAGTTAGGATATGGTCTAATAGGCACCGAAGGGTGAATGGGGTCGTTGCATATTTGTTCGTATGATAGAACATTACTTGAACTGGAAATAGATGTCTCAAGATTGGACATCTTATCCATCAGCATCTTAATTAGATCAGCTGATGGATTGACAGGTGGGGCACCCCCTAGGTTGTAAGGTACCTGAAAGGCATTGGGAGGGGCTTATGACGTACTTTGTTGTGTTTGTATAGGTGCAACATATTGGTAGTTCGTCATAGGGACTGATGTTGAGGTCAAGGGGGCTTGTGCCGCAAAGTTCGGGGGCACAAGTTGACTGGATGTCACCAAGGATGGTTGAATGGTGATGACATTAGTAAAAGGGTAGGTGGTTACTCTTGTGTTTATGGGTACAAGAGTGTGTGGGGTAGAGACAATCAAGTTCTGAAAATGTGTCAAACTTGGTTGAATTGTTTGTGGTTGAGAGGGTACAGAAACCCCGATGAACGTAGGTCCAGAAGTAGAAAGGGAGGCCAAATCTTGAATATTGGCCATGGTTGGGTTAATAGTTGAAGTAGTGGCCTGAGTGGTCATAGGTTGGGTAGCGGATGTTGTTGATATCATTGCTGCTTCAGCCAAGGTAGTTGGCATCCCATAAACAGGGTTACCTGAAGGATCTCGCATTTGGCTTCTTGTGAGATAGTGTTGGAGAGCCTTGACATTGTGGTCAAGGGATATCTCAAAGTTTTGATCCCCTTCGAGAACAATTGGAGGTTGATTTGGGGTTGGTTGGATAGGAGTACGCTCAGTTTCTGAATTATACTCTATTTGGAGACTTGATATAGAAGGCGAAGGTGGGAGTGGTTGTTGCCTTGCGTGGTCAACAAGAGATTTAGCTTGACTACATGTCAAAACCATCCAAGGCAAAATGTGTTCAGGTTCTAAAAACTGTGAATTTTAGTTTCAGAAAACTAGAATGAGTGTTTAACAGCAAAAAAGTCAAGTTTTAAGCTTGCTATTTTGGAAAGATTTTTGTTGATAGTGACCGACGTCGGTGGAAAAACCGATGTCGGTGAACATATGTTGCCGACGTCAGTGGAAAAACTGATGTCGGTGAATAAAATTTGCCGACGTCAGTGGAAAAACTGATGTCGGTGTCTGTGTATTTCCAAAAACTCAGAAAACTGAAAGTTTTTGGAATAAAGAGAAATTTTGAGTTGTTTTTGGACCTCAGAATGCGACCTTACCAGCTCAAAAAACCAGATAAGAACAACAAAATAGATGACAGCAAGCAACCTCTAAACGTTAAATTCCTAAGAATAATTTTTAAAGTCGTGGTGGCTTATGCCTTAGAAGAATGTATTTGGGAATTGGGCTTTTAGAATGGGTCCTAAAGAGGAAGTCTATGGTTAGTTTCGGGTTATGTTTTGGTGCTCAAAAATCTGTGTTAGGTTCTGTACGTGGCCTGGTGCTAGGAGCTTGCTCCCTTCACTTCACGAACCCAGAGCCGAGATGGGCCGCTTAGCCAATATATACTTCACCTATAGTTTATACTCTGCCAGAGAATAGAGTGGGTCCTCCTCTTGGTGGTGAAATCCAAGTAGGATCACCAGGTAGGGTAAGGTATCCACTAGGTGATGAAATCCTAGATGGGCCTTGTCTCAGGTAAGTTTAGATGTTTGATTGTGAATGTGGTCTGGTCATGTAACATATGTGCACTACGCTTTATTCATAATGCGCTTTTAATTACTAGATGAGCTAAATATGCATTCAAGCAGGAATGAAATGCAATAATTTTTTTAACCCAAATTGAAATGTTTTGTTCAGATGCAAACAAGTGGAGAAAAGGTTAAGAGTATGAATTTTCACTACTCTAAGATGCAAGAAAAAAAGTGACAAGAAGAAAAAGAGAGATATTCTTTTTAACTTGTGCTAATGGTGTCTTTTCAAAATAAAAAGATAGAAGAAAAGGATGCAAGAAGAGAATTTTTTTCCTAATGCATCTATATGAAAGTTTACTTTTTAGAAGAAATGAACCCAAGGAAAACTCCAGGGTCCCACCAGGCATGCCAAAATGTTTCTACTACATTTTTGCTATTTACATTCAGAAGAAGGAAGAAACTAAAGATAAATGGTCAAGGGTTTGTATGTACCCGGATTAAGTTGCGCACCGTATCCAAACGTTGTAGGAGCTCCTCTTTGGATGTGGAGGAAGACACCTGTAGATAAGAATAAGACTCAAACAAGGAGAATGTTAGAGATATATATGGTGGACTACCAAGTGATATGCTCAGTCCCGAAAGCGTAAAGGCTTGCTTGAGGGATGACAGTCCACTGTTTATGAAAAAGAGTGTTATATAAAGAAAAATGATGAAAGACTAAGAAAGAGAAAATAGACAATGCGTACCTGTTCTCTACTGTCAGTCTGTCACAGTCACCGACGTCAGTTAGTCTGCCATCATCGGTTGGTCAGTGTTGCCGTTGTCAGTTAGGTTGCCGATGTCGGTAGGGGCAATGGGCCTTAGACGGGTTTCTGGGTTATGTCCGTGGTCGACAAAAGGAATTTGGGAGTTTAAAAGGTCTGTGCAGGGTTGCAGGGAGATGAATAAGGTCCGCAGAAAGGCAAAGGTAGAGGATAGGTTGTCAAAAAGGGTAAGGGTATGAAGAAGGCTTTTTAGCCTCTCCCAAAAGAAGTCAGGTCGGGTCTGGTAGTATTTAGAAATAGTAAATAGAAACTAATTACTAATATATTCTAAATTACTGGAATGAAAAGCAGAAGAAATACTTAGCTCTTGCTTAATGAAGAACCAGAGGTGTTGAACGCTTATTCCTATTGTGGCTGGTGTCGAGTCCTCATACAATGTTTTTAACCCAATGTCTGGAGTGATTTCTGTAGCCAAAGGAGCGTTAGTCGAATTCTGATGCCTGGTCTCAGAGTGTGGGCGTCCAAGAGTCTGGCTGGAAAGAGAGAGAGAGAGTGTCCACAAATTTGAGAGAGTTTTGAGGGTCGAAGAGAGAGTCGAAGGGAACTAACCTGACGTTAGAAGTTGGTTTAAGTAACCGACGTCGGCGGTTCCACCGGCGTCGGCTGACTGTTGACCGACGTCGGTGGGTGGAGAATGGGTAAAAGGGGCTATTTTTAGCCCTTTGCCCGTTCCCCATCCACCAAGTGCATTTTGTCATTGGAAAATGGTCAAATGACGGGGTTATTAGGCATGAGGGTTAGTTAGAAGGTTGGAATAGGTCTTAGGTAGTTATGATATGAAGGACTTAGTCAGGGGGTGAGTCATAGGGTAAGAAATAGTCTTAGGTGAGGTGTCTAGGTGAGGTGTCGAGGGGATGTCATTAATTTAAAATATGTAATTTATTTTAAATTAATAATGTGTGTAAGTGACCAAGGGGAGTCGACACAATTTTGGTGTCTACACTTAGATCTTGTGCAACTAAATACAATTTATTTTTTAATTAAATATACAACCTTAGTTAGATATTAGTGATATTTTTAATATTTCCTAGATGTGCTTATAATTTGATTATACTTTAAATGTAGGGCATGTTTTTGCCATCATTACATTTGAAGATAATGATGAAGGAATATACTATACTTGTGTCATTATGTAGAGGTAAAAACAATTAACCATAAATGTTATGTATAGAGAAGCGCTGATTTATCCCACTAGATCCATAGTGGTTACTAGAACCTAGCTTCATAGGTACTACCATAAAAAAATAAAACAATTTTTATTTGAGGACTTTAATACACACATGGTGGTGTTTCATTATTCAAATCTGATTATTATTACAAATATTCAAATGATCAAATATCATGGAAAGCCTCACAATAGAACTTTGTGAAAAGCGTGTGAATCTAACCATGAAGTGATTCTTGAAACACTTGCAAATAGAGCTGATCCTAAAGGTATGTTAGATTGAATTGGTAAGTTTATGTAGTGTTTCAAATTAATATAGTAAAGTTATTTGATGTAATGTATTTTAATTTTTTACTATTTTATCATTATGTGTTTATTTTTGTTTAAATTTTTTACCAATAATTTTAATGTAGGTTAGTGGCAGTAGATGAGCTTCCACCTTCACATGGTTGGTGCCATAAGTAGAGAAGATTATCTTCTTGAAATGAAGAGAAGCCAAAAAATAATTTATATTAATGTTATCTACCTTAAGTAAACCATTTTTTACCTTATTTATGTTTGTCCTTTCAAGAAAACATGAAAATAGTCCTATATATGTTGTCTTAGAGGACTCATCCACGTACGTATAGGAGTTAACGATTCATCTTTAGCCCTCATGATTTTCATGTAATGCGCAATGGAAGTTTGCTCATTTTGCACACTTAGGGACGAGTGGATTCTCTTAAGGGATGCTTTCAATCAACTGTAACCTTTGCTCTTAGGGCCTGATCGAGATCAGACAATGGATGTATTATAATTAAAATGTGTATTCAGATGTGTCTGCATAGATGCTTCATGGATTGGGCAAATAAGTTAGAATATACAACCCCCACTGACCAGCTATTGGCTTTTTCTAAGAGATTTGGCCACGAGGGAAACCTCATTAACACATTTCATCTAGATCAAGTGAGAGAGAATCCTCTTGGGCTCTCTTAGAGGACTCATCTATGCATGTGTAGGAATTGATGGCTCATCTTTAGCTCTCATGGTTCTCCTACAATGTGTGATGAAAGTTTGCTCATTTTGCACACTCAGGGACAAGTGGATTCTCTTAAGGGATGCCTATGATCAAATGCAACCTTCACTCTTAGGGCATGACTAAGGTTAGATAATGGTTATTTTATCCTTAAAATTCTTCTCTATACATGTTTGCAGAGATGGTTCATTAATTGGGTTAATAAGTCAGAATATACGGTCCTTATCGATCAACATTTGGCCCATGCTGAGAGATTTGGCCACTAGAGAAACCTCATTACCATGTCTCATCTATCTCAAGTTAGATAAAATCCTAAGAATCTAATGGATCATCTATAGCCCTCATGGTTATGCTGTAATGCATGATGGAAGTTTGCTCATTTTACACACTCAAGGACGAGTGAATTCTCTTAAGGGATGCCTCTGACCAACTACAAAATTCATTCTTAGGGCCTAACTGAGACTGAATAATGGTCATTCTATCTTTAAAATGCTTATTCAAACATGTCCACATAGATAGTTCATTTATTAGGATAACGAGTTAGAATACATGGCCCCTGTTGACCAACTTTTGACCCATTCTGAGAGATTTGATCATGAGAGAAACCTTATTATCACATCTCCTCTATATGAAGTTAGATAAAATCCTCCTATGATTTCTTATAGGACTCATAAATGCATGTGGAGGATCTAATGACCTATCTTTATCCCTCATAGATATGCTATAATATACGATATAAGTTTTCTCATTTTACACACTCAAGAATGAGTGAATTCTCTTAAGGGATACCTTTGACCAAATGTAACCTTTGCTCCTAGGGCCTGATAAAGAATGGATGATGTCCATTCTAGCCTTAGAATTCCTATCTATATGTGTTCATATAAATGGTTTGTTTATTAGGATAATGAGTCAAAATATACAACTATGTTGACCAACTTTTGGCTTGTTCTAAGAGATTTAGTTATGAGAGAAACCTCATTATTACATCTCATCCATCTCAATATAGATAAAATCCTTTTGTGATTTATTATAGGACTTGTCCATGCACATTCAAGAATTAATGACTCATCTCTATCCCTTACAGTTATATTCTAATGCATGACAAAAGTTTGCTCATTTTGCACATTTAGGGATGAGTGAATTCTCTTAAGGGATGCCTTCAACCAACTTGAACCTTCACTTTTAGGGCTTGAACAAGACCAAACAATGACCATTATATCCTTCAAATGCCTATTCAGACGTGTTTATGGAGATGATTTTTTGATTGGGCTAATGAGTCAGAATATATGAACTGTTAACCAATTTTTGGCCCATTATAAGAGATTTGGATATGAGGAAAACTTTATTTCCATGTCTCATCCATATTGATTTAGATAAAATCCTATCAAATTTTCTTGAGGACTCATCTATGCACATGTAATAGATGATGACTCGTCTTTATCCTTCATGGTTATGTTGCAATACATGACAGAAGTTTGCTCATTTTGCACACTTAGGGATGAGTGAATTCTCTTAAGGGATGCCTCTGACCAAATGTAACCTTCAGTCTTAAGGCTCAATCAAGACCAGAAAATAGTATTTTAAGCCTTAACATGCCTATCTGAATGTGTTTATGTAGATGATTTATCGATTGGGATAATGAGTCAGAATATGCGGCCCCTACTGACCAACTTTTGGCCCGTTCTAAGAGATTTGGTCATGAAGGAAACCTTATTGCCACATCTAATCCAAATTAAGTTAGAGAGAATACTACTAATTTATCTTAGAAGACTCATTCATGCACATGTAGGAACTGATGGTTCATCTCTATCCCTCATGATTTCCCTGCAACACATGATAGAAGTTCACTCATTTTGCACACTCAAGGATGAGTGGATTCTATTAAAGGATACCTTCGATCAACTACAACCTTTACTTATGTAGCCTAATCGAGACTAGAGAATGTTTGTTATAGCCTTACAATATCTATTTAGATGTGTCTATGTAGATGGTTCATTGATTGGGATAACGAGTCATAATATATGGCCCCCATTGACCAACTTTTGACCCATTCTGAGAGATTTGGATATGACAGAAATCTCACTATTGTGTCTCATTCATCTCGAGTTAGATAAAATCTTCTTAGCATTTATTTTAAGACTCATCCATGCACATGTAAGATATTGAGGCTTGTTTCTATCCCTCATAGTTATGTTGCAATGCATGAAGGAAGATTGCTCATTTTGCACACTCAGAGACGAGTGAATTCTCTTAAGGGATGCCTCTGACCAACTGTAACCTTTACTCTTAGGGCCCGACTAAAAATGGACAATGACCATTATATCTTTAAAACACCTATATGGATATGTCCACATAGATGATTTTTTGATTGGGCTAAGGATTCAGAATATATGACCCCCACTGACCAACTTTTGGACCATTTTGAGAGATTTGGTTGTGAGAGAAACCTCATTACCAAGTCTCATCCATCTTGAGTTAGATAAAATACTCTTGTGATTTATTAGAGGAATAATTTATGCATGTGTAGGAGTTGACATCTAGTCTCTATCCCTCATGATTATGCTACAATGCATGGCCAAATTTGGAGGAGGATCTGACGGCTCGTCTAAAGCTTTGAACTACCTAAAACATGAAAGGTAAGGTGTATAGGTATTACAAACAACTTGAATTCATTATAGGATATTTATTACCAAAAACACACTATATAAAACTTGATGGGTGATGCTCCTACATCACTTGATGACCTTTGGTACTTCTTACTCTTTCACTTTGAACACACTCTTTCTAGGTTTGATTTTCAATGAGCTTCAGTTATACTATTTTTTAATTCTCAAATATCTTATCAATATATATGGTTTTGTTAAGTTTGTATGATTATAGTATTGGTTTAAAATGAGTAAGAAACCAATTTAAATTGTTTATTTCTTAAGATATTAGGTCCAAAACTCTAAAACCCTATTTTAGGCTTCTAAGTCTAATAGATCACTCAATAAATCAAAATACTATTTGAAACCAATTTGAACAGTTGCCTTAATAAACTTACAAGCTACATACCAAAATTTATGGGTTTTCATTGGTTAGAAATAAAATTAAAGGTGTTTTTATTTACAAAACCTTATTTTACACATGGTAGGCCAAATGGCTACTAATAGGTCAAAACACAAAATACTCCTTTTCAAATGCAGAGAAAGCTCCTAGGACATTTATACAGGGATAACAAAGGTGCTCCAAAATTTACTTCACCTTTATAGACTCGGATTTGAAAATTTTGAGGCAAAATTCCCTTATTGTTATCAAGAACACTGAGATATCAGGGTTTTCATAAACTCATTCAGTCATAAATGCTATTGTTCATTTTCATTTAAACTAAAACCACTTTTATCTTCAAGATACTTAGAACCCTTTCTAGACATGTAGAACACCATTCTAAACCTATTAGACTCTTAATAATTTACAAAACATTACAATTTATCCACAACCTTACATATTCATATTTGAAAATTCAAATTAAACTTTTGGTGGTAAAACACCAAAGTACCATCTATGATCTATATTTCACTCTTTGAAGGCCAAGTGAGACCTCTTATTGAGTAAATGCAAGCTATAGGACATCTAAGACACTCAAACAAGGACCTTATTATATGTTTGCAGGATGTTCCTGCATCATTACTAGACCTTTTAACAACTATGATTAAACTTATAATATTTACATCCCTAAAATTGATCAAAAGTCCATTTACATCACAATTACAAATTGATATTTAATTAAATGTAAATGAAACAAGTAAATAGTAAATTAATCTTGCATCACTAGACCTCTTAAAAACTATGATCAAGTACAACTTATAATATTTACATCCCTGAAATTGATCACAAGTCTACGCACATCATAATTACAAATTGATATGTAATTAAATGTAAATGAAACAAGTAAATAGTAAATTGTTCCTGCATCACTAGACCTCCTAACAACTATGATCAAGTACAACTTATAATATTTACATGTCCATGAAATTGATCACAAGTCCACTTACATCACAATTGTAAATTGATATGCAATTAAATGTAAATGAAACAAGTAAATAGTAAATATCACATGTAAATGTAAAATATACATAATGATGAAACACTTAACTTAGAGAATAATGTGAATTTTTTTAACCCCATATGAAGTAATAATGATCATTAACCAATGATATGTGTAAACATTAAATGATCAAAATAAAAAATATGCATAAGTAAACGAATCATATTGTCAAATAGTATATATGCGATACATGCAAAGTTCTATGTCATAATTCAACATAAACAATATGACATATATATAAAAAAAACATACACCATAACATGTACATATACAAAATGCACCATATAGGCATATAATGTGGGCCATATCAACATACAAAATTGATTGTGCCTACAACTAGACCTCTAACACAACAACTAGCTCTCTTGCTCCTCATTGCCCCCAAATAAATTACTCTTTGTTGGCATAGACGTAAATCCAGGGGTGTTGGATGCCTTAATACGAGGAGAGACTCTCCTCTCAGCATGAGAGTCATCCAATATTTCATGGACAACCACTGAAAATTATTGTGTCTGCACAACATATGAAATATAAAAATTAATGCATTAAAATTATATATTGAAAATTTGATAAATTTTTGAAGAAATTTTTTTTGTAAAATGATTTTACACTCACTGTATTCCATCTAAATGGTTGTCTAGAGTTACGAGATCGCATATACACCTGCGATGGGGAATCCTATGGAGCATACATATATCATTATATCTAGATGTGCATATAATTATGTAAATATGGCATAAAATATCATTGCTTAAAGCTAAAAATAATTTTACTATGTGTTCTCACCAGTCTCTAAACCTGAATCATGACCTACTGCAGAGATAGTGGATCCTCTGTTGTAATTACAACATCAACAAAACCTTCTTCTCATCCATGAGGGGTCCCCATAGCATCCCACATCATCTATAAAACTAATAAATGAATAATGTGTGAATCCAATGAATATGATAAAAATATATGACTATAATATATATCTTAAAATATAGTTTTTTATTCAAAAGACAATAAACATGTACATGAAGAAATATGTAATTTAAAAGATTCTAACCTTGTGTATAAGGTACACCCATGCAATTTCAGCTTTTATAATAGAAAGCCCTGAGGAGCTACCCAAAATATCACCAATCAACTATACAAACAACAAATAATAAGTTTAATCAAATAAATTAGTAAATTAAGTAAACACATACTATAAAATAAACTTAATATTCTCTTACAAACATAAATAAATTATAATTAAAAATAAACTTGTGTATCAAATATAGATGCTGAAGTCGATAACGCTTGTACAAAAGATTGGCATACTTGATAGGAGTCAGTGAAGCTAGTACACCTAGTATAGTGTCTGGCATGCTAGTGTCATGCACTGTTGAAGCATCTATAGGTAGCATATGCTCTGGCATGTTAGTGTCATGCACTACTGAAGCATTTATAGGTGGTGTACGCTCTGACATGCTAGTCTCCATAAATATACTTTGTGTATGTTACACCTGAATAGGAGGTCTTATATACTTCTTCCCACATGATGTGCAATGATGCACATGAACTATAATATAAGTAAAAGGAAGAAGGACACTAGCACCTATACCAACACCACCAAAACCACTACCGCTACTACCAATACCACCAATACCACTACCAATAACACCACTAGTGCCACTACCATTAGCATCACTTATAGGCTGAGTAGAATTCTTTAATGTATGCATACCATTCTCAATCATAACTTATGTTAGACTCATAACCACCTCAAGGGTGTCTATCTATACATTATGATGCAAAATTTTAGGAATAGAGGCATGTGATGTTAACCTTCTATTTATCTAAGCTTGGTTATGATGGTTTTGGTCTCACCTAGCACCAGGTCTATCAAATGAAGTTCCACCTCCCCTACCTTGGGAGGCCTTCATGTCAAAATAGTTTGAAATTTCTTGCAACACAAACTCATAATAAAATTTTCTCAAAAAGTATAACAAAGCCTCATTATTATTTCATAGAGGCTCATCAAACACCATCCACTGCCTATACCAAAAGTTATTTTTCATCTCTTCATGAACACACCAATCAATACTAATATGTTTGTAATTTATTGATGGGGTCTGGTTGGTTCCTGGATTAACAAACAAAGTGCAGATAACTTCTTTTGTTATTTTTTTCTTAACATCTTCATATGAAAATTTTTTAGAATAAAATTGTTTCATGGCATATTTTTGATGCAACATTGCATCAAGTTGTAAAGTTACATTTTCCACTTCATTAAAACTAGTTTGTAGTGTATTGGCAAGTGAAATGTGTGCACTACCAGTTGAAGAGTGACACAAACCATTGATGATTATTTGTAATTTTTGAAATTTTGAATTGTATTGTTCATACAATTGAACTCTTGTGCAACGTCAAACTATTTGAGGTTTTGTCTAACATTTTCTTCATGTAATCGATCCATCGAACTTGTGTGTTTAGATTTAAATAGAAATACATGTTTTTTTAAGGCAATGCAAGAGAATCTAATGCAAACCTACATTCAAAAACCTACTTGAATAAATAAATATAAATAGAAACAAAAAAATTAAGATATAAAAATCAACATACTTGACCTGTAGTAACTCGAATGTCGAATCTTGTTCGTAGGATGGAACTCTAAAGCACGTATGCGAATCTAAATTTGATAAATGCGAATTGAGGAAAAAACCCAAAATTCCAAGGCTGTGGGTTTGCTCTGTAGGGAAAATAAAATGAATATAAAGAAGGGTGTATGCCCTTTATGCTTCATAAAAGGCGTACATCATTTGCTTTCTGAAGGGTGTATTGCCTTTGTAAAGGGCATATACCCTTGAGGTTCATGCTCAAGCTGAAGCCTCAAAACTTTAAAAAAAGGGCATATGCCCTTTGTATAAAAAAATTAAAATTTGGGGGGATATCATACTTTTTATCCCCCAACTTTGTATATTGACCTTGTTTTATCAAAATTTAGACTATGAGGTGTTAATCTAATTAAGACAAACTATTGAGTAAATCATAATGCATAAGATATACAATATATACACATGACTAATTTATAATTTACTATTTTTTAAAATGTGCTAAAAGGGGAAAGTACAAAGAAATGAATGACTTCGCTGAAACTCATGTCTATAGGACTATAATTATGATTTTGAAACTAATTGTGAGGTTGTGTGAGGTCGATATGAATCTAGAACATGGATATGTGTTATCTTAGGATAATGACACATTGTTTGAAATTGATTAGCTTGCGTTAATGTCTATGGGGTGCAACTTCATCCTTACTCTTTATGTAAATTCTAATAGGTGTGCTTATGCTTGTAGGTATTATATGTATATGCAGATATCTTTGCATCACTGTAGGAGCTGTTGTGTACCTTCTTATTCACTCAAAATCCTAGATCAATGATTAAAAGGGATAAATTTTTTAAGTGGGGACAAAAAACAAGGGGATAGGGTTGTGCTTGACCTTAAAACCTCATGTGTTGAGCACTAACTACATTCCAATACTCTGAAGATGGATCAAACTCCATGTAGCTCCCCCATGTTATGGTGGTGTGTGTACAATACTGGTAAAATGACATATGCTTGTGTTATACTACAGTAATTATATTTTTGAAAAAATGACTTGTGACTTTATTTTTATCGTTAGACTTAACTCAAGTCATCTTGGGTTGTATG
Source organism: Torreya grandis (assembly GCA_037957365.1). Taxonomy (NCBI): domain Eukaryota; kingdom Viridiplantae; phylum Streptophyta; class Pinopsida; order Cupressales; family Taxaceae; genus Torreya; species Torreya grandis. The sequence goes on along the minus strand of JARHVA010000513.1, from coordinate 3,044,318 downwards.
GAATTAAAATTAAAAAGAATAGGTATTTTCCTCTTAATGTGCAGTTAGATAACATCTGGTATTTGCCATAATAGAAGCCCCATAAATGGGTATAAAATGTGCTTATATAGTAGGTTTTTTAGGATTCCCTCAAATTGGGCTTGAAAAACATACAAAATGACTTGTTAGAGTGACTTTTTATTTGTTTAATTAGCCATTAATTGGTAGGAGGAATAAATTGGTGGATTTAGATACAACTGACATATAAGATTGTCCTGAAGGAGTGGTTTCATCTGAGAAATAGAGACAATTAAATTGGAAGTATGAATAAGTCAAATAATGAGTCTAGATTATTTGGAATGAGGAATAAGAACATTTAGTATCAGATTTACCTTAAAATAGAGGGTCATCCACATAGAAGTAGAGGAATAACAGTTCAAAATTGTGGAATCGAGCATAGACTAAGTGTGCATAAGGAGTGGTCATAAATGCATTATTTTAACATTAAATGTTAATTTTAGTTTCTACAACAGTAATATCTTATTTTGATTTTTATAGTTAAATAATCAGAACGGTCGATAGAGATCAATATGTAAGCTAAGTATATTTTTTCTTGGTACTTTCTCAAAATAACTATTTTCTATTTATAGCAATTTATCAAAATCAAAATAGTTAATCATTGTAAATATTTAACATTCTAATATTTCTAGTTTTACACCTATATACATAATAACACATCTTAATAATGTTGTTCCCAAAATTAGCTACGCTCATTTTGTGGATAACCCCTACGAAACTTATTCGTTTCGTAATCTACACTCTAAGTTCGTTGATCAAGATAAGATTCTCTTGATCTCAAGTGAAGTTATCTAACATCCTAAGAAAGTTTACGATAGTCCTTCGTCACAATTTCTTGAAAATCATGAAACCTGTTGTAGTCATAAACTGATAAAAAATCAATTTTGATCATATTGAAGGTATTAGGGAATTATGATTTTGCTTATGTAAGGTCAGTACTTTTTGCCACTCTTACATGGTTTTTGTTTTTCATATGCTCGAGTGGCACTTTTTGCCACCATTACATGTTCTTGTTGTCAGCATGTGTCAGGTTAGCCGAATTCACCGTCTAAGCAAGATCTTTGAGATCTTAAACTTTGAGTGGCATTAATAGCCACTCATGCCAAGTATTAAAAGCTTGTTTTAGAGCTTTTAAATGCATTTTTTTGTCATTGTTTTATCAGAGTTTCCTCGATCCCTTTTTGCAATCGCTCAACTATGGTAACAGAGGAAGATTTTGAATTCACTACCGCCAAGATTAGTGTTTCAAACTTACCAGGTAAGTTGTTTTTGACTTCTAGGGTTTGAGAGATATCTACTGCAAATTAATATTTTTATTTTGCTTTGTCGAACCCTTGTTCTTTTATATGTTTGTGTCCTAGATTTTTTTATCTTTAGTGAGTCAAACCGGTAAAAAATGCCAACCTTCATTCGTGCCCTAGGTTATTGTGCATGTCATCAATGGTTTGACTCGACCAAGGTTTACCCTCCAAATCTGGTTGAAAACCATATTCCAAAAAACTTTTTGATGATGGCTTTAATAAGTTGCTCTCACACTTCCTGTTGTGAATAAGTCAAATGTAAAGATGACATTTTTTGTTGCTTAAGTGTTTTGAGATGTTCTCAACAGGAAGTGTAAGAGTGAAAAATTTTGCCACCTTTTCAAAGTGATTTAAAAAATTAAAAAAAAAAACTTTGCAACCGATACCACATGTGGTATTGGCAAAAATTGCTACTCAAACATTACTCTCATTACCTGTAGTAGTGGCAAATTTTGCCGCTCAAAACATCAAAATTGCATGTTCTTTGTTACTTACAGTATTGAGAAAAATTACCGCTCCAACATGCAACAAATATACAATAGTAGTGAATTTTACTACCTATGTAAATCTAATAATATCCCTCACATGCAAGGGTGGCAAATTTTGCCACCCATGCAAACATTGTCTTAAATTTTCCTAACTCTGGTATATTTTCAATTTTGTTTTTTTGAGCCCACTTTCCTACAATTTTTTGGCCTGCTCACACTTTATCTCTTTTAAGCACATCTCCATAGTTGTGATCATCAACATGCAATTTTCCCAGATTGCCAGCATTTTCTTTAATTGCATGATCATGACTTTTTATTGCAATTTCTTCTGTGGATCTTCTTTCTTCATCAACATCCTTCTGGCAACAACTCATTCAGATGATTGAGTTGTCTTTGAAGAAGTCAAAAGTGATGAAGTACAAATATCAAGGTGTTTTTCCAATCACCTCAGTTACTTCTAATGTAGATGACATTAAAGATATAAAAAATGGCCATGTGGACATGGCTGAGTTTGCAGAGAGAAGCAAGTCAAGCAATCCCAGCTCTGAAATGAAGAAGATAATTGATAGTAACATTCATTTGGTATCTTCTTTTCTGGTGGCAGCTCACAACACATAATTTGTTATTCAGTGTGCTTAGTTTTATAACAAAGACATTAGGGTTGTGATGGATGCTAGTGGCAATGTTATAATCAGACTAGATCCTAAATTCATTGATAAGGTATTTATGTGCCCTCCTGCTACAGAAGTGATAAAGCTTGATTTTGTTGAAGTATAAAAAGAGTATGACAAAAATCCTGAAAAGGCAAAGAAGGTAATCAATAATAAATGGCTCAAGATGTCAAGGTCAAATTTGTCAAGGTGGCCATAGAGTTTTTCTAGAAGTGACTTTATAGAAGAAGTTTGTGATCTGATAACTCTTCTCAACAAGATAAGAGGTTTGTCCTTTTCCTCACGGTTTCATGAATGGATGTATCCTTTCATCAAGGTAATGCTCCAAGGTAAACAAACCATCTTCTAGGGAGAAAAAATCAACAATGCTTTACATGAATAATTGACGAAGGTATCCTCTACCTTCAAGTTCTACATAACTTCTTATCTGGTGTATATTACAGCTTCAATGAGAATCTTTTCAGGTCTAACATCAGAAGGAGATAAGAGAGTAATCCATGTGTATCAATACTATTCTCAATTAATATTGAAGGGTTTTATTCATCATTTTAGGAGAGTAAATGATGCTTTCTTTGCAGTATTATTATGTCTTTTTGATCCTCAACTAGAACAAAGAAGAGTGTCTGATGAGGCTTAGATAGTGGTAAATGATTTTGGATGCATATTCTTACAGTTTCCTTCTTTTTCATACCTGAGGGTTGGCTTTTTCCAAGGTCACCCTTATATGCTTCCAAGCTTCCCCTCAGACAAACTGGGCTTAATAGAGTTATATAGATAAATGATCATCGTGCATAATAAATAGATGGAGCTCAAGAAGCTTGGTTTCAAGTTCCCAGTTAAAATTGGAAGGTATTCAGTATTAACTGTTATGAAGGCTAGGGCCATGGAAACTGAGATGCAGCTTGTAACTATGAAGTAATTCAAGAAAAGACCAAATTTTGACTACAAGGGTGTGAAAGACATAATCAAGAAGAAAACCCAATTCCATGAACCTATGATTGAAGATGTTTGGATAGATTTAAGAACAGAAGAAGATGTCAAAAATTTGGATTACAATAGATTATCTCTTGAGCAGATTGAATATCTAGGACTTATTGATATCCCTGAGGATCTAGTGGATGATGGAGAGTTGATTAATGATAGATATAATACTGAACATGTTGCTAATGCTCCTCTCCCTCCAATCCAATGGTCCCAAAAAGAGTTGACCTCTTTGATGAAAAGATTTGAACCTATATTGGCAAACACCAATAATTGACTAGCAAACAAGGGAATTACCTTGAAAGAATTTCTCACAAGTTCAGAAATTAAGATTCAAGAGGAAACAAAAAGAAAGGTGGAGAATAGGATGAAGAACAAAAGTGATGTTCTTTTTTCTTTCAAGCTACATAAGCCTAAGATCATATTTGTGATGAAGAAGTCAAAAGCTATATAAAAAGAGTCTAAAATAGAAGATATGGAAGTTGAGAAATAGGGCACTAAAGAACCAGTGATGGAAGAGATGGAGATTGAAGATAGGACTACAAATCAACAAGAGGAGAAATTTTTTCCCCCATCAGAGAATGTATAAAAAGAAACATGAGTCTCTTCTCCCCTGCCTGACACACCTATTGTAGCTCCTTTGTCTATTTCTCTTATTAATATTCCCTCTTCTGAATCTCTCTCTCCTTCCAAAATAATTTTTGACAATCCTCAAAACACTTTTGAAGATGTTCTCCATTCCTCAAGGTCTATTCCTAGTTTGTCCTCCTCATCTTTTGATATTGGAGATACTTCTATTTTTGATCACTTTGTAAAAGGTGAAATTTTTACTAACACTCTACCTATTATTTCCATTATCAGTGCAAGTGCAGCTCTGATGACACCAACTATGGAGACATACCCTAATGTCAGTACTTTTGTGCTTCCACCATGATTGTCAGCTTATACACCAAAAAGGAAGAAACAAGCCATCTCCCTAGATGACTTTGATTTTAATAAGCTAGTGCTTGTAAAAGCCAAGACCCTGAAGAAGCTAAAGATTCTTTCAAAAATACTTGGGGACAAGGGACACAAATTTTTGGAGATTGCAAGACCTCCACAAGATGCAATCATTAAATTTTTTGATATGAATGATTACTCTATCTCTAGAGTTGAATAAGGCAAGATAACTGATGAAAGTGTTAAGGATTATATGCAGTCAGCCATGGAAATCCTAATTCAAAAATTTGACACGGAGAAAGAAATGAAAGATCACTACAAAACAATGGTGGAACAATTGACTGCGGTGGTAAGGAAAATCACTTTTAGTTTAGAAGTTGTAACTTCTGAGGCTATTTTTATAGAAGACCCCATCAGTAAGAAAGCAAAAAAAACTCATCTCAAAAGAAAAGTAATTGAAGAGTACTTAGATAGGATGCATGTACAAGGAATTTCCCTACTTACAGAACTATCTAAAAAGATAGATAAAATGAGAAAAATAAGAGCAGAACTTGATGATCTCATTGATGTTATTTTTCAATATATTGAGAGTATAGAAAAGAATCATGATAAATAAGTAGAGATGAGAAAACTAAAAATAAGCACTCTAATATCAATTAGCGTCATTCTTGATAGGGATTCTTATACTAAAACTAAAGAAACATTGACATATAGGAGCCATGTGCTTAAAGATTTGATTAATGACCTTGAAACTACAAGAAAAATCAGTGAACAAAGTGATGTCAGTATTTTACATAAATTGAAAGCGCTACCTTGCAAGCTTGCTGTTAGGTGTGTGGAGCTAAAAGCTTCACCAAGGAGCAAACTCAAACAGGTTCGGGTCTACATAGACGCCGGCGTCGGTCAGGAGCGACCGACGTTGGTCAGTTGCAGTTACAGAGGTGCCGACGTCGGTAGTAGGGTCGGCCGGCGACGGTCACAGGCGAACAGGTAGGAACCGACGTCAGTTACCTGTGTGCCCAAAAAGCAATTTTCGAGGACAGAAGCGAGTGTTTGCATGATGAGTTTGAGTTGTAGACTCAAGCTCGCGTCTCTATTGTTAGCAATATTATTTTTAGAGCCCTTGTTGAAGAGGCTTAACTGTTTGTTGTAAGAGCATGCTCAAGTTTCCTATTTCTATATGTAGGAGAGATCTTCTAAGCTATTGTATGAGAGTTGAACTGTAAGAGTAGAACATTGTGAATGTTTGAAGGACAGTACTTGAGAGAGAGCTCTTGAGGAATAGAGATCTAGTGAGAGATCTTGTGTGCATCTGAGAGAGGTGTGGAAGAACGAAGTTCTTCATTTGTATTCCTATTGTAAAGAGTTTTTAATACAAGTTTTCAGGATGTTTTCTTGTATATCTTGTTCTGTGCTATTTATCATTTCAGTTACTTATCTATCTGATTTATTTCCGCATTCATTGCTTTCACAAGTGTAATCCATTGTTGGTTGATCCCCAACAAGTGGTATCAGAGCTCAGGTTCACTAACAGGTGGTTCAGATCTGTGTAGTGTGTTTGGATTACAGGTTGCTCACAGGGGTTTCTGCAGGGATTTCTGTTTGAGTGGGAGAAGCAATGGCAGAAGAAAGTAAGTTGAGAATGGAAAAGTTTAATGGCAAGAACTATCAGCACTGGAGAATGCAGATAGAGGACTATCTGTATCAGAAGGATCTTTACTTACCGTTAGGTGGGATAGCAAAGAAGCCCAAGGACATGGAGGATGAAGAATGGGAAGTTCTTGACAGAAAGGCTCTTGGGTCTATAAGACTGAGTCTGGCCTCCACTGTGATATCTAATTTGTCACAGGCAAAAACTATGGTAGAGTTAATGACCACGTTAGCAAATTTGTATGAAAAACCCTCCGCTTCAAATAAGGTATATTTGATGAAGCAGTTATTTAATTTGCATATGCAAGAAGGTGGATCTGTTTCTAATCCCCTGAATGATTTCCATGGTATTGTTAATCAGTTAAGTTCTGTCAATATTGTATTTGAAGATGAAATAAAGGCTCTTTTAATATTATGTTCTTTGCCTGAAAGCTGGCATGGCTTGGTAATGGCAGTTTCTAATACTGCTTCTGCTTCGAATATTTTAAAAGTAGAGGATGTGGTTAGTGTTATTTTGAATGAGGAAATTCACAGGAAAAGCACAGAAGAGACATCTGGGACATCCGGGAACGCTTTAAATCTCGAGAGCAGGGGAAGGCAAAAAGAAAAGAGCAAGAGGAGATCAAGATCTAAGTCTAAGGGAAGAGGCAGATCCAAATCCAGGAATGGCAGAAGGCCACAATGCTGGAACTGTGGAAAGTTGGGGCACATAAGCAGAGATTGCTGGTCAAAGCCTAAGGAGGACAATCAGCACGAAGGAAAGGAAGAGACAAAGGTTGCAGGTATTGCACAGGATGCTCTTATTTTCTCTTTGCATAATAATATAGAATCTTGGGTATTAGATTCTGGTGCATCTTTCCATGCTACCCCTAACAGAGAATATTTCAGTGACTATGTCCATGGAGATTTTGGAATAGTGTACTTAGGGGATGATGAGCCTTGTAAGATTATTGGCAAAGGCAAAGTGCAGCTAAAGATGCAGAATGGCAACACATGGGTGTTGAGGGATGTGATGCATGTTCCTAGTTTGAAGAGAAATTTGATTTCTGCAGGTAAGCTAGGTGATGAGGGTTGTACAGTAACTCTCACAGCAGATTCTTGGAAGGTGACCAAGGGTGCACTTGTTATGGCCAGAGGTAAGAGAGAAGGTACTCTCTATTTGTGTAATTGTGTTACTAACAAATCTCCTTCAGTTTTATCTACTTCAGATGTGGATGCTAAATTGTGGCACTCAAGGCTTGGCCACATGAGTGAGAAGGAGATGTCAATCCTTAAGTCTAAAGGTATGCTTTCAGATTTGAAAAGTATGGATCTAGAATTTTGTGAGCATTGTGTATTTGGAAAACAGAAAAGGGTTAGTTTTCTAAAGACTGGGTCTACTAAGAAAAGGCAGAAGTTGCAGCTTGTTCACACAGACGTGTGGGGACCGGCTCAGGTAGCCTCTATTGGCGGATCACAGTACTATGTTACATTCATAGATGACGCCACAAGAAAGGTATGGATCTACTGTATTAAAAATAAATCTGATGTTTTTGAGACTTTTAAGATTTGGAAAGCCATGGTTGAGAATGAAACAGGCAGAAGATTAAAGTGCTTGAGATTTGATAATGGCAGTGAGTTCTGCAGTCTTAAGTTTAACTGGTATTGTTACACTCGTGGAATCCAAAGACAAAGGACGGTTCCAAGGACACCTCAGCAGAATGGTATTGCTGAAAGAATGAACAGAACTATTATGGAGCGTGCAAGATGTATGAGATTGCATGCAGGGTTACCCTTAGAGTTTTGGGCAGAAGCAGTTGACACCGCAGTGTACCTGATCAACAGAGGACCCTCTACAGCTCTGGATGGTGGAATTCTAGAAGAGGCATGGACAGGTAAAAAGGTAGATCTCTCATATCTCAAAGTTTTTGGTTGTGAAGCCTTTGTGCACGTAGATAAGGAAAATAGAAAGAAGCTTGATGCTAAGTCTATGAGGTGCACGTTTATAGGCTATGGCTCAGATGATTTTGGTTTCAGATTTTGGAATCTAGGAACTAACAAGGTAATTAGGAGCCGTGATGTTGTTTTCAATGAAAGAGTGATGTACAGTGATCAGATAAAGAAGCTAGATCAAGCTGGGCAGAGCAATAATGAGTTGGACGAAGTTATGGTCCAAAATGAGCTCGCGGGAAAAAGAAATAATCACTTACAGGAAAACATAGAGACCGACGTCGATAGGTTTGGAACCGGCGTCGGCAGTACAGAGACCGATGTCGGCAGACCAGGCACCGGCGTCGGCCAGGAAGAACCGACGTCGGCTAGTAACAGGTCTACAGGTGGCCGAGGTCGGTCACTGTCAGAAAATCTGGGTGGACAGATTGTGGATAACGAGTCCAAGACACCAATCAGGAGGTCTGAAAGGGTAAGTAAGCCTCCAATTATATATTCTCCTTCTTTGTATTATTTATTGCTAACCGATGGTGGAGAACCAGAGAGTTTTGAGGAAGCTTTACAGGTGGAGTCCAGGAGTAAGTGGGAGCGTGGCATGGTTGAGGAGATGGAGTCCTTAAGGGAGAACCAAACATGGGATTTGGTTGAATTGCCAGCTGGTAAGAGAACACTGAAGAACAGATGGACTTACAGGTTGAAGGAAGGTGAGGATGGACAGATGAGGTATAAGGCCAGATTGGTTGTGAAAGGATTTGCACAAAAGCCAGGTATTGACTTTGGTGAGATTTTTTCTCCTGTTGTTAAGATGACTTCTATAAGGGTTGTATTGTCTTTGGTTGCTTTTGAGGATTTGCATCTTGAGCAGCTAGATGTTAAGACAACGTTTCTTCATGGAGATCTAGATGAGGAAATTTACATGGAACAGCCAGAAGGTTTTGAGGTCAAAGGTAAGGAGAAACTAGTGTGCAGGTTGAAGAAAAGCTTGTATGGCCTCAAGCAAGCTCCTAGGCAATGGTACTTGAAATTTGACAGGTTTATGACTGAGCATGGCTACAGTAGGTGTCAATCTGACCATTGTGTATATTTTAAGAGATTTGATAACGGTAGATATATTATTCTATTGTTGTATGTAGATGATATGCTGGTTGCAGGATCTCACATGCAGGATATCTCTGAGCTTAAGGTGAAGTTAGCTCAAACGTTTGCTATGAAGGATTTGGGAGCAGCTAAGAAAATCCTTGGCATGAGCATTAAGAGAGACAGAAAAAATCACAGGTTGATATTGTCTCAAGAAGATTATGTGGACAAGGTGTTGAAACGGTTCAATATGCAGGATGCGAAACCGGTAAGCACACCTTTGGCTGGACATTTTAAGTTAAGTAAAGAACAATGTCCCAATTCACATGATGAGGTAGAGTACATGAGTAAGGTTCCATATTCTTCCGCGGTAGGAAGTTTGATGTATGCAATGGTGTGTACTAGACCAGATATTGCCCAAGCAGTGGGAGTAGTAAGCAGGTATATGGCCAATCCAGGAAAGGAACATTGGAAAGCAGTACAATGGATCCTTAGATATCTGAGAGGAACCAACAGTAGACACTTATGCTATGGAGGTTCAGATACTTCTCTACATGGCTATGTAGATTTAGATATGGCAGGAGATTTGGATGGCAGGAGGAGCACCACAGGTTATGTTTTTACTGTAGGTGGAATAGCAGTTAGTTGGATATCTAAGTTGCAGAAGGTTGTAGCCTTGTCAACTACAGAAGCAGAGTACATTGCAGCTACAGAAGCTAGCAAGGAGATGATATGGATGACACGGTTCATGGAAGAGCTTGGAAGGGAGCATGGAAGTTGCAGATTGTATAGTGACAGTCAGAGTGCAATCCATTTGGCAAAGAACTCAGCTTTTCACTCAAGAACCAAGCACATACAGCTAAGGTACCATTTCATACGGCAGGTATTGGAAGATGGTGAGTTGAAGCTGGAGAAAATCCATACAGACAAGAATCCTGCTGATATGCTAACAAAGCCGGTTACTAAGGAGAAGTTGAATCTTCATTCAACTTCTATTGGTCTTCATGATTGAGTTGAAGATGGAGGAGCTAGAAGATGTTGCTGTACAGGTACTGGTGCAGCTGGTTTATCTCCAAGTGGGAGATTGTTAGGTGTGTGGAGCTAAAAGCTTCACCAAGGAGCAAACTCAAACAGGTTCGGGTCTACACAGACACCGGCGTCGGTCAATTGCAGTTACAGAGGCGCCGACATCGACAGTAGGGTCGGTCGGCGACGGTCACAGGCGAACAGGCAGGAACCGACGTCGGTTACCTGTGTGTCCAGAAAGCGATTTCCGAGGACAGAAGCGAGTGTTTGCATGATGAGTTTGAGTTGTAGACTCAAGCTCGCATCTCTATTGTTAGCAATATTATTTTTAGAGCCCTTGTTGAAGAGGCTTAACTGTTTGTTGTAAGAGCATGCTCAAGTTTCCTATTTCTATATGTAGGAGAGATCTTCTAAGCTATTGTATGAGAGTTGAACTGTAAGAGTAGAACATTGTGAATGTTTGAAGGAGAGTACTTGAGAGAGAGCTCTTGAGGAATAGAGATCTAGTGAGAGATCTTGTGTGCATCTGAGAGAGGTGTGGAAGAACGAAGTTCTTCATTTGTATTCCTATTGTAAAGAGTTTTTAATACAAGTTTTCAGGGTGTTTTCTTGTATATCTTGTTCTGTGCTATTTATCATTTCAGTTACTTATCTATCTGATTTATTTCTGCATTCATTGCTTTCACAAGTGTAATCCATTGTTGGTTGATCCCCAACACTTGCATCATAAGATAACTAGTTTCTCTTGATAGAAGAAATGATTTGAGAATTTAAATATATGTTCCAGAAATTTTTTTGAAGATAAAACATTTTAAATAGCTTCTATGGGCAATATTCTAGACAATCAGTTAACTCTGGATGATTTGAAAACCAAGTTAATTAGTCATGCAAAATCAGACACCATAATAAGAGATGCCATAATTAGAGCCAAAATGATATTTAAGAACACTGTTAGTCTAGACAGTATTGGGATACAAGCAACTTTCACTATGTACGATGGACATATGAAAAAAGATGGTGATACAAATTGAAGCAATATCTTTTTCCTCTAGTTTATTTTCTATTTTTCAGATATACTTTTGAAACAACTTTGGACATTTTTACATGTACTTTTTTCATATGTAATTACATGTAAAAAATAGGAAGTCCCAAGTCAATAAGAACTCCTATTTTTGAATAGGTCAAAGTAGTTAGGTTTTTCTTATATTTTTTCAAGGTCTCTCCCTATAAATAAAGAGGGTCTCTATTGTAATGAGGGATATTTTAGTTATTGAAATAAAACTCTACTAAATTGAAGACCATTTTGAGACTTTGAGTTCAAATTGTAAATCAAATTTTATCAAGTGAATGAGAAAACAAGTGATATTTCAAATTTTATGTTGAAATAACTTTTAAGTGATATTTCAAACTTTATGTTGAAATAAATTTTGTTGTATTAAATTTTTTTCTTATGTTCTTTTCATAATATGATCTTATTTGTTTGATTAAATAGTAGTGTGAGTGAAAATAATCTGGGAGATGTTCTAAAGTTGATTGTAGAGACTTTGTGCTACAACAATTATTTTTAGTTTGCGATTTAGTGTTTTAAATTAAAAGATATTAGAAAGGCTTTAAACTACTAATATCTTTTGTGATCATTTATTTTATTATAGTTTTCGATGAAGACTTTGGGCTGCACCTCATTCTACTATGTTCTAAGTTATGAATCAATAAAAGAAGCAACGATAAACTTTGTGCTTTCATGGGTTTCTTAATTTTTCAGTTAATATCAAGAAAATACTCTTTTATTTTGTAAACATCATTTCTGAAAAAAAGGAAATGAATGATATGGTCACCCCCCTAAATTAGTATTTAGTTTAAATTAGTCTGTGATAGTTTATAGGGAACCTCCCCTTGCTGAGAGGAGAGATTTATCTCATTACACTGTGGCTGATATAACCATTTTGCCTTCAGTTAGTTGAAGACAAAATATTCACCCAACATTTTTTTGATGACTCCATTGGGGAAAGAATGCAAAATTTGAAGCCTCAGCTTTAAGTTGAAGCATTTCCAATTTATTTCTATTTATTTCAAAATTTTGTTGAGTATACTACATTCTGATAGATTCATAGTATACGCGAAGCAAGAGAGCTGAAGGTATTATTGATCATGTATTTGAGTTGATGCAATAAAATAATTTTGATCTTTTGCCTCTATGACCTCACCTTCAACGAACCAAGATTTTTTATATTACCAATGCAAGGTCTCCAATACCAGGTGAAGCTTCTAGTTCTAGTGTTAATAGAGTTTTATCTATTCATACTCCACAAAGGTTTGTTATCCCACCTTTTAATCATCATATCATGGCAGCCCAATGCCCTTGGGGTAACACTTTTGGTCCTCTAAATTTAACCCCACCTTTGCATGAACTACCTCGTAGTTCAAGAAATTCCTAAGTTTTATGGTGATGAGAAAGTTCACCTTTATGAATACATTACAGCTTTTTGCATAGTCTGTGGTGTGATAGGTGTGAACATGAAGATGTAATAGTAAGGTTTTTTATGGAAGCACAGCAAGGTGCTATTGTAGATTATTTTTATCATCTTCAAGCTTAGACTATAACTAATTAGAACACTCTCAAGACCAAGTTTAAGGCTAGGTTCAAACCTACAGAAGATGCTCACGTCTTGTTAGCACAGCTAATATAAATGAAGAAGGAGCCTCATGAGTCTATGTGAGACTTCATCTCTAAATTCAATAAGCTGAGAAATAGGATTCTTGTAATCGCTCAACCAACACCAAAAAATTTTAAGTGCTTCTTTATCAATTCTCAACTTCCCAAAGTGAGTTTTTTTTTAAGGTAGGATGGCCCTACAGATTTTCTTGCAGCTCAAATTTTGGCTACCAAAGTTGAATATGATCTTATTCTTGCGGGTAAAATAAGAATAGATTCTAATAGAAGTAGAGTTTTCTCTTCTACTGAGAATTCTTCTATAAGCACTACTAACCTTATGGTGTAAAAGTTAGCAAATGAATTTCTAGTTCTAATAAGGCAAATGTCTTAAGGTATGTCTACCCCTCCTTATCAGGATATACCAAGGAGGACATTTTTCAATAATTGATATCAAGGCAATGCTGCTAAAAACTAAGGGTAACCTAATCGTCTTCTTCCTACACAAGGAAAGCTTGCCATTGAAGCAACGTCAATCAACTCAGTAGTTGGTTATTATGAAGCCGAACATGATCATTCTTTTCAACTTAAGTTGGACCAAGATAATGATGTTAATCTCTTTGCAGAAGGAGAAGAAGAATTAGCTAGTGACTCCACCATTGGTTTTCTGAATTACCAAAATAAAGCTAAAAAAGAAGGAGAAGTGTATGATGGGGCATATGCTATTTTTATTAGGTCTCAAAATCAGTCAACTCAACAATATGATAAGGGAAAAGCAAAAGAAGAATCTCAACCAGTGATCTCAATTGCTAAATAGGGAACTTCATTGCCTTTCCAATCAAAGGACCCGGTGGGCGATAAGCAAGTAAGTACATCTAACAATCTTGTATCTTTTGCTTCTATTCCTTAGACCAGTACTACATCAAATAAAAATTAGAATGATAGATTTCTTTCCTCTGTTCCTATTTTATTCTAGTTATTTGACATAATAGATCATGCTAGAAAGACCAAGATCCAAATTTTTGAAGTTGAGTATTTACAAGCTAATCCTAAATAGTTTGATAGGTATCTGAATACGTCAAAAACAAAACCATCTCTATAAGACAAGATTTTCTAAAAGTTACCCATGATTCCTCAAAAAATAAATCTACCTAAAATAATCTTGTCACTATTCCCCTTGTTACCTCTAAAAAAATAGAACCTTTCTATATTTCTCTATTGGTAAATGGTCATAAGTTGAGTAATTACATAATAGATTCTTGAGCCTCTGATAATGTTATGCCTGCCAAAGTAGCAGACTCCCTCAGTCTCACCTTAACTAAGATTTTTGAGAAATTTTTCTCCATGAAAAATAAGTACCACTTCTAAGTCCAATCAAAGATGCTTAATTTGCATTTATGGCTTTTCTAGACAAGAGGATTAAGATGACAGTCCTAGTGGCTGATGTTCTAGCTTCTTATGGCATTCTACTCAGACATAATTTTTATAAGGATATAGTTGGGGACTTGAACATGGATCTATCTGAAGTAAGGATACTTGTTAAAGGATTCATGCAAAAGTTTCTTCCTAAAAAAGAGGCAAAATATATTGTTACCTAAATGGTAAATTTTGAATCTCAAATTTTATTTGAGTCCTCGAGAATAGATAATTATTTCTTATCCATTGAAGATATTTCTAATCCATCAGATGAAAGTTCATCAGGTGATAGTTTAGATAATTTAGACAGAGAATCAAAAGAGTTTTTAGATGAAAGTTTAAGTAAAGAGGAATCTTCCCTCACTGATGAAAAGAAATCTTCTGACCAATGAAATTCAAGAAAATCAAATGCTAATGATGTTTGGGTTTTAGAATTTGATGGTAGTTGTTCCTCTACCAGTTATGGAGCTAAAATTGTTTTGATATTCCCACAAGGAGATATGTTCCCTTACTCATATAAGTTTTAATTCAATATTGCCAATAACACCACCAAATATGAGTCATTGTTGCTCGAATTGAAAGCTACTCATGCTAGAGGTGTTAAGATTCTTCATGCTCAAGGAGATGTTGAATTAGTGATTTGTCAAGTGAAAAATTTGTATCAAACCAAAAATAAAAGATTGACATATTATCGCAATCACGTATGAGATTGCATTGAAAGTTTTGATGCTTTTAATATCTCTACGATGCCAAGAGATTTTAGCAATCATGCAGATTCATTAGCTATCTCCATAACTCTCATGGTTTCTCATAAAGATTTCAAAAAAAATAAGTACACTATTAAGCTGGTCTTTCAACTAAGTGTACCTGATAATGCTGACCATTGGTAAGTGTTCAATGGTGATATTCAAATCATTACTTTTTTGGAGAAGATGGATAGCTTTGATGAGCTCTATTTTGAAGGTAGTGAATCTCCACCATGAAAATACGTTTCTAAAATAGATTCACAAACTGGTGAAGAGTTTATTCAACTGAAAGCGAATAAAATTTCAAAAGGTTTGGTTTATCTTGAAAATTTATTTGATAAACATGATAGATATATTAAATAGCAACAACAACTGGATTGAAGTTCTTTTATAGAATTTTATCAAGTAAATTTAAGTTCAGAATCAAATCCCAAAATGGTCAACATTAAGAAATGTTGCACTACCGATGAAAAGTTTAAATTTATTACTCTCCTTCATCATTATATTGATGTTTTGACATATTCTTATGATGATCTAAAATCCTTCAAGCTTAAGAAAATTTAGCATAAAATTCTCCTTAAAGTTGGGTCATTACCTCACAAGCAAAAATAAAAGCAATACAACCCCAAAATATTAGGTACTATTCTTTTTGAGATTTAGAAGGTGTTGAATGTAAGGATAATTTTTTCAATTCATCATTCTAACTAGATTGTAAACATAGTTCCCATAAGGAAGAAGAATGAATAGATTTATATTTATGTTGATTTCAGTAATCTCAACCAATCTTCTCTAAAGGATAACTACCCCCTACCCATCATGGATCAAGTGTTGAAAATGGTAACTGTTTCATAAATGTTGTCTATGCTAGATAGTTTTTCTAGGTATAATCAAGTAGAAGTTAATGAAATAGATTAGTATAAAACTGCTTTCACTACACCTTGGGGTACATTTGCATATTGCATAATGCCTTTTGGTCTGATCAATGTTAGCACCACATTCCAGAGAGTAATGGACCTTGCCTTTAGAGATGAGATATGGAAGTTCATTGTGGTGTATCTTGACGACTTGACTATTTTCTCCAAACACTATCTTGATCATGTGCACCATTTACGATAAGTGCTGAAATGTTGTTGATAAAATGGTATTTCTCTCAATCTTAAAAAATTAGTTTTTTGAGTTATAAAAGGTAAACTTCTTGGTCACATTTCATCTCGAGAAGGCACTAAAATTAACTCAGAAAGAGTCAAATCTATTCAAAGTCTTACTCTGCATGCTAGTAAGACTGCAATTCATTATTTCTTTGGAAAGGTGAATTTTTTGCAAAGGTTCATTCTTGAATTTGTAGAGAAACCTGTCACATTATTAACATGATGAAGGATAAGGCTACTTTTTATTGGAATACAAAAGGAAAAGTAGTATTTGAGGATATCAAGAAGGCTATTGCTCATGCTCTAGTCCTTATTTGTCTAGACTATACCAAAGATTTTATAGTATACAGCTACGCTTTTGAACATACACTTTCAGCCATTTTGGTTCAGTAGAATGAAGAAGGTGTAGAATCTCTCATATCATTTATGAGTTGTCATCTCAAAGCTCATGAATTGAAACATTCAAACATGGAGAAGCATGCTTATGTCTTGGTTAAGGTGGTTAAGCATTTCTGATTCTATATCCTGAATTTACATATTGTTGTTCTGGTGCTTGACACAACAGTAAAGTCTATTCTAACTCAATAAGAGTTCAGTACTAAAAGGGGCCTTTAAATTGCTAAAATCCAAGAATTTTATATTGATATCAAACTTATTAAGCTTGTGCATGGAAGAGGCTTATGTCAATTGATTACTAATAATGTACCAAAAGAGATAGGGGATGAAGAAGCAAAAGTTGAGGACATGCCAATAGTTCTTTTTGTCACTACTACTAATGAGTGGTATTCAAATATCACTCATTGTTTACCTATTGTGAGTGTCCTATCCATCTATCTTATAAGGAAAAAATGACTTTTAAGTTAAAGGCTGCTAATTACGTCCTACGGGACAATGGTTTGTACAAAAAAAGCCTTAATAGAGATTTTTTTATTGCATAGATAAAACACAAAAATGTAGACTTCTAGAGTCTTTCCACAATTTATCTTATGGAGGACATTTTTCTGCACCTGTGATGCATTATAAGATTATATGAGCCAAATACTATTGGCCTACACTATTTTAAGATGTGTATAATTGGGTGCATAGGTGTGAGTTGTGTCAACAGTTCGTTGGGAAACCTAAGTTGGCTGCATTACCTCTCAAGCTGGTGGTGATTAAAGAACCTTTTCAGTAATGGGGTATCAACTTCATTATCACTATGAACCTACCTTCAAGTGCCATACATGATTATGTTCTCACCATGACAGACTATTTTACCAAGTGGGTGGAAGCCATCCCAATTAAGCATGTTACTTTAAAAGTGGTATGCAATTTCCTTAAAGAAAATATTATTTCCCATTTTAGAGTTTTAAATAAGATTATAGTAGATAATGCTATTTGTTTCTCTTCTCATGAGATTACTAACTTTTGCTATAAGCATGTGACCATTCTTTCCCACTTCTCAGACCATTATCCGCAAGGAAATGGTCAGGTAGAATCAAGTAACAAGAATCTAGTTACTATTATCAAGAAACTGGTAGATAAGAATCAAAGAACTTGACATAAAGCATTATTTGATGCTTTATGAGTAGATAAGATTACCCCTAAAAGGGCAATAGGTATGTCACCATTTTAGCTTCTATATGGTCTGAATGTGGAGATACCAATTACCTTAAAATTGCCATCACTAAAGTTGGTAAAGTCAGTGGAAGATTAGACTTTTGAAAGTTCTATTGATAAAAGGATCATGTACCTAACTAAACTAGAGGAGCAACAAACTATGGTAGTGAACCATGTCACTGAGCATCAAATTTAGGTAAATAAACTCTTTGACAAGAAATCAAAGACTCATGAGTTTTAGATTAGAGATCAAGTCTTGTTGTGGGACAAGAAAAGAGAACCAAAAGGAGTGCATGAAAAGTTTGATTCCTTGTGGAGAGGTCCATTCACCATTCATCAATTATATGGTAGAAATAGCTTCTTGCTAGAATATCAGGATGGAACACCATTCTTGCTGCCTCACAGTGAGAAATATCTGAAACACTTCAATCTTTAAGGCATCAGATAAGTTCATTTGTATATTTGTATAATTTTTATATTTTTATTTTTGAGTTTTTTTTTGTTTAGACTTTTATGTCTTTTTTTTGGTAGCTTGACTCCATATCCCAATGGCATGGATGAAGGCACTTAGAGATTGGATTCTTCTCCCTTTGATCGTTTCAAAGTTTGATCGATGAAAGTTCCCTAGTTGGAGCCAGTTGTTGTTCCTAAAATTAGCTACGTTCATTTTGTGGACAACCCCTACGAAACTTGTCTATTTCATAATCTACACTCTAAGTTCATTGATTGAGACAAGATTCTCTTGATCTCAAGTGAAGTTGTCTGACATCCTAGGAAAGTTTACGATATTCCTTCGACATAATTTCTCAAAAATTATGAAACTTATTGTAATCATAAACTAATCAAAATGTCAATTTTAATCATTTTGAGGGTGTTATGAAATTTTGATTTTGCTTATGTAAGGTCAACACTTTTTGCTGCTTTTACATAGTTTTTGTTTTTCATATACTTGAGCGATTATTTTTGCCACTATTGCATGTTCTTATTGTCGACACATGTCAAGTCGATCGAATTCACCTCCTGAGTAAGATCTTTGAGATCTTGAAATTCAAGTGACATTAATGGCCACTGATGTCGAGTATTAAAAGCTTGTTTTGGAGCTTTTAAATGCATTTCTGTTATCACAGTTTCCTTGATCCCTTTCTGCAACCGCTTGACTGTGGTAATAGAGGAAGATTTTGAATTCACCTCCACCAATCTTAGGGTTTTAAACTTGCCAGGTAAATTGTTTTTGACTTATAGGGTTTTATTTTTTGAGTGATATTTACTGCAGATTAATATTTTCATTTTGGTTTGTCAAACCCTTGTTCTTTTATACATTTGTGTCCTAGATTTTTTAATCTTTAGTGGGTCAGAATGGCAAAAAATTTAAACCTTCATTCGTGCCCTAGGTTATTATACGTGTCATCGATGGTTTGTCCCGACCAAAGTTTACCCTCCAAATCTAGTTGGAAACCATCTTCTAAAAAACTTTGTGATGATAGCTTTAAACAGCCACTCTCACACTTCCTGTTGCGAATAAGTCAAATGCAAAGATGACATTTTTCATTGCTTAAGTATTTTGAGATGTTCTCAACATGAAGTGTAAGGGCGGTGAATTTTTCTGCCCCTTCAAAGTGATTTTTAAAAAAAAACTTTACAACCAATGCCACATGTGGTATCAGCAAAAATTATCACTCAAACATTGCTCTCATTACCTGCAGTAGCAATGAATTCCACCACTCAAAACATCAAACTTGCATTTTCTTTATTACTTGCAGTATTGGTAGAAATTGCCGCTCTAACATGTAACAAATATGCAATATTAGTGAATTTTGCTGCATATGCAAATATAATAATATCCCTCACATGCAAGGGTGACAAATTTCACTGCCCATGCAAACATTCTTTTAAATTTTCTTAACTCTAGGATATTTTCAATTTTGTTTTTTTAGCCCATTTTCCTCTAGTTTTTTGGCCTGCTCGCACTTTAACCCTTTCAAGTACGTCTCCATAGTCATGATCATTGACATGTAATTTTCCTAGATTACTAGTATTTTCCCTAATTTCATGATCATGACTTTTTTTTGCAGTTTCTTTTGTGGATTTTCTTTCTTCATCGTCATCCTTCTCGTAACAACTCATTTAGATGATTGAGTTATCTTCGAATAAGTTGAAAGTGATGAAGTATAAATATCAAGGTGTTTTTCCAATCACCTCAGTTATTTTTAATTTTGATGACATTAGAGATAAAAAATTGGCCATGTAGACATGGTTCAGTTTGTGGAGAGAACCAAGTCAAGCAATCCCAGGTCTGAAATGAAGAAGATAATTAATAGTAACATTCATTTTCTATCTCTTTTCTCGGTGGTAGCTCACAACACAAAATTTGTTTTTCAGTGTGCTCGGTTTTATAATAAAGATACTAGGGATGTGATGGACACTAGTGGTAATATGATAATCAGACTAGATTTGAATTCATTGATAATGTGTTTATGTGCCCTCCTACTACAGAAGTGATAAAGCTTGATTTTTTTGAAACACAAAAAGAGTATGACAAAAATTCTGAAAAGTCAAAGAAAGTAATCAATAATAAATAACTCAAGACGTCAAGGTCAAATTTGTCAAAGTGGCCATGAAGTTTTCCTAGAAGTAACTTTATCGAATAAGTTGGAGATTTGATAACTCTTCTCAGTAGGATAAGAGGTTTGTCCTCTTCCTCACAGTTTTATGAATGGATGTATCCTTTTATCAAAATAATATTTCAAGGCGAAAAAACCATCTTCTGGGGAGAATAAATTAGCAATGCTTTGCACGAACAATTGATGAAGGTATCCACTACCTTCAAGTTCTACATGACTTCTTATCTGATATATATTGCAACTTCAATAAGAATCTTTCCAAGTCTAACATCAGAAGGAGATAGGAGAGTAATCCATGTGTATCAATACTATTCTCAATTAATATTGAAGGGTTTTATTCATCATTTTAGGAGAGTAAATGATGCTTTCTTTACAGTATTATTATATCTTTTTGATTCTTAAATATAACAAAGAAGAGTGTTAAATGAGGCCTGGATAGTGGTAAATGATTTTGGATGCATGTTCTTATAGTTTTCTTCTTTCTCATACTTGAGGGTTGGCTTTTTCCAAGGTCATCCTTATATGCTTCCAAGATTTCCCTCAGCGAAACTAGTCTTAATGGAGTTATGTAGACAAATGATCATTGTGCATAATAAATAGATGGAGCTCAAGAAGCTTGGTTTCAAGTTTCCAGTTGAAATTGGTAGGTATTCGGTATTAACTACTATGAAGGTTAGGGCCATGAAAACTAAACTACAGCTTGTAACTATGAAGTAATTCAAGATAAGACTAAATTTTGATTACAAGGGTGTGAAAGACATAATCAAGAGGAAAACTCAATTCCATGAACATATGATTGAAGATGTTTGGATAGATTTGAGAATAGAAAAAGATGTCAAGAAGATGGACTACAACAAGTTATCTCTTGAGTAGATTGAATATCTGAGACTTGCTAATATCCCTGAGGATCTAGTGGATGATGAAGAGTTGATTAATGACATATATAATACTGAATAGGTTGCTAATGCTCCTCTCCCTCCAATCCAATGGTTCCAAAAATAGTTGACCTCTTTGAGAAAATTATTTAAACCTATATTGGTAAACACCAATAATTGACTAGCAAACAAGGGAATTACCTTGAAAGAATTCCTCACAAGTTCAAAAACTAAGATTCAAGAGGAAACAAGAAGAAAGGGGAGAATAGAATGAAGAACAAAAGTGATGTTCCTTTTTATTTCAAGCCACATAAGTTTAAGATCATATTTGTGACAAATAAGTCAAAAGTTAGGCTTACAAATCAACAAGAGGAGGAAACTTTGCCCCCACAAAAGAATGTACAACAAGAAATGAGAGTCTCTTCTCCCCTACCCGACACACCTATTGTAGCTCATTTATTTATTTCTCTTATTAATATTCCCTCTTCTGAATCTCCCTCTCCTTGCAAAATAATTTTTTACAACCCTCACAAAACACTTTTGAAGATATTCTCCATTCTTCAAGGTCTATTCCTAGTTTGTCCCCCGCATCTTTTGATATTGAAGATATTTCAATTTTTGATCACTTTATAAAATGTGTAATT
>JARHVA010000513.1:2292500-2417500 GCA_037957365.1 Torreya grandis | reverse complement strand
CTGTATACTACTTAGCTATTACATTTTAGACATTATATGCTTAATCAAAGATAGGCCTAAGCGAAGGTCATTATAGAATACCATGCATGTTGATTATGCATGTTCCCTAAGGGAAAACTACATGCGATCTGAGACTCCTAGCATTGGCATTAATGTAGGCAACAACTAGGACAATACGAGTTCTGCTCTGCGTGATCATAATATCCCACAACCCACTTTTTCCATTTCTTTTGTATTTGATCTAGTTATTATTTCATGTGTGCAGGTATTCATTAAGGTTTTAAAAGATATTCAGTAAAAATAGTGAAACAAGTGAGCTTCTAAAAGACACAAAACCACCTACAGGTTCCCCAAAACCTCCCATAGCTTCCTTCAAAGTTTCAGATAGTTCCTCCAAGAGGGACACTACTGCCAAAATTGGACACTAACACCACATGATGCTACTGCCCACATAAGGTTGCTACTATCTAAATCTTGATTTCAGCTATAGTCATAAAATGAAAGGTGTCTGATTGTTTCTCAAGCATGTTTTAGCCTCCTGAGTCACATAAATACCTATTTTGCTGTAGATAAGTATTGTTTCTTTACATCTTTCCTATTTTAGGAAAGGCTTTTTAGATCAATTATTTCCTATTTTCATTTCAATTTTATTGCTCTACCCAACCCTCTAACAACATAGGATTTACATGCATTAAGTACTAAATAGTTAAAATAGGTAGGGAATTAAACATTTCCTCTTAGATGAGTAGAAAGGTGGCCTTTCTACTTCATCATTCTCATATAAATTTAGGGACATTATTTTAAAAAATTATGTCTGGGATGTGGATCCAAAAGAGGGAAATTTTACATGGCACATTAAACGAGCGTGTGATAATCTCATCATTGAAAGGCTCAACATGTTCGTGCTTAATGAATCATTGTTATACAAAGAATATATTAGGTGGTCTTTAAGACATATGGATTTGATCATTGGCTAGTCAACCTAAATATTGAGGAAGAATGAAAATGAAGTGGAATACATTCTAAAATATTGAGAAGATATGGTGAAACCATGAAAATTATTCTAACCAAAAATCAAAGAATGGTGGGAGGAAATTCCAATCACTAATATAAAAATGTTATACCTTATAAATAGAATGTGAAATATCAAGACACATCATAAGGTTAAGAGTAAAGATACCATTGTAAATATTTTCCACAAGACATACTAGTTGGAAATCGATATGGACAATATCCACTACGAAATTTAAATGCAACACATGAACGAGGAGTTGTTTAACACTAAAAAAAGAGATAGCTAAATATTTATAAAACACCCTCTTTCACAAAGAAATATACCAGAGGAAACACTTAGAATGGTGATAAAAGGAGGGAGATTTTAACAAAGAGTATTTTTCTAAATCAGTCAATCCTATAAAAAAACACAAGCATAGATGCTCATATTCTTGATGGGCAAAAGGAAATTAGAGTAGAGATTGTTGTTTTTCTACAAAAACATGATGAAGAAAGAAGAGGTGGGAAGGGAGGAGGCACTAAAAATAAAACACTTGAAAAGACTTGTTTCTAAAAAAGAGATAGAAGGAGATGTATTATGATATGGAAAAAGGCATCATCTTTGAATGGTTTTCCTATCCTTTTCTACCAACAATACTCAAACATTATCAAGGAAGATGCATAGACATAATTCAAGAATCATGGGTGGATATATCTGTCCCTTGAATATTCAATGATACTTTCCTAACTATTAATCCCAAATAAAAGGAAGCCAAATATTTAGAAGATCGCCGACCTATTGCATTATGTAATACCACACACAATGTTATATTTAAGGTCATGATAAACATGTTGAAACCTATATTGCCCTCCTTAATCTCTAATGAGAAAGGTGAGCAAGGTCGTTAAATAATGGATCTTATGTTTCATGAGAATGAGTTGGGATTCTCATCGAAGAAGAATAATAAAAAGGAATGTTCATAAAACTTAACATGGCCACAAATTTTGACAAGGTTAATTGAAATGTTTTTCAAGAAGAGATGGAAATTTTCTCTTTTGTAGTGACTGAAGAGAATGGGTGTTGGTCCGATGTCAAAGTCATTACATAATGGATCCTATCCTTCATGTGGATTAGCTGGCATGCTCAAAAAAGAAGAATAAGAAAACAAAATGTCCATAAAACTTAACGTGGCCATAACTTTTAAAAATGTCAATTAGAAATTCTTGCATTAAGTGAGGGAATTTTATTGCTTTTGTAGTGACTGAAGAGAATGGGTGTTGGCTCATATTGGATCTCATTTTTATACTCTTATCTATTATTCTCCTAGTGGATTTTACCCAATATTTGAATTATAGAGGAAAGGATATCGTTTATCCCTCTACCTATTTATCATCCTTTATGAAGCTTTAAGTAGAAAACTCAAGGCAACTAGTAGAAAGGGGGCAGATTCAGTGGCAACATGTAACCTCACACATCAAATTAGCCCACCAAGAGTTTGTGGATGACACTATCATCACTAGAGTTGCAAAGTGTAGGGAACTTAAATACTTTTGAAGACTGAGACTATTATAGGCTACTAGCAGAAAGGGGGCAAACTCAGTGGCACCATGTAACCTCGCACATCAAACTAGCCCACCAAGAGTTTATGGATGGAAATGCATCATGGCTAAAGTTGCAAATTTGAGGGAAGCTAAAGTCTCTCGAAGACTGAGACTATTGTAGGCTAGATGGGAAATCAACATTTATCCAAATTCTTCTTTTTAATACTCTTCCCAAAAAACAAGTTAGTATCCAAAGGGAGTTAGAATTTGATTCAGTAAAGCTTCGAGATAAATATTTGGGGATCCCTCTTTTTAATGGAAGTTATAGAATGCCTCTAGAAGAAAATCATAAACACAGATTCTAAAAATAACTTGAAGGATGACATGGCAAGTAGCTTTCCTCCATTGGTAAGCTCCATTTTTTTACAGTTGATTTAGAAGTTGCTGATGTTTAAAATTGTGCTTTGTTTCAGACACCAACAATGGGAAGTTTCAAGATGTGGGACATGCGACTTGAAACAACCTCCAGATTTTTAAGAAGCTAGTCTCTTCTTTATATCAAGAGTTGGGGGAAAAGGGATAGGAATTTAAACAGAAACGCAAATGCAAATAAAGAAAATCTAACTATGGCGATGCGCCTGAATGTAATTCGACCTTAATCCTGAGCACAGTGAAACTATATGTAGGATTTATTTACATTTAAGAGCAAAGAAGTGCATGATCCATGTCAAAGATTGAAATAAAAGAAACAGAGGCCCACAACATAGACTTCTTTTGCTGAAATATAAAAATGTCAACGAAGGCATAGGGTTCAATCTTCTTAATTGAATTTTTTGATCACATAAGAGGCACAGAAACACGTACAGTTATGTAAACCTTCCAACTCAAGAAAATGAGACAAAAGCGAATGACATTCCTAATCATAGTTCTAGAAAATCTACAGTCTAGACTACTTTTGCAAATGACACAGATAATATCAACAAAGGCATAGGGTTCAATTTCCTTATTTGAATCTTCCAGTCATACAAAAGGCACAAAAACACGTACAGTCATATAAACCTTTCAACTCAAGAAAACGAGACAAAAGCAAATGATATTACTTAGCTACAGCTCTATAAAGTCTAAAACTTGTTACAATAATTCTATATTTATAAATTCTCTCTTTTCGTATCTTCTTCTTCTTTTGATGATGATCCCTGCACTCCTCTTTATAGCCTCAGATCTCTCATTCCACCGCCTCCTTTCCAACCCAATTATCTATTCTGCTTTTATCTCACAGGGGACAAACAGACGATGCTTTCAATGTTTGCAAGCCCCAAAAATCTACCAGGTGAACTGCTTCATCTACTAGAAATAACTCCTACAGAGTTTCCCTCCAGATTGTCTGTGTGTTCCCAAACTTATGGCCCAAATTGAACTCAAACTGAGCTGGAAGTGTCTATACAGGACCCTTTGTTCTGTTGAAATGGAAGAGGACACTTAGTCAATTTCCTAAAAATTTGCTTATTTCTTAGGAGACACTAGAGAATGACACTTGGGCTTTCCACAACTTTTAACGAAGACATGCAACACTTTCCACTTTCCCTATATTCTTACTATATCCTGCTCAGGAACGTTCTGCCTCTGACACCTGTCGCAATCCACTTCTTTGATACTTAACGACTTAAAGAAATAAGACTCACTGCATTTCTTGCCCGATCAACCTTTAAAAGGGGCATGGAGACAGGTGGAAAACTCTGCCTCTCTTCAACAAATGACATGTGGCAATCTCTGCTACTTTTTGCTATGATGTGGAAGTGTTCGGGATGCATGCTAGGCTCCTACGGATGGTGACACTTGGCAGCTTCCACAGACTTCAGAAATAAGACCCGGGACCCACCATAGTCTTTATTCGATAATGAAACTTTGAAAAAGATCTTTCGAATGTCGACATGTGGCGGCTTCCACTGCTTTTGGTAAGATACGTGGCATCTTCCACTGCTTTTGAGAATAGCTCAGTTGATGACACTTGGCGGCCTCTACTTGAATGGTTTGGTTGCGCCTTACTTGCCCTCCAAAAGGGCACTTATCCTTTAGTCTTTGGGATGCTCCTTTGATATTTGGGATGCTCCTTTTAATCGAAAATGGTTCAATGGTTCAACGGTTTAACGGTTCAACACTGTGCATCATTTACACATAACTCGAGGTATTGAACCAAAAATATTAAACCAAGGCATTAAACCACCTTATTTAACTAAGGCATTGAACCGCTTTATTTTAGATGCCGACACGTGGTGACTTCCACTTTATTTTACAAAAGCAATCCAAAGCCTTCCGTGATTGCCAATTGGTGCTTTTTGCCTCATCTTGATACTTAGCTTGTTGAAGACCTTCGCTGAAAAATAAATGGAATGCGGGTGCCGATATGAAATGCAGATGCCGACACGTGGTGCTTTCTGTTGAGTTGCTATTGAACACATGGCATGTCCTGACCAACCTGTAGGAAAAATGAAAGGTGCCTCGAACGATGCCACTTGGCAGCTTCTACTTGATTTCGACACTTAGCCAAAAATTGAAATAAATGAATCAAGTGGGAAATAGAACCCGTGTTCTATTTCTGAACCTTGCCATCAAAGACTAAGGTATGTGGGAACAAAATTTGCAGCACACGATTGAAAATCAGAATGCAACGTAGAGTAAAAATGTTAATCTACAATTATTGGCGACCCCAAGGGCTTTTGAGCCTGCTCAAAAAGAAACTACACTCCCGTTAGATCAAAATTGCAAAATTTTACAGCTTCAACAATGTTGTCTAGTAGGTGGACCACTCATGGTCAAATAACCCTTGCTTGTTTAGTAATTCATTGAAGGCTAAATCAAGGTTAATAATATCCTTTTGTGAATTTTTTTGCAAAATCTGAACTGTAGCCTTTAATTTGAATTCGAGCTAGGAAACAGGAACCAAAACAGCTTTTACTTCTGAGACTAAGGAATCATCCCGTAAGTTCTAAAAAATTGTTTGATCCTTTTGTTTGGCCAGTAGCAATGGTTCAATTTGATCAACCATTAGCACCATGTTATCATCAGGAAATTGAGAAGGAAGACCTAATCACACTAGATCTTCAATATGCTGCTTCATTTCGCTGATGCCTTCTTTCATGATTTCGAGGAGCTCTCTGCAACTATTGGCTATGGAATTGCAACTGAGAACCTCATTGACTCTCTTTGCGATGACCATTTTGTCAGTGATTCCTGTGGTTACCAATGTCGCATCCGAAGCGTCATAGAGCTTCTGTAGTAATGTTTGAGAGTTCGTTACTCTGTCAGAAACTATAGTCAGAGTGTTCTTCACTGAATCCGCCACCTTTTCACACAATTTTTATGCATTTAACAGGAAGGTGAGAGAAGGCCTGAGCTGAATAATCTCTAAGGAGATTCTTTTCCACATGGATTCGTAGAGCTCCTTTACCAGTTTTATCACTCTGACATTTCTTGGCCTATTAGCCAGCTCTAGTGTCAGTTGTGCCACTTTTTGTTGTTCCACTTGGAACTAGGCTTGAATGGTTGTAGTATTATCTTGTTTGGTTAGCAGCTTGTGTTGCCATTTTGCTTTTTCCCGCCTCAGGGTCCCCACCGCAACCTTTATTTGTGTGAGCTCTACCTTTAAAGAATCATTTTAGGCCTAGACTGCCTGGTGAATTTGAAGAGAAACAGTCTCTTGCAACTATTTATTCAGATTTGATATTTCATTGTCCTTTCTATCAATTTTTACCTTCAAACTATTACAGTTTGCCTTCTCTTTGGCTAAATTAGCCTCCATCTTCTGTAGCCTCCTCGATGTCTTCAAATAGTCTTCAGTGATTGTAGAAGTGGATTTGGTCAACAGCTCAATTCTATCTTGGGGTTTGAAAGGGACATGTTGATGGCCATAGCATTCATCGTGTAATTTTCTAGCTGCATCTGCTCCATTGGCTTTATTACATTTGGCGACAAATGAGTCACCATCAATTATTGCTGAATTGGGTCAAATTGTGACCACATATGCGTTGTAGCCAATGCTTTATTTTCCTTTATCTTCTTTTTCTCTCTTTGGGCTTCCCTTGCCTTCCTAGCAGAATCTGCTTGGGTCTGAAAGGTGGGAGGAGAGGCAATGTGCCCACTCGCAAAAGGATGTCCCTGTGGTAGACCATATTGAATAGCCAATTTTTGGCTATGGGCAATCTGAGGGAAAGGTTTCTTGGGAGCAGAAGGGGAGAAATAGGGTAATTTTAAGGCATGAGGTGGCACTGATGGGATGAAGTGAGAAATGGGAGAGGCAAAAGTAACAGGGGAATAAATAGGCTGAGAAGGAGAGGGAGGAGTAGTACTTACTTGAGGAGCAATTACAGTACCCTATAATTGGCACTGTGAGGTGTCCGTCTCTTCCTCTGAAGCTAATTGAAACTTCACCCTCTTCCATTTCTTGGATATCTCTTCTTTTGGCTATATTTTTGCTCCTTTCAATGAGGCTTGTGACTCCTGGCTTGACCCGACCCTAGCTTCCTATCCTTCACCCGATGTAGGCAAATTACCTGTCTCTAGGCTAGATGCAGGGGAGAGATGACACTCATCCCATAGTTCTTCCCATCTTTCATCTGTGTCTACATTCCTGAAAGAATGGGTTGTTTGACAAATTTCCTACCTATACTTCCAAAAGGCCTCTATCTTCTCAGTATCCCAATCTTTATTCTTTAATGCTCTCCTTATGCTAGAAGTCATTCTGACTTTAGGATCATACTCTCTCTGCTGAACATAGAATGTCTCCCATGGCCTATTCCATGAAAGTGGCAAGTCTATTAACTCAACATAAAATCCAGGATTGTCTTCCCTAGGATTTTTCCTGGTTTCCCAAAAAGGGTGACCTTCATGCACAATTCTGGTTGCAACCCTATGAGTCCTTACCCAGGAGGCTATGAAATCATTTGGGTCATATACCCATTTCTCTTCTACTAGAAGGAAACCCAAAAAGGCTAGCTTTCTGAGTAACACAACTTCTGCGTCTCTGGTTTCCAAAACCATGCTTGTTGTCATCCACATAAGATCATACATTTTTCTTTTTCTCTTCCCAAAACCAAATTCATTATCAACTACAGATATTTGTTTGGTGACCTCAAAGAATGCTATCCTAAGAGTCAAAACCTTCAGTAGCAATATTGGTTCTCCACAAAAACCATGGACTCTTATAATGGTATGGTGTGATCCAAAATAGAAATCACAAGGGATTGGGCAACTGACCAGAAGATTTGAAACACTGGGGAATTATCGATTCATAATTGGTTCAGGACTGAGATGACAAAGGGCAGGAGTGACAAATAATTCCCAGAACTCATACGGGTCACTAGTCTTTGACAAGATGTATGTCCATGCAAACACAGAAATGGTCCTTTGGAGATCAAAATCTAGGTCATACATGTTAAGATGCATATGTTAGTCAAAGAGATCAAAGTTCTGGAAAAGCATGAGGTGGAACAAATAGGAAGAATACCTGAACACTCCTTTTGATCTGAAATGAGCCAATTGTTCTACCATTGAGAACACAATTTGTTTCGAGAAGTCGAGCTGATACTCCTGGGTTTTGTCAATAGTCTTCAGCCTGAAAAGGATAGCCATTTGTTCTGCATACGCTACCATATCATCTTTCATGCCAAAGATGAGAGCCATCATAGACAATGCGTCTTGGCTAGCCTGTGTGAATTGAGCTCTTGGTGCAGGGAGTGTGGGTACCGTAGTATCATCATCACCCATTTGTAACTCATATCTCAAGAACCTTGTCTGAGTGTTGATATTAGCCCATGTCCTTTACATCTTAGCCACAATGGGAAATGTGGCTGTACTGTCATGATGTATGGATAACATATCCCTGATAGCTTGCGGTGTGATTTGAACTATGAATGGGCCTCATTGAATGGTGCTTGAAGGTGCATGGAGCCAGTTTGCACATAATTCAACCAGGTCGGGGCATGAATGCACAGCTAGGACAATGAACTGATCTAGTTGTGAGGTCCATATCCTCATGGTGAATGTTTCAAATTGCCCTACTCTGGCCCTTTGTAGACACCTTTGATGTGCCCCCTCTCTAAGATTTTTGCTACTGGCTTTTTGAAGAATTGGATCCATTATGCCATCCGCATAATCCTTTATCTTCGCTGAATCACTTGCTGGGCCAGCTTCAAGAAACCTGGTCCTTGGATAGGCCTTCAATGGTTGTGTGGTAGCTGAAGCATACGATTTACTTGCAAGAAAACTATCAAGGGATTCATTCATCCTAGCTCCTTGCTGTGAAGATTGTGCCCCCTCCATCTTTGTATCTTCTCTGTGGTAACTTGTATGAATCTTTGAAAAATAGATATGCTTTCGCTGAAGCAATTTGCTAAGCACAAAAATGTAAGTAGCAGGATATTTTTCGCGTGGGTGTAAGAATGTTTGAGAAATTGTAGACTTTAACTCTTGCTAAGAGCTATTTATTGACCTATCAAGTCTCAAAATGGCATTAAACTCAGATAACTGTTAGCAAATCCTACTCAATCTTCCTGGGACAGCGAGATAAACACGTTATGCAAGTGGCAGCGCAAGGTACGTTAGAGACTTCTAAAGATTTGGGGAAACATTCAATGTGTCGAGGATTTGAAGAATTTGAAAACTTTTTGAACTGCCGACAATGTGTTCAAAGAACACTTATTTAAAAGAAAAGCGGGAAAATAACAACGTGAAAACAAAGCAAGAAAATAGAAAAAAAATGGAAAGGTAAACTACCTATCTACATTAATGAAGCATCTTTATCTCCCTCCTGGATCAAAAGCAAAATTTCTAAATTTTCTCTCACTACGAGCCAGCTTATGTTGCCATACAAGTGATCGAATTGGGTATGGCTTTGGTGAATTGCCTTTGGTGTATGCCTCATTGATTTTCCTGTATTCAAGTGAGTCTGAGTCAAACATGCTTTCGACATATATAGACTCTTCTTGTTCTTGGAATCTCATCGAATATATGCTCTTGATATTGGCATGTCTTACCAAGAAATCAATTAATGACTTAATTCCTTCTACTTCAAACTCTGGTTCTACTGCATGACCATCCTCAATAACTTCAAAATTACCAATATTTTGAAAGGAAAATTTTGAAAGTTTGCAATAATTTTGTGCATGCAATTGAGGCTCAATGCCATTCTGCTTATTTGTAACCGGTTCACAGCTATCTTGAAAAATGATATAACCAGACTCAATGATTTCAAGCAAATCATTTAAATCATGGTCCAGGAATCGTCCATGCTCTTCCTCATCATCTTGAAAAGTAAGAAGAAAGTCAGAGATTATTTCTTCTTCGTCAGGGGTCAAAATATATGCCAGTGATTTCTCACTAGGAATCTAAAATTTATAAGAGACTCGAGGATTAATAGAAGAGGTATCTTTTGACTTTTCTTCCTCTAGAACATTTGGAATTCTATGATCCTCATCAAGTATAATGTAAGTGCCCAAACCAATGGAGTCATAATTTCCAAATGGGTCACTTTGCATCATAGCTAATAAATGATCATTTTCTTCTTCTTGATTATACCCAGTCCATTCACCTAGCTCTTCGACAAAGACCTTCTCTTCTTTATTCATCATGGCATGGGCTGCCTCTAACTTTGCAGTGGGCTCATTAGTGATGTGATCTTTATGTAATGGTTCAGACAATATCTTCATCTTTGAACCATATTGGGTTCTTAAAATGAAATGAGACCAATCAAGGGACACATATCCCCCTATTTTGGCTGTAAAGTCTCTTGACAAACATAAGCCAAAAACAGGAGGTATATCTATCACTAATACATCTTGATTTACAATTATATTTGGACAAGCATATAATTATAATTGGAGTTGTTTGATTCTCCCTATGGTTTGTACTGTTTTGCCATCTAGTTGCATAACTCCTTTTGTAAGGGGTTCATATTTTATTTTCAAAGCATTAGCTATTTGATTGGGCATCACTATAGTACTAGCTCTTGAATCTATCAATGCATTATGCAAGAGTTTATTTTCAACTATCAGAGTCAAATAGAAAGGCTCTGGTTTGGATTTACTTACTTGTGCTGCATCATTCACAAAGGCTATTGTCTTCAGAGGAACTGTATCTTTGAGCTTTTCTTTTCTAGCAGGTCCTTCTTTGGTAATAGTACCTTTGGGCACTGCTTGGGCTTGCAGAGCTTTTTATAGTAGTGTCTTCTATTCAGGAATAGCCAATATATCCCATATTGATACTTGTGCTGGAGACTTCTTCAATTGATCCACTACATTTATCGGTCCCAAAGACTGAGTTCTTTGAACATAAGGATATCTTGTTTTTTCCTAAATTTGGGCAGGAGTCCCTTGATTTTGCACCGGCTGAGGCACTTCTTGTCTGAAAACAGTGTTTCCTTGTCCTTGAAATGGAGGATTATTCATGACTTGACCATTTACAATCTCATGTTGTTCCACCATTCTCCTCTTTGATCTAGTGTAATAATCAGATTGCACCACTGGTCTTTGGGAGGTAGATGCTTCATTCAAGAAAATTGATTCTTCATCTTCAACCCATGAGAAGAAAGCATGTTTTAGGGCTATTTATTCCTCTTGTTGCAAGGACATTCCTTGCATCTGAGCCAATAGGACTGAATTTTGCATACCAAGAGACTGGTAGGCTTGATTGTCATTGGAACTTGCGAACTGACCATCCATTCTTCTTTGCTCTGTTACCTTTTGTTGTAGATTACCCATAGGACAATCTCTAGGTGTATGAGCATTATTGCAAGGGAAACACCAGGCATTAGTATTATCCACGTAGTTATTTTGTCCTGGAACAATATCCCTATTTGAATTGGGAGGGATAGTCTGTGAGGGTGTGGGGACTACAACCAATTGGTTTGTTGGCTGATGATTAGTTTGTCTTGGAGGGCCCTGATATTGGTTTGGCTGAGATGAAAATATGTTTTCATGATAGCCTTGATATGGAGGCTTAGAGAAAGTATTGTGCTATCTTTTTATATTGATTAGCTCATTGGAAAATGTCCTTAGGATATTATTGATATCATCCATCTCAGATGACTGAGCAGGGACAGGTTCTTTCACAGATGGTTTAGGGTAAGTGTACATAGACACAGGTGGGCTTACAGATTTAGGAACTTCTTGAGGTAATGGCAAGGAAATTTTTGGGAACATGGGCATGGGAGGCCTTGGAGGTAACTTTCCAACATCTATTAAATGATTCTCAGCTCTAACCGCATATTCATAAGCCTCTGGCAAAGTGTGTCCTCCAAGTGACTAAATCATAATAGATATATCTGAATTCAAAGCCTTAAGATAAAACACTATGGCCATACCTGGTAATGGTCTCGCTATAACATGGTTTCTGTCCCAAATCTTTTGAAATCTAGAATTGAAGTCAGTCATAGCTTCTTGTGGTCCCCTTTGAATGGTAATTAACTACTATAACAAAGGAGACTTATCCCCCTTCTCTACAAATATTTCAAAGAATAGATATCTGAGCTGATCCCATGTAGATATGGTATTTGGGGTCAAAGACCGATACCATTCTAGAGCCTTCCCTTTAAAAGAAGCTGTTAATAATCTTATGGCCACATTTTACTGTGTGACAACATGTATAGCACATACATCTGATACATCTTGGAGATGTTCCCCAGGTGTTTTAGAGTCTTGCCCACTGAATTTGGGCAGAGCTTTTAGGGCATTCACTGGGATAGGATCCCAAATGGCTGGTGGTGTTGGGAGGATTAAGGGACTACTAGTGTTCCAGCTTGCATAATTTCTTGGGGGTATAGGGGCTCCCATATTTGCTCTTGGTATTGGTACAAACTGGTTAGTTCTTCTTTTTGGACTTGTTACCAAAGGTGGCAAAAGAATACCTGGATTTGTAGCAGATTGTGATCTGGTTACTGGTCCATAGCTCTAACTCCTTGTAGCTCTCTGGTTCATATGGTCTTGAAATAAACTTCAAGACTGGTCCCACCGGGCGTGCCAAAAACTGTTGATGTTTAAAATTTCGCTTTGTTTCAGACACCAACAATGGGAAGTTTCAAGATGTGGGACATTCAACTTGAAACAACCTCCAAATTTTTAAGAAGTTGGTCTCTTCTTTATATCAAGTGTTGGGGGAAAAGGGATGGGAATTTAAACAGAAACGCAAATGCAAATAAAGAAAATCTAACTATGGTGATGCGCCTGAATGTAATTCAACCTTAATCCTGAGCACAGTGAAACTATATGTAGGATTCATTTACATTTAAGAGCAAACAAGTGCATGATCCATGTAAAAGATTGAAATAATAGAAACAAAGGCTCACAACATAGACTTCTTTTGCTGAAATATAAAAATGTCAATAAAGGCATAGGGTTCAATCTTCTTAATTGAATTTTCCAATCACATAAGAGTTGCAAAAACACATACAGTTATGTAAACCTTCCAACTCAAGAAAATGAGACAAAAGCAAATGACATTCCTAATCACAGTTCTAGAAAATCTACAATCTAGACTACTTTTGCAAATGAAACAGATAATATCAACAAAGGCATAGGGTTCAATTTCCTTATTTGAATCTTCTAGTAATACAAAAGGCGCAAAAACACGTACAGTCATATAAACCTTTCAACTCAAGAAAATGATACAAAAGCAAATGATATTACTTAGCCACAGCTCTAGAAAGTCTAAAACTTGTTACAATAATTCTATATTCAAAAATTATCTCTTTTCATATCTTCTTCTTCTTTTGATGATGATCCCTGCACTCCTCTTTATAGCCTTGGATCTCTCATTCCACCGCCTCCTTTCCCTCACAACTGTCTATTCTGCCTTTATCTCATAGGGGACAAATAGACAGAGCTTTCAATGTTTGCAGGCCCCAAAAATCTACCAGGTGAACTGCTTCATCTAATAGAAATAACTCTCACTGAGTTTCCCTCCAAATTATTTGCGCATTCCCAAACTTACGGCCCAAATTGAACTCAAACTGAGCTAGAAGTGTCTATACAGGACCCTCTGTTCTATTGAAACGGAAGAGGACACTTAGTCAATTTCCTACAAATCTACTTATTTCTTAGGAGACACCAGAGAATAACACTTGGCACTTTTTTCAACTTTTAACGAAGACATGCGGCACTTTTCGCTTTCCCTATATTCTTACTATATCTTGCTCAGGAACGTTTCGCCTCTGACACCTGTCACAATCTGCTTCTTTGATACTTAACAACTTAAAGAAATAAGACTCACTACATTTCTTGCCCGAGCAACCTTTAAAAGGGGCATGGAGACAGGTGGCAAACTCTGCCTCTCTTCAACAAATGACATGTGGCAATCTCTACTGCTTTTTGCTATGCTGTGGAAGTGTTCAGGATGCATGCTAGGCTCCTATGGATGGTGACACTTGGCAGCTTCCGCAGACTTTAGAAATAAGACCCGGGACCCACCATAGTCTTTATTCGGCAATGAAACTTTGAAAAAGACCTTTTGAATGTCAACACGTGGCGACTTCCTCTACTTCTGGTAAGATACGTGGCATCTTTCGTTGCTTCTGAGAATAGCTCAGTTGATGACACTTGGCGGCCTTCACTTGAACGGTTTGGTTGCGCCTTACTTGCCCTCCGAAAGGGCACTTGTCCTTTGGTCTTTGGGATGCTCCTTTGATCTTTGGGATGCTCCTTTGAACCGAAAATGGTTCAATGGTTCAACGGTTCAACATTGCGCACCATTTACAAATAACTTGAGGTATTGAACCAAAAATATTGAACCAAGGAATTGAACCACCTTATTTAACTAAGGCATTGAACTGCTTTATTTCAGATGCCGACACATGGTGACTTTCACTTTCTTTTACAATAGCAATCCAGAGCCTTCCGCGATTGCCACTTGGCGCTTTTCGCCTCATCCTGATACTTAGCTTGTTGAAGACCTTCGCTGAAAAATAAATGGAACGCGGGTGCCGATATGAAACGTGGATGCCGACACGTGGTGCTTTCTGCTGAGTTTCTATTGAATACGTGGCACGTCTTGACCGACCTGTAGGAAAAATGAAAGGTGCCTCAGACGATGCCACTTGGCAGCTTCCGCTTGATTTCGACACTTAGCCAAAAATTGAAACAAATGAATCAAGCAAGAATTAGAAATTGTGTTTTGTTTCTGAACCTTGCCATCAAAGACCAAGGTATGTGAGAACAAAATTTGCAGCGCACGATTGAAAATCAGAATGCAATGTAGAGTAAAATTTTTACTCTACAGAAGCTCTTCCTATTTTTTCATGTCCATCTTGGCTATTCCTATTGGTGTTGATGGTGAAGGAACATGTACTCTAAAGTGGATGTCAAAGTGAAGATCCAAAGGGGTGGTATTGTTATACACATCATTAAATAATATATAGGATAAATGGTAAACTAATTCCCTTATTAGCATCTCGAAGGGGGGTTTCATACACCAAATTGATGTCTCACTTAAAGATAATCCAAAAAAACTACCTTTATTTCTGCTGACAAGAAATTGAGGACAGAAACACAGTTCTCTTTTTAGCATGGAACGAAGTGTGTCAGCACAAATGGAGTAAAGGAGACAAGGAAAAAGACATCGAAACCATGAACAAGGCCCTAGAGGCCAAAATTAGAGGGAGACTTATCCAAGATAAAGGATGAACATAGTGTCAAGCTATTAAATAAAAATACCTTGATGTTTATAGAACCTTATTATTTCTTATAGTGGTGGATCAGTGTCCTCAAGGCTCTACAATGTGGAAATTCATCTTCAACTAAAGATATATGATAGCTAATTGTACTCAATGGAATGGGAGACAAGGAAATCAAGTCTAAATTTTTTGAAGATGCTTGGGTGAATGTTGCTTTCATAGATAAAGATGGGGAATTTGATGACCTTAACAATTTCCTCCAGCAAATATTTGGGTCTAAAAGTTAAAGAATATATCAGGGTGAATAAGGAATGGATTGAACCCCCAACTCAGAGAGCCTTTGGCTGGTAAATGGAAATCAAGTAAGGAACTCATTGAACGTATCATACAGTTGTGGTATTTAGGGAGGATGAGGTAGTATCGTTCTATAATAATCTAGAATGTACCATGTTAAAGGTCACAAAGCAATGATTTAGCATGAGGTCCTAGAAAGTATACGGGATAAAATGTGGAAGAGCGGAGGAATTTTGAAAAAAAATTCTCATGTGGCTAGCCATAAAAGGGGATTCTAACACAATCTAACCTCTAAAATCGTGGCATCTTGGGCTCTCATGGTGCTTGATGTTTCAGAAAATTAACAAAGAAACATTCCACCTTGCAGTACATGAATTGTGTGATGATCAACGTTTACCCTCTAGAAAGATTATCACAAGAATTAGGTCAGTTAGTGAATGAAGGTGGGACTAATTATCCTTGAACTGCAAAAATTAGCGTAGAATGCGAATTTTCATGCTTATTTTTTTAAAGAATGATGATGTTAATCTTTCAGGATAGGAAATGTTTCTCACAAACATAATTTTTGAGGAATATGTCACAATCATGCACAAATGTCTATTGATACACTTCCACATATTTCCTTTGTATTAGGTGGTTGTCTTGTTGAAGGAACTTATATTTTCGTAATGACAGATGAAAATATGCTTGTCAAAAGTGATAGCACTTTTTTTTATGGCACTTTTAAGCATTTTATTGGTATTTGGTATACAGATAATTGAACACTTTCAATTAAAAATTTAAGTTTGAGGGATATTCATTTTGTCAAAATTATTGAGAACATTATTATTTTAGTTGGAGTTTCACTTGTGAAAGTTACAACAAGGAATTAAAATTTTGCATAGGTTTTGAAGTTTTTCTTTGGAACCCTCAATAATGATTTGATGGTGTCCTTTGCACGTTGATTCTATTTTGATTAACAAAGTTAATAACATTCCAATTCAAACATATTGGAAACAATCTTCACATGGAAAACCACATTCGAGTCCTTATTTAAGTATTAAATAAAATACTATGCACCACATCTCCTCTCATGAACTCATACGAATATATGAGGTAACATGTGATATATTTTTTTATATTTAATGTTATTGTAAAGTATATTGTGAGAGTTAAAACAAACACATAAAAACTAATTATCAATTATCAAATTTAAAACTTACATCGATTTGAAATGATTTTAATTATATTAACGACCACAAATTGATATAGCCATCTTAATTATAGGAGATGTTAAAAATTGAGGGGACGTTGTTCTTAATAGAAGTTTGTTCCTTCTATTATTCTTCTCTTCAAATAATTCTAACTTGAAAACTGTATTTGAGAATATTTTTAATATTTCCATGTACCTTTCTAAAATATCCTTGTAAGGCTGGACATTCAAGGATCTGGTTAAATCTATGTTAATTTTAATTCTGCCTAGAAGAGTAGATTTTATAATTATTTCTAGAAATGTTTGCAAAAACATAACCACCGAATCACACTTAAAGCCAGACTGACCGTAGAACGATAATCCCAACTAAAAAGAGAAGGTAGAAGGCCTGGGTATATAAGGATTCAGATCTGTTATATACCTGCGTAGCTATCAATGAAAGCTGCAGGTTGTCTTACTTTAGGGTCCAAATTCTTATAAAATTCAGTCTTGAACTCGGAGAAGGTAACAGGCCTGTAACGTCGCGGATGATCATCGTTCACGAGCTCCTTTGGAGCCCAAATTTCTTTATCAGGAGGAAACATCACAAAATAGGGCAGCGATATGCGATTCCCCCGCCCTTTATAAACAACCCTGTGCTCTACACTGCGGTACCTGCCATTGCTCCATGTCTGCACAGTATTTTATCTATTCAAGTTATTTCAATTTATCAATTTACAGAAGCTCTCCTGCCTTTATGATGTGAAGTTATAAATTGTGAAAACATTGGTTCTCTAATAATAATAATAGAAGAATGGTGTCAAGAATGTCAGACCTTCAAGCAGTCAGCTATGTTGATAACAAATGAGTGAGGGAGAGGCTTGACGTTCAGCCATTTCCCTTCCTTTGATCGAACCTGGAGGCCCCCCTCGTTGCCCTGATAAAGGATGGTAAAGCAACCGATATCTGTATGAGCAGAGGGGAACTCCTCCTCCATAGACATTCTTCCATCAGAGGAGAAATAGTTGTTTATGCGCATGTGATTTGTGCAGTTTTCGAAATCGGAATGGAAGAAAGCGTTCACGTCCAACCTCAGGCTCGCAATCAAGATCTTACTGATCTTGCGTGCAAGATCTGCTACATACGAAATATATGATCCAATCGTCTCGCTGTCAAAAAAAACACAAACACACACCTTACAGAAATTCAAACAATTAACAAAACAATACATAAAAACAAAACATACCAGAATTCTGGGTTTCCTTCCTGCGGCCATATCCTGTCACACATTTTCTGCACTGAATTGGAATGAGGCAAGTTCGGGAAGCAGAAGTTGTCCATATAATCTGTACGGGCGTAGCTCTCCTTCGAGTTCGAAGTGGCGGCCTTTTGTTTGAATTCTGCAGGCATTGCACACAGTTGGCGGACTTGGGACTCCACATTTTGGAGAAAATCAGGTGGAATTCCATGGTTGACAATATAGAAGAATCCCCATTCTTTGCAGGCCTCCCTCAGTGTGGCTACCACGGGATCGCATTGAAGGCGTTGCTCATCTAAGTCGTGGGAAATTTGTGAAATGTCAACGACAGGGAGTTCAACTTCTTTTTCCAGGGAAGAAGACATGGTGGGAGTGGAAACACTGAGCGTTCTTCAGCCTGCAGGCACAGTAATAACAGAGAAGAGTAATAAAAGAGGAGAGAAAAAATCCTATTTATTGTGTAGGGAATCTTCAGGGGAGCAAACAGACAGCAGATTGCTGCACATGTGCTTACGCAACCATAAACAGGAAAATGAAAGGGAACAGGAAAATTAGAAGTATTGTAAACATGGAAACTTGTGTGAAAACGACTGGAAAGAGATAAGGTGGACGCGAACACGCAACCTAACAATGAAAGGTGAACACAGAAACTAAAATATTGTTTAAATTCTTTCAATGAAAACGATAGTCAACAGACAGACAGCTCAAGAAACGAGAAACATCTCTTTCAAGGATTCAGGGGTCCTATGGTGGGGTTCCTGCCGCTATACAGACAAACAGTTCAAGATACAAAGAAGAGTCTCCTTACAGGTTTACAAGACAGACTTGTAGAACAATAATGTTGCATTGTATCATTACAAAGAGGTAAAGAAGAGTTTTTTTACAGGTTTACAAGAGAGAGATTTATAGAACAACAGTGTTCGGAAGGAGAGTGTAGTAATTAAAACTCTAAGTTCGATAGTTTGATATAGTATTTGTGTTTGTTGAGTATGAAGACTTAACTCCATCAAGTTAGTTTAGTCTGAAGCTTAGTTTAATATAGTACTTTCATATATCATTACACCCTAAAATAAAAATAATTATTGTTTAGCAAGAAGTTTTTGAGAAGTAGGAATGAGTAAGACTAAATTTTTTTATGATTCCTATTTTTTAAATTATCAAATATAAGCTAACTATCCAATTAAATAATTTTTTAGTAAAACATTGTTTATTTTTCTCCACCTCATGTATTGCACAACATTGAAATATTTCTAAAAATAATTATTTGGCCGTGAACATGGGACTCCTATTTTAATTTCATTCTATTATCAAGGAAAGAGAGACAATATTTCATTTATGTTAGAGGAAAGGTCTTAGACATTAAGCGTGTTTTAATTATTGAACAATTTTATTATTAGAGTGTGGTTTATTGATAGAATATATTGGTATGGATTTTTTGTACGAATATGTAATATGTAATATTTGTCCAACATTTAATTAATAATAATGTAAATAACCAATTACATCATTACATGTAAGATTCACAATTATTAGGTATCTAATGTACAATATATATATATCCATATATAAGTATTGGATCAACATATTTTTTTAATGCATTTCAAATTTATTATTTTCAATCAATTCAAAATGTGACTTTTATTTTAATTAACAAAACAAAATCAAAAATATAAATTAAACACACCAATTAAATAAAAGATAAATTTCAAGCATTGATGTAGTACCATTTAACTGCCACACAAATACTAAGTTAGGGTGCTTAACGTTTGGAGCTTTTCCCATAGTTGTCAAAAGTTATAATTTGTGAATGTAAATATTGTATAGCACTTATGTCAATATTTATATTATTAGAGAATTTCCTTTATAAGGGGTTTGATAATGTTAATACTTTGAAAAAATATTCAAATACTTGTTGAAAGTATCTAAACATTGGAAATATTAAATTCATTTTTGATGGGACGTCAAAGAATAATCTTTGTCTGATAAAATGTGGTGGTGTGTTCAGAGATCATACATTTCAACTTCTTCTATTTTTTTCCCAAAACATTGATTCAGAAACCAATAACATGGCTGAGGCATGATCTCTTCTGAAAGGTAGTCAAATCACTATTCTCAAAGGTGAAAAAATCTAGTTGTAGTTCAAGGGATATCCAATTTGTCATTAATGGAATTGACATTGGTGTAATTAAGGTGTGGAAACTCCAATTCATCTTTAATGAGTTCTCCCCTTTGAAATCAATGTTGGTTCAGTGTGTGATCCAACATTCCCGATGAAAAGACAATATTATTGTTGATTGGGCGACGAATCAAAGAGTTGGATTGAGTCAATCGCAAAATCTAAATTCTCCATTACGGAAACTCCCTTTCCTAAAGATTTGCATGAATTAATTGTTAAGGATGCCCACTTTGGTGGAGAGAATGCCTATCCGAGTGCTTCACATCTCTCCATTTGCTTTCATAATGAGGTGATTATTGTTATTTGGGGGTGTCCTCCCCCTGTGTTAGCTCAAATGTGAGAATGTCTTGCCTTTTCTATTTCATCCTATGTTATATGTTGCTTCCATGATAAGCGAGTTGATGTATTAAATTTATTATTATTTATTTATTTATTATTATTAAAGTTTCCATCTTGGGCAAAGGCGGTGAAGGGTTGCAGCCGACGACCTTGTATAAAGGAAAGAATGTTAAAATCAAGCATCCTTCTCACGCAAGAACCCATGTATAGAAAGTGGCATCAACTTTGGCTTAGGTGATAGGGGATGTGTCAGTTAACAACTTTGCTAGTTGCATTGACAAAGAAATCAAAAATCCCCTAATGTGAATCTGGTTAAAGATGTGGTTAGTTGTGTTTAAAATGTATGATATAGAAAGTAGGGATATTGCAAAATTATTCAAGGAATTCATGATGGGCCCTAAGCAATTGATTGGATGCAAAAATGTTTTGGATATAGTGCATGGTGTGAATGGGGCTAGCTTTCTTTCCAATACAATTGCATAAAAAGCATATGGAATTCGAAATCTTGGTGCACTTTTCCTAATCCATTAAGTTTTATATTGTTAAGTGTTAGATTGTTGTTTCTTCCGCTCTTAACTTGTTAAGTAGAATAAAAACCTTTTCTTATTTTGCATTCTCATATGATGTAATTGTGGTTCTTTCTACATCGATGGAGTTTTTCCAAGGTTCGTTTTGGACTCTTTTTTCTTTAGGTTAACTCCTTGCTAATTTGATTGATGGGTCTAAATCTATGGTTAATTTTCTCTTTCGACCATTGTGGATGTTTTCCCTATGTAGTTTCTCATTTGTTTTTTTGCTCTAGGTTGGTCATAATTAATTCAACATATTATTAGAGAATTAAATGTATATACTTTTTAATATTGTTCAAGTCAAGCAAATATAATTAACAATATTATTTCTCCAAATATTTCTAACCACAGATTAAATTTGATAGTCGACACTCCATGTTATAAACTTTTTTGACGATAGTTATTTTTTCAACATTACTTTTCAAATATTAATATAGTTCATAGTAGAAGTATATATTTATTCTAAATCATGTCAAAAAAACAAATAGATTATATTTTACGAGTAAAAAATGCTATGGCAATCAAATTTAGTTTGTCTCCAACCCTCTCTTCCATAAATCTATTTTTAACTCTATGGAAATTTGACTTTACCATCCCTCATAAATGAGAGTATACGCTCTTCATTTTAAAAAAAAAAAATTACAAAAATTTGTTTCTATATATTAATTACCAAGTATTTCCTTGATTTTTATTGAAAACCCAAATTCAAAATTTAATTTATAAGCCCTCAATTTATTGTTGAAATATAATTATTCTCTTTAATTTATTGTTGAAGTATAATTATTCTCTTTATTTTTATGTATTTTTATATGAGTCTTTTTTAATTATTATACACCTTAGATTGATATGATATTTTTGGCTGGACGAATTGAATTGGATATGTTTGTCGGACATAACTTCTTCCACTCATTTTTTTATATATATCCTGTCTGATAAAATAATTAGCCATAAGGTTAGCATGGCTATTACATAATTGTAGGTTGAAATGGGCCCTTCTTGTCTTTGAACAAATCAAATGAACAATTCCAGATACCAGCCTATCGTCGTTAGGCAATCTTCTATGGATGAAAGTGTAAAGAATAAACAATTGAAAGTCAATAACAGTGGCGTCAAATCAGGAAAGATTTTCGACAAGTTAAAGAGGCGTAGCAAGATCTATTACGTAACTGTAACCATCAAGGTCAATATGGTACGATAATGGTATTCGATCAGTGGGTGCTGATTCGGATAGTTAAGTCGGACAAGATTTCAATGCAGCAGCTGTGTGGGGACCTGCAGAGATGCCATCACTTCTGACTCAATTCAAGCATTTCGGGCAGCTGTGTTCTTTCGTCTAGCCTACACAAATAAGTAATTTCACATTATCTGCATTGTTGAATATGCAGCACAGCAGAGGGAGGCGATCATATGTTTGGGGATTCCCAATAACAATCCCATAAAAAGATGGCCTAGAAAGTACATCACAGACTCATAGCACGAAACAACAGAAAAACTTCAATTATATATGATTTTTCTGTGTAGTCATTGTTGATCTTTGATTTGGAGTTGATCTTTTCTAAGATTTATTTCAATTATATATGATTTTTTTGTGTAGTTATTATTGATTTTTTTTTTTTTTGTTTGGAATTGATTTTTTCCAAAAAAAAATTTACTTGTTTTTTAATATAACTAATGTTGTATCATTATTTGTTTATATTAATATAAGCAGGGTCAAAAAAAAATGAAACTAAGATTACATGGCCAAACAAACTATCAAAAAAATTAAACTCGTTTCAAATATAAGTATTATACTACCAAACATCATTTAACAAATCATTGCTATTCAAATGATCAAAGTTTCCTATTTTTTGTATGATTAGTGGTGTACTATATTGTTATATTAATAAAGTGTGTTTTTCAATTAAAAAATAAAATGAAAAATTATACACAAAAAAATAATTATACAATTGTCGC
Source organism: Torreya grandis (assembly GCA_037957365.1). Taxonomy (NCBI): domain Eukaryota; kingdom Viridiplantae; phylum Streptophyta; class Pinopsida; order Cupressales; family Taxaceae; genus Torreya; species Torreya grandis. The sequence continues at coordinate 2,394,547 of JARHVA010000513.1, read as the reverse complement.
AATTAGAAGCGTAGGGCTCTGATTGATCGAAACACTATAACCAAGTAATTAGATAAACACACACATGTTTAGATCTAAAATATAAATATTTTAATTATGTATATTAAGTAAACAACATGGACATAGATTTCCTCTAATGCATGAGCTACAATATAAACTTGGATCTCAAGCTACGAAATGCAAGCATCTTCTATTACAATATAAAATTTCCCAGATTTCAATTTATACTCGAGAAAGACTCCACCTAAGCCTTCTACCAGTGAGCTCTCTCTCAAGAAAGAATCCAACTTCTCTTTTTAAGCCTCTCCTTCTCTAGCTAGCTCTCTTAATGTATTGTTCATCATGCCTTTTATATACACTCCTCCAAGTGATATATGTCAAGAGAGATTCATGCAAGTTCTCACAAGTTGACATGTGTCCCTAAGGATGGCTTACTTTTGACACGAATACAAACGAAAAAATTGTGTCATTAGAATCCATACCTAAAAATCTTGGAATCAAAGATCTATTTCAAAAAAATTGGAATCGCCCTGTTTTGAGCCATGGCAATTGCTTCACTGTGAACCAAGTTGCCTTGGTGTGACAAAGTCTATCTAAATAAATATATAATACTCTACAAGACTCCAAAAGTGTTTGTTGTGTTGGAAGGTGCCTTTTGCATAATGTTGTACTCGTGCCAAGTGCACACATCCATTCACATAGTGTCACGTGGCCTTATGTCTCAAAAACTTTGCCCAATTATGCACCAAGTGTTTATTCACATGACTCGCGCAAAAGAAATGCTCCATGTGATGGTGCACACAAAATTCACCCAAAAACTCATTGTAAGCCAAAACTCCATCCAAATTTTGTGCAATTATATTTTGTCTCTTTCCACATATAGTCTCATGCACCCCCTCACTGATAAACAACAGCTTGTCTGTGCACCATGCAACAAGGTTGGAACTTTATTTGTAAAGCTAGACTTAGTTGTTTTTTAGTAATGCAAGGCTGCTCTTACTCATGGATGTTCCTACTTCAGACACCATGGTCAACTAAAAATGTGAACTCCTACTCACATGTTGAAATATTCAAGAGTATGACTAATGACTAATCTCTACAAGATTCAACCATGTCGATTCCTTTATTGTGTGATTCTTCCACTTTACTAAAAACTGCTTATACTATTTCATGCACATCCTTTTGAAAACCTTACTCCAAAATGGTGTTTATTTCCCCCTCCTCCTTTGGCACTTGCACTCTTCAATTAGGGATTTTTAATTTTGATTCTTCCTCATCACTATTTTTCCCTTATGATAATCATACAAATCAACTACATTGAATATAGGTGATAAGTCTATGCCTTCAAGTAATTCGATCTCATATGCATTTGTCAAAAATTTGCACGACACCTTACATGACCCTATTTTATTCCACTTTAGCTTGCTATACATTTTTTGAGGGAATCTTTCCTTGTGTAAATGTGCCAAATAATAAATCTCCCATGTCGAATTCTTTACTTATGTGCCTTATGTTTGTGCTTGTTTGTATTGTAGGCTACTTTATTCCAACTTGTTTCGCACCTCTTAGTATATCTCATGCATATATTTTGCATATTCTGTTGTTTTTGTGTTTTTTCCATGCACCTCAATGATTTCCTTAAACTCTATAACTCCTTTTGGGTTACTCCCGTACACAATCTGGAAAGTTGTTTTCTAATGCTCCTATTCATTGAATTATTGTATGCAAATTGTGTTTGTACCAATACCATGTCCAGTTACTTTGGTTTGGCTCCAACCAAAAATTTTAATAAGTTTTTAAGGCTTTTGTTCACAACCTTTGTTTGTCCATCAATCTGTGAATGCTACACTAAACTAAAACTTAGTTTTGTTCCCAACTTCTTCCACAATGTAGCCTCACTATTTATATGAAGAACAAATTTGTGATTTTTTTTGTGTCACATTTCTTTTTGCATAAAATAAAATGTATCATTTTAAAAAATCTATCCACCACTACAAAGATGGAATCATTACCCCTCTATGTTCTTGGAGATCTTAGCATAAAGTCTATGTTAATGTCATATGATGGTTTCTATATAATAGGCAATGGTTGACTTAACCCTACGTTTTGACTCTTTCCCTTTGCCAAGTGACAAACTCCACACTCTTGTATATATTTTTGCACATTTGTGCCCATCTTTATCAAAATGTAACCTTCTACCAATTGCGTCAAATTCTTATTGCTTCCAAAATTTCCCACCAAATCTCCATTATGCTTCTCATTTATCAAATTCTCATGCATCGACTCCCTTGGCATGAACAATTGCACTCCTTTAAATAATATTCCTTCTTGCACAAAATAATCCAACCACAGTGTCCTATCCACATTCATTGGTTTTGCACATGCACTGCAAGCATTTCAAAAATCTTCATTTTCTACATATAATCATTTCATGGAATCAAATCCAATGACCTCCACTCATTTCTCATTTAACATGAAAACTCTCATTCGCAACATGTTGACATCCTTGTTCTATTTTTCACTTATATGGTTCAACATGAAGAAACTCAATGGACTTCATGTGTCACTGATTTAACTTTCCTTGGTTATTGATAAATTGTAGCACCTGATGGTATGTGTATAACACAAACTCTTTTGGCAATAAGTAGTGTTTGCACTTCTTGACTGCTTGTACAGTGACATAAAAATTCTAGCCATAGGCTGAATATTTCCTCTTTGTGTGGTTCAATTTTTTGTTGAGTTAAGCTATAGATATACTCTCTTGGCTCAAAAATGCTCCAGTCGCTACACTGATAACATCATAATCCACTTGAAATATTTTGTCAAAATCTAGTAGTATCAATACTAGCTACCTAGTCACTTTCCTCTTCAACTGCTGGAAACTGTGCTTGGATTCTATTGTCCAAATAAACTCCTCTCATCAACTTTGTGATTGATGCTCACATCTCAATGAAGTTTTTGATGAAATTATTATAAAAATTTGCTAAGCCATGAAAGTTTTATGCTTCAAAAGTGCTCCTTGGCGATGGCCACTCAACAATGGCATGCACTTTCTTCTGATCGATCTTCAAACCTTCTTGGGATACCACAAAGTTAAAGTATACAAACTCCTACTTCATGAATTTGCATTTTTTCACATCTATCAACAAATTATATTTTCACAATTGTTGTAACAGCTTCATCAAATGTCTTAAGTGTTCCTTATTCATTTTGTTGTACACTAAAATGTCATCCACATACATAATGAAAAATTTATGTAGAAATGGTTTAAACACTTCACTCATAGGTCTCGTTAATGCATGGTGCCTTTTTCAACCCAAAAAATGGACCAACTATTCATACAACTCTTTCTTCATTTTAAATGCATTTTTCCACTCATCACCTTCTTTGATTTTGATATGGTGATATCCACTCTTTTAAGTCTATTTTGGTGAAGTTATATGTCCCACTTAAGCAATTCCATCAAGTCATCCATGTGTGACAATAGAAACCTATAATTGATTGTTATCTTGTTAATGGTTCTTGAGTCTATGCACACAACACTCTCCTCATTTATTCGACGTCAATACTATAGGGATTAGGCACGGTTTTAAGCTTTCTTCAATCAATCCTCTTACAACAAATCTTGAAATTTACTTTCCACTTCTTCATTCTCCTTAGGCATCAATATACATACATATATACATATACATACATACATACATACATACATATACATCTATGTGTGTGTGTATATATATGTATGTATATGTATATACATATATATGTGTGTGTATATATACGTATATATACATATATGTAACAACCCGCCTAGTTGTACTAAGAAAATGCAATTTTTAAAAAAAAACTAAATATTGAACATTCAATCAACCATAGTTGCCAGAATACTTTAGTCAGTCATAATATCAATAACTTCAAGTAATAATAGTTTCAACGTTTCAATATTGCAAGCAATAGAATAAAATGTAAGATAAAAAAAGTTTACTATCTCACCAAGGACATTAGCACAATCTGAATCCCCATACTAAGTACCGGTACTAGTTCAATCAATCGCACGGATTGCTATGCAATAAAGTCTACCCTAACCTAGCCTAAGGATCTAGACCCAATGCCCCCACCACAACTTGGGCAACCTACATATCCACTCCTCAAAATTTTTGGTCCGATGTAGTTCTCCTTTCACTAGTGATGATCTCTATGAGATGTCACCACCGAAGGGGTTGGCACTCTAAACCAAACAGGGAACAAACTAATTGTGACACAAACAAGATTGTAAAACTTTGGTCTACAATACCATAGCTAGATGACATACTCAAATATAACACCTTACTATCCATGATTATGTGCTTACCCAAGCACTCTCACATAAAAACCTAGATAATATCAATGATGAAGGAATCTGCATTCCTAGTTCCATATAGAATCACATGCTAGGCACAGAAGTAAGCTAAGTATACAAAATAAAGTAAGTCATACAGTACATAATAGTCGAACCTATCATTCATTTATACTCTCAATATTGTACACATGCATACAGATTGTCTTGCTAACTGCTATTAATATATTGCTCAAGTAATAACCTACAAAATCATTAGAACAATCAATTTAGGTGAGAGTCCAAACATGCAACTAAAATATGTATCACCCAAGTTTATACATCTAAGCTAAAGTATCCTTTGATATCCCATACTATCATAGTTCATGATCACTCTACCCAAACATTAATAACCATAACTTATATATATTTATTTAGGTGTGGGTCAAGATATAATGAATACAGTAGTACCATCCGAGTACTTTCCATACTGTATAACTCTATGAAATCACATATTGTCATAGGTCTTTGTGCTTGAGCATCCAACTCAACACCAACAATAATAATACACCTAACCATAATAATAAAGCAAATCGGGATTATACTATCCGAGTATACCTTCAAAAATAATTCGAAGAGAACATAATATCTAGGTACACCACATGATGCACTATGTTATTCTAGAAATGTCTAGTCACTTGCATAGTTAACTTTCTCACAAAATATACCGCATACAAGTTTTCATCCTTACAAGATGTGATAGATTTGATCCTATCGACAAGTTCGCATGATAGTACTGTGCTACAAAAAAGGCTATTTGCTTTCACTAACATTTATAGCAGATGTCATATTAAGGAATACCTATCAAGATTAGTTTCCTATGCCTGTGCTCATTCCTCGAGCCATACATATCTGTGATGTCACCTACATACATAGAATTAGGGATAGATGTAGTTCTACCAAAACTACTAAAGGTATGTGTTTACATGTAAATTGCATACATAAGTAAGGATAACCATGTTCCTTAACTATAGTGAGAAGACTCAATAGGCCTCCAAATAATATAATTTGCATCAAAACTCACATAAGCTAGGACATCAAAGACGTACATTATCAAATAACATATACACATATAGATAGGTTACATATCCATAGATTAAATATGCTTTTGTTATTGACTCAAGAGTCCTTACATAATCATATCATTTAGGTATATGAATCAAATAACTTTAACTGCATGTATGGAATAACAAATATCAATAAGTATTGCTCGGCTGTATCAACTGAGTATGATAAAAATTAGTCTATAACAGATAGTTAAAGTAGAGTCTAACATCCTTCATGCTAACCGAGTGAAAATTTTGAAAAGAGACTCTCATGCTATTCTCAATGAGTCAGTTAACTCATACCTAAGTTATACCATAGCCTTTCATTTAAAACAACTTAATTCTGTTATAATGAGGTCATCTTTATATGGTTATAGTTATGGTTCCTCGGGCATCTTAAACTCATTTAACCATCATTCCATCTATAAGCATAAGAGCCAATACAATACATATGTAACTTTTTCATATGGTTATTTAAATTACATATATATATGCTTATAGATAAGTATATGCTCCTATACATAATAGTTCTCCTATTACACACCACGTTTATTTAGAGTTGTTATAAGATGTATAACTTGAACCTACTATTATAATTAGGAACCTTACACGTCACTTTACAACACTAGTTTCACAATCCATTAGTCACCATAACTTACTCAAACAACCATAATTGTATTTCCAAGTATACTCCTGATTACATGAGTTTATTGTTTGTATTATAAGTCCGAGTATCTCATAGCCCGTTGCTGGCTAAATGGCACAGACCAACTACTTTTGGAAATATCATAAGCTAAGATGGTTATTCATGGATTAATTAACTATTCATTTGGTTAATTCCTCATCTCATAAAATCAATATAAGTAGATATTGTCAGTTATCAAGTCAATCTATGAAGAACAATAAGGAAGCTATAGATTTAACTTGTGTTTAAATCAATTAAGACTCAGTTAATTCTTAATACATGTATTACATTTGAATAATTATCGTAATACAGTTTTAGGCTAATACCTAATCAATTACGTTTATATAGAAATAGCTAATGTCGAAGTAATAATACATCTCTTTTTATCCATATATTCCATTGTTAGCATGCAAAATATGAACTAAATATTAACCCCTTGAGTTTTCTAAGTCGCTAGATGTTAAACACTAATCATTGATTCTATGAATCAAATCACTATTAATACAAAACAAATCATTTTTTTTAATAAATCTTCGCAATTTATCTCCCATATATTTATTCTAGATAAACCACTAAATTATTTTATTAATATAAGGATATTAGGTACTAGTTAATATAGACCACTAAACATGACCAACAGATCGCTATACATGAAAAATGTTACCCTTAGATTTTATATCACTAAGCAGCCAAATCATTTCATGTTTTCAATCCATTAGATATATTGTAGTAAATAATGACTTTTCAAAGATATTATACAATATAAATATAGTAAGGAGATCCATTTAACACATACTTCAATCTTTTCCAGATCTTATTCATGTTGGGTGAATATTTTGTCGTCAACTAACTGACGGCAAAATGGGTGTATCGACCATAGCACAAGGAGATTTATATGGCAAAAAGTGTAGGTTTACTATGTTAGGTTGTGGAGCTAAAAGCTTCAACTGTTGCAAACATGGAGGAGGTTGCTGAGTTCCAAGGAGATCGGCGTCGGCAGAGTATAGTGCAGAGAGCAACCGACATCGGCAGGTGTGAACTGAAAGACAACTGGCATCAGCAGGAGATCGGCCGACGTCGATCACCTCCAGGCAGACAGGGACCAACGTCGGTCACCTGTGGCAGTTCCAAAACTATTCGTTGCACGGACAGTTAGTTCGTTGAACCGAGAGTTTGCATGTAAAGACTATTTTTGGTCTTGAGTTGCGAGTCTAATTATTGTAATTAAGAAAGTCTAATTATTGTATGCTTGAGATCTATATAATAGACTCATGGGCTGTATTGTAAAAGTGTGCTAGAAAGCCATTGAGCTTGAAGAGAGAGCTAGAGTAGCTCCTCCTAGTTCCAAAGGGGTGCTGAGTGTGTATGATCAGGGAGAGTTGCAGGTTGTGCAAGTTCTACTAGGAGATCCACCGGGGTACTGGTTGAAGAATCACGAGGACTTCGTGAGGCAAAGACAAGGGTTCTTCAGGGTGTAGAGACATCTACATGGTAAGTAAGGTCTGTTGATTTGCAGGTGGCAGCAAGGAAAGGGAGATCTACTTAGAGTACGGTTGTGTACTTGGTGTACTGGCAACATTGTTACTGACTGGTGGAGGTGAACAACTCTGTGTTTGAGTTGATTGTTGTGACCGTGATGAGAGAGTAAACTGTTGGAGGATAATTACTAGTGAACACTTGAGGTGTGGGAAGCTTCTGAAAGGTGTGGAGAAGAAGTGGCATCTTCTTTATTGTATTTTCTTCTGAATGATTATTAATACAATTGTGTATTGTCTCTCATATCCTGTGTTGTTTCATATTTCTAGTTACTTATTCATTTTGGTTAAATTACATGTTTAGTTGCTTATACAAGAGGTAATCAAGTATACTCTTATTGAGGAGTAGGATCCTGACAGTTGGTATCAGAGCATGTTTGTTGTTCTAGGTTCCTGACAAGTGGTATCAGAGCTTTTGGTTGGGTTACTAACAGGTGGTTTCAGATTTGGTTAGTGTGTGTTGATTACAGGGTACTCATAGGGGTTTCTGATTGAGTGGGAGTATAGCAATGGCAGAAGAAAGTAAGCTACAAATGGAGAAACTGAATAGCACGAATGGTCTGATTGATGGAAAGAAAGAGCAGGTAAAAGAAGATTGTTGGTCGGTAGAAGATCAACGTGTAGAAGCAGATGTTGCAGGTGTTGTTGTACAGGTTGATCTGGATAAAGTAGAATCTTGGTTTATATATTCTTTTGCCTCTTTCCATGCAGCCTGAAATAGAGCATCTTTTCATGGGTATGTCCAGGGAGACTTTGGAGAGATTTATTTAGGGGTTGGTGAGCCTTGTCAGATTGTTGGCAAAGGGAAAGTGAAGCTAAAATTATAGATAGAAAACACACGGGTGTTGAATGAGGTCATGCAGGTACCAGTCTTGGAGATGAGTCTAATTTTTTTAGGAAAGTTAGGTGATGAGAGATGCACAGTAACTCTCACAGCGGATGCACTTGAATTAGACAGTGGTAAGAAAGTAGGTATCCTTTATCTATCTACTTATATTACTGATTCACATTTTGTTGCAGAGATGTGGCTTTGTAGGCTTGGTTACGTATGTAAGAAGGGAATGCATGTTCTTAAGCGGAAGACATATATCTTTGACAAACTTAAGAACTGAAAAGCCTTGGTGTTCATGGAGGAGATGACGGATAGAGATCAACTAAAGGGACTGAATTATTCTGAGCAGGGCTGTGTTAATATGGACAAGGATTTGATCTAAAAGGAGCTTGCAGGTAAAAAGTCATCACTCATAGGCGAACATAGGTACTGACATCGATCAAGAGGAACCGATGTCAAATAGACAGGCACTGATGTCAGTCATGTGCAGATCAGCAGAGTCAGTGGTGTCGGGTAGCAGGAACCGACATCGGTCAGACAAGAACTGACGTCGATAGAAGGTACACTTGTGTCGGTCAGGAAATTGACGTCGGCAGACAGGGTCAGTCACAGGAAACCGACGTTGGTCTGGTGCAGATTGGGAGATGGCCGAGATCAATCACTAGAACAGATGTTGGGTGGATAGCAAGTTGTCAAGAAGTCTCAAACGCCCATATGGAGGACTGAAAGGGTAAGTGGACCTCATATTCATTGTTCACCTTCTTTATATTACTTGTTGTTTACTGATGGTCGAGAACCAGGAAGATGTGAAGAGCCAATGCAGGTAGAATCCAGAAATAGTGGGAGCTTGGCATGGATGAGGAGTGTGAGTCCTTGGAGAAGAACCAAATAGGTGTTTGTTGGTGGAGTTGTCAGCTGAAAGAAAGCACTGAGAGACGAATGGATTCCCAAGTTAAAGAAGAGAGTGGATGGATATGTGAGACAGAAGGCCAAGGTATATGGTCTTGAGGAAGCTGCAGGATAGTGGTATAGGTTTTGACAGGTGGATGACAAAGTATGGCTTTAGTCAATGTCAGTGTAACTATTGTGTTTGTCTTTACCAGGTTGGATGATGATTGCAACATTATCCTATTACTGTATGTGGTGTGGTTGCTTGTTACAGGATTACACATGCAGGGAGTTTCTGAGCTAAAGGTAAAGTTAGTTCAAAGGTATGTCATGAAGAATTTGGGAGCAGCGAAATTCTTTGGCATAAGAGACATGGAAGATCACAGGTTGATCTCCAGTGAGAGCTGATGTGAAGAAGGTGTAGGCGGGGTTCAATACGTAAGATGTAGGACCGGTAAGCACACCAAGGGCTGGACAGTTCAAGCTGAGCTTAGAACAGTGTTCAAAATCACATGAGGTCTGGTGTAGGCCTGAGTTTTCCCAAGCAGTGGGAGTTATCAGAGAGTTTGCTGCCAATTCGAGGAAGGTGGATTCTCAGGTATTTGAGAGGGACCAGCAGCAGGTTAACATGTTATGCAGGGTCAAGGACTTCACTACATGGATATGTAGGTTCGGATGTGGCAGGTTACTCAGATGACAGGAAAGGCATCACAGGGTGTGTGGTGGGTGGTCTTCAGGATTGAGCTTGAAGAGGGATACAAGCCAGGAAATGAATTAGATGGTGTATAGGTACAGGTACAGTTGTAGCTGTTTATCTCCAAGTGGGAGATTTTTAGGTTGTGGAGATAAAAGCTTCAACTGTTGCAAACATGGAGGAGGTTGCTGAGTTCCAAGGATATTGACATCGATAGAGTATAGTGCAGAGAGCAACCGACATCGACAGGTGTGAACTGAAAGACAACTGGCATCAGTAGGAGATCGGCCGATGTCGATCACCTCCAAGCAGATAGGGACTAATGTTGGTCGCTTGTGGCAGTTCTAGAACTGTTTGTTGCACATACAGTTAGTTTGTTGAACCGTGAGTTTGCATGTAAAGACTTTTTTGGTCTTGAGTTGCGAGTCTAATTATTGTAATTAAGAAAGTCTAATTATTATATGCATGAGATCTATATAATAGACTCATGGGCTATATTGTAAAAGTGTGCTAGAAAGCCATTGAGCTTGAAGAGAGAGCTAGAGTAGCTCCTCCTAGCTCCAAAGGGGTGCTGAGTGTGTATGATCAGGGAGAGTTGCAAGTTGTGCAAGTTCTACTAGGAGATCCACTGGGGTACTGGTTGAAGAATCATGAGGACTTGGTGAGGCAAGGACAAGGGTTATTCAGGGTGTAGAGACATCTACATGGTAAGTAAGGTCTGTTGATTTGCAGGTGGCAGCAAGGAAAGGGAGATCTACTTGGAGTACGGTTGTGTACTTGGTGTACTGGCAACATTGTTACTGAATGGTGGAGGTGAACAACAACTCTGTGTTTGAGTTGATTGTTGTGACCATGATGAGAGAGTAAACTGTTGGAGGAGAATTACTGGTGAACATTTGAGGTGTGGGAAGCTTCTGAAAGGTGTGGAGAAGAAGTGGCATCTTCTTTATTGTATTTTCTTCTGGATGATTATTAATACAATTGTGTATTGTCTCTCATATCCTGTGTTGTTTCATATTTCTAGTTACTTATTCATTCTGGTTAAATTCCGTGTTTAGTTGCTTATACAAGAGGTAATCAAGTATACTCTTATTGAGGAGTAGGATCTTGACAGTTGGTCTCAGAGCATGTTTGTTGTTCTAGGTTCCTGACATACTATAGCATAATGAGATAAATCTCTCCTCTCATCAAGGGGAGGTTCCCTATCAATTTCTATATATATTAATATAAATTGAAAATAGATTCAGGGGTGAAACCACATCATCCATCTCTCTTTTTTTAGAGATGATGTTCACAAAGTAAAGGCAAATTATTGTGTAATAACTGAAAACAATCCTCTTCTTTCAAAAATGATATCCAGTAAACATTAGGAAATTTTTTTGAGTAGTAATGGGATCCACAAGAAACCCATGAAAGCACAAAGTCTTTCGTTGCTTCTTTTGCCGATTTAGGACTAATAAAACTATAGGATGAAGTGAAGCTCAAAATCTTCACCAAAAACCACAACGGAGTATAAGATCACAAAGGATAAAAGTAGTACAAAGCCTTTCTAATATCATTTTTCACCAAAACACAAGTAACACAAACTAAAGGTAATTATAGCAGCACAAAGTCTTCATAATTAATTTCAGAATGTCTTTAGATAATTTCCACACACTTTGCTTGTTTAATCAAATAAATGAGATAATATTAGGAAAAAGACATAAGAACAATCTCCTAAATAACACAATTTATTCCAACGCAAAGTCTAAAAAGTAACTTGCTTTCTCATCCATTCAAAAAAATATTATTTACAATCTGATCTCAAAGTCTCAAGAAGCATCTCAATATGGGCAGAGTTTTTGCTCTTAATTATCAAAAGATATATCGATTACAAAAAGATATATCTACAAAAGAGGCTCCCTTTATTTATAGGGAGAAGCTTTGAGGATTGAGAAAATACCTAAATATATTTTCAAGTCAAAGATGGAAGTCTTTGTTGAACTTAGACTTTCCATCTTTTTACATGTAAATACACATGACAAAAGTACATGTACAAATGTCCAAAGCTGTTACAAAAGTGCATTTAGAAAAAAAAAATTAAACCAACAAAAAGTTGATTCAATTTGTAGCTCCATCTTTCTTTATATGAGCGTCGTACATGGTGATAGCCACTTGTATCCCGATACTGTCTGGAGCAATAGTATTCTTAAAGATCACCTTAGCCCTGAATGTGGCGTCTCTCACTGCTGTGACTGATTTTGCATGACTAGTTAACCTAGTTTTTAGATTATCCAGAGTTAACTGATTATCCAGGACATTGTCCATAAAGGCCACTGAAAATGTTTTCTCCTTGAATTCTTTTCAGAACATACCTTCAAATTTTTGAATCATTTCTTCTGCTGAAATGAACTGGTTATCTTATGTGGTAAGTTTTCAAGGCAGCTCCTCCAACTTATGCAACAGATGGATATCACTTTGTTCACCGAGGTCTCTAGAAGATTTGAGGTCACTGATTAATTATTGAAGCACCCGACTCATATACATCAATGCTTCTCTAGTTTCAATATACAAGTCTCTATCAACAATGACGCCAATTGATACTAGAGTGCTTATTTTCAGCTTCTTCATATTTATCCATCTGTCAAGATATTTATCTATGCTTTCAATATCTTGAAAAATGATACTGATAAGATCATCTAGTTTGGATCTCATTTTCTTCATCTTACTTGTTTTCTTAGACAACTCTGTAAACAAGGAAATCCCTTGTGTATGCATCTTGCCTAAGTAATCTTCAAGCACTTTTCCCTTGAGATAGGTCTTTTCTGCCTTCTGAATCATGGGGTCGTCGATGGAGATAGCCTCTGGAGTTACAGTTTTTGGAGTGAAATTAATCCTCCTTATCACCACAGTCAATTGTTCCACCATTGCTTTATAATGTCCCTTCATTTCTCTTTCCCTATCAAATTTTTAACCATAATGTCCATTGCTGATTATAAGTCACTCTTAGCACTTTCATGAGTTACCTTCCCCAATTCAATTCGGGAGACAGAGTAGTCACTCATATCAAAAATTTTAAGAGTTGCATCCTATGGAGGTCTAGCAACTTCCAAAAATATGTGCCCCTTATCTTCAATCATCTTTGAAAGAATTTTGGCTTTTTGGGAGTCTTGACTTTGGCTGACACCATTTTAGTGAAATCAAAGTCATCTGGGGAGATGGCTTGTTTCTTCCTTTTGGGCATGTAAGCTAACAACCAAGGTGGGAGGGAAGAAGCACTTACATTAGCATCAATCCCTATAGTTGGCATCACTGGGGTAGCACCTGCACTACTGGTGGAAACAATGGGCATAGTATTAGTTAAAACTACACCTGCTGCTAAATGGTTGAGGGCAGAACTATCTTTGATATCAAAAGACAGAGATGACAAATTGGGGATGGATCCTGAGGAATGAAGAACATCTCCAGAAGTGCTTTGAGAGTCACCAAAAATAATTTTGGAAGGAGAGGCAGCTCTAGAAGAGGGAATACTAATTGGAGAAATAGATGAAGGAGTTACATCAGGTGAGTTGGGCGGGGAAGAAGAAATTCCTGCGTCTGGCTATACACCTACTTGTAGAGACAAGGTTTCCTTTCCCTATTGACCTGTGGGCCTATCATCAGTTTCTATTTATTCCACTGTTGGTTTTTCAATGCTTTGCTTCTCAACTTCCATGTTTGTTGTTCCCAGTTCCTTCTCTACAACTTGTGACTTCTTTATCACAAAGATGATCATAGGCTTATGTGGCCTATCAAAAGCAGGGACATCACTTTTATTCTTCATCCTATTTTCTGCCCTTCTCCTTGTTTCTTCTTGAAACTCAAATTCTGACCCTATAATAAACTCTTTCAAAGTGATTCCCTTATTTTCTAACCAATCATTGGTGTTCACCAATATTGGTTTGAATCTCATTCTCAAGGAAATCAACTCCTTCTGAGACCATTAGATCGGGGGAAGAGGAGCATTGGAGACTTGTTCAGCGTGGTATTTATTATTTATCAAATCTCTATCATCCACTAGATTTTTAGGGATATCAGTGAGCCCCAAATATTCTATTTGCTCAAGGGATAATCTAATATAGTCCATCTTTCTGATGTCTTCAGCTGTCCTCAAATCGACCCAAATATCTTTGATCATAGGCTCATGAAACTGGGTCTTCCTCTGAATTATATCTTTCATGCCTCTATAGTCAAAATTTGGCCTCCTTTTGAAATGCTTCATGGTTAAGAGTTGCATTTCAGTCTCCATTGCTCTAGCTTTCCCAACGTTCAATACTGAGAACTTGCCAATTTAATCAGGAACCTGAAACTGGGTTTCTTGAGTTCCATTTGTTTATTGTGCATGACAATAATTTGCCTGCACAGCTTCATCAATACCAATTTGTCTGAGGGGAATCTTGGAAGCATATAGGGATAACCTTGGAAAAATCCAACCCGTAGATAATAAAAAGAAGGGAACTGCAAGAATATACACCTGAAGTCGTTCACAACAGTCCAGGCTTCGTCTGACACTCTTTTCTATTCTAATTGGGGATAAAAAAAGACACAAAAATACCACAAAGAAAGCATCGTTTACCCTTCTAAAATGATGGATGGAACCCTTCAATGTCAGTTGAGAATAATATTAATACACTAGGGTTGTTTTCCTATCTCCTTCCGATGTTAAACTTGGGAAGGTTCTTATCGACATTGCAATATACACTAAGTATAACATCATATAGAATTTGGAGGTAGTAGATACCTTCATCAATTGTTCATACAGAGTGTTGCTAATTTGTTCTCCCAAAAAAATGACTTGTTTCCCCTAGAGAATTATCTCAATGAAGGGGTACATCTATTTGTGAAACTAAGAGGAAGAAGGCAAACCTTGTACTCTGCTGAAGAGCGTGATCAAGTCGCCAACTTCTTTAATGAAATCACTCTGTAGAAAGTTCTGTGGCCATCTCAACAAGTTCACCCTTGGGGTTTTGAGCCATCTATTATTGATCACTTTCTTCACTCTTTTAGGATCTTTGTCATATTCCTTTAATGCTTCAACAAAGTCAAGCTTCAACACATCAGTAATGGGAGGACACATGAATACTTTGTTGATGAACTCAGGGTCTAGTCTGATCACCATGTTACCACCTGCATTTAACATAGCCCTAGTATCTTTGTTGTAGAAATAAGTGCACTGGAGAATGAACTCTATCTAAGATGCCAAATGGATATTACTCTCAATTATCTTCTTCATTTCATTATCGGGGTTGCTTGATTTGGTTCTTTCTACGAACTCAGCCATATCTACGTGCCTGATCTCTGTATCCCTGATGTCGTCGACATTAGAAGTAATCGAAGTGATTGGAAAAACACCTTGGTATTTGTACTTCATCATCTTCTTTTCTTTGGAGAAACCTTAGTCATCTGGATGAGCCTTTTTCAAAAGTATGCTGATGAAGAAGGATCTTGGAGAGAAATTGCAACAAGAATCATGATCGTGCAATTAGGAGAAATATTGGCAATCTGGGAAAATTGCACATTGATGATCATGACCATGGGAATGTTCTTGAAAGGGCTAAGATATGAGTAGGTCAGAATGTTTTAAAGGGAATCGGGCTTAGAAAAATTTGAAAATCAAATTTTTTGAGAGTTAATAAAATCAAAGGGAAAGTAAGCAAAAATTGTTGCCCTTACATGTTGGTGATAGTTATGCATAGGCAACAAAAATTGCCACCGTTGCATGTAAAGGTCGTGCATGGCTAGCAATTTTTTCCACCCTTGCATGTGGGTTAAAACATTGTGTAAAGTCTACGATTTTTGCCTCCCATGCACGAGGGGGGGAATTTGTGTGAGGGAGGCAATTTTCGCCACCCCTACACAGAAAGAAACTTTGAAGAAGTTTGTGTGATGGCGGTAATTTTTGCCACCATATACAAAGGGGAATAGATGGTGTGATGGCAGGAAAAATTTCTACCATTACACGGGATGAGAAACGAACAACGGATTTGGGTGGGGGGTTTTTCTGCCTAGATCACCTCCTCGGGGAAGAAAGGGAGGAGGGGAGGAAAAACACAAGATAAAAAAAACCTAAACAAGAAGAAGGAGAAAACAAAACCCCAAGAAAGAGAAAAACAAAAACTAAATGAAAACCTAAAAATTGAAAATAAGAACGTGAAACCCTACCTAGAAAATCTTAATCCCATGCTTGAATCCAAAGAAATCGTGATTCCACTCATTTGCAAGATCGACTGGATGCAGACAGGAGGAGAAGCCATATTGAAATGAAACAAATGATGTGAAAAATGGGCTTAAAAGGTTGAAAATCAACCCCAACCACTCGGTGTGTGTAGCCATAAATGTCACACGCAAAAATTGAGATCATTTAGGGGTGGAAAAATTCACCACCTCTGCATGTGAGGTTGAAAAAGGATGCAAGGGCAGTGATTTTTGTCGCTCCTGCATGAAAGGGTGCAAGGGTGACAAAAATCACTGCCTTTGCACGGGATGAAAAACCACATGCAATGGTGGCAAAAAATGCCACCCTTGCATGTGAACTGCAAAAAAAAATGCAATGGCAGTAAAAAATTTTGCCCTTGCATGGGAACCAAAAAACACACTAACTCTTTGAAATTTATCAAAAATTTGACGTCCTGATCTCATCAGAATCATAACAATTTTCATGTTTTTTGTGAAATCATAACGACGGAAGGTCATGAACTTTTCAAGGATGTCAGTTGTCCAAACTCAAGATTAAGAAAAAATTGTCTTGATAGATGAACTTAGAGTGAAAAACATGAAATGAACAAGTTTCATAGGGGTTGTTCCAAAAATGAGTGTAGCTAATTTTGGGAATAACAACTAGCTCCTTTTGGATAACTCCCATTGATCGAACCTTGAAATGATCAATGGGAGTAGAAATCGGTCTCTAAGTGCCTTCATCTAGGCTATTGGGCCATAGAGTCGAGCCAAAAAGAAAAAGACACGAAAAACCAAATGAAAATAAATAAACATAAGAATATACAAATGTACAAGTGAACTCATCTAATACTTCAAGGATTGAAGTGTTTCAGATGTTACCCACTGTGAGACAATGAGAATGGCATTCCATCTTGATATTCTACCAAGAAGCTATTTTCACCATAGACCTGATGAATGATAAATGGACCTCTCCACAAAGAATCAAATTTGCCATGCATTCCTTTTGGTTCTCTCCTCTTGTCCCACAACAAGACTTGATCTCCAATTTAAAAATCATAAATCCTTGCTCTTTTGTCGAAGAGTTTTTTTACCTGATTTTGATGTGCAATAATTTGGTCCACTACCATGGTTCGCTGCTCATCTAGTTCGGTTAGGCACATGATCCTTTTATCAATAAAATTTGTGAAAGTTGAATCTTCAATTGCCTTTTCCAACCTTAGTGCTGGTAGTTCTAGGGTGATTGGTATCTCTGCATTCAAACCATATAGAAGTTGGAATGGTGACATACCTATTTCCCTCTTGAGTGTAATCCTATCTACCCACAAAGCATCAAACAATGTTTTATGCCAAGTTCTCTAATTATCATCTACCAATTTTCTGATAATAGTAACTAGATTCTGATTGCTTGATTCTGCTTGACCATTTCCTTGAGGATAGTAGTCAGAGGAGTGGAAAAGAATAATCTCGTAATTGTAGCAAAACTCAATAACTTTATGAGAAGAGAAACAAGCAGAATTATCTGTTACAATCTTAGCTAGGACCCCAAATCGGAAGATGATATTTTCTTTAAGAAAATTACATACCACTTTCAAAGTAGCATGCTTAGTTGGAATGGCTTCCACCCATTTGGTAAAATAGTCAGTTACAGTGAGAACATAGTCGTGTCTGGCACTTGAGGATGGGAACATTGTGCCAATGAAATCAATACCCCATTGTTGAAAAGGTTCTTCAATCACCACTGGCTTGAGAGGTAATGTGGCTAATTTAGGTTTCCTGACGAACTGTTGACATAATTCACACCTACGTACCTATTTGTACATATCCTGAAACAACGTAGGCCAATAGTATCTTACTCGTAGAATTTTATGAGCCATCACTGGTGCAAGAAAATTTCCTCCACAAGCCAAATTATGGAAGGACTCTAAAAGTTTACTTTATTTCACCTTATCGACACAATGAAAAAATACCCCATTAAGACTTCTCTTATACAAAGCATGGTCCCACAAGACATAATTTGCAGCCTTTAACTTAACATTTTTTTTCTTTATAGGATAGATGGGTGGGACACTCACCATAGGTAATAAAATGAGTGATATCAGAATACCACTCATCAGTAGTAGCGACGAAGAGAATTGTAGGCACGTCTTCGACCTCTGTTTCTTTATGTTTTGTTTCTTTGGGGATATTATTAGCAATTAATTGGCAGAGCCTTTTTCCCTACACAAGTTTTGGTAGGTTTGATATCAAGATCAAACTCCTAAATTTTTCAATCCAATTGCCCCTTTTAGTACCAAAATCCTATTGAGTTAGAATGGACTTCACTATTGTATCAGGAACCAGAACAACAGTATGTGAATTCAGAATATAAAATCTGAAATGCTTTACTGCCTTGACCACGGCAAAATCATGCTTCTCTATATTTGAATAATTTGATTCATGAGCTTTGAGAGGACAGCTCATGAATAATATGGGAGATTCCACACCTTCTTTGTTTTGCTGAACCAAAATGGCTGAAAGTGTATGTTTAGAAGCATAACTGTATATTATAAAGTCTTTGGTGTAATCTAAACAAACTAGAATTAGTGCGTGGGTGATCAATTTTTTGATATCTTTAAATTCTGACTTTCCTTCTACAGTCCATTAGAAAGTGGTTGTACCCTTCATCATGTTGACAATGTAGCGAGTCTTCTCTGCAAATTCTGGAATGAATCTCTGTAGAAAATTCACCTTTTCAAAGAAAAAATGACCAGCAATCTTACTAGCCGAAAGAGTAAGATTTTGAATAGATTTGACTCTTTTTGAGTTAATTTTTATGCCTTATCGAGATACAGTGTGACCGAGAAGTTTACCTTCTATAACCCCAAAAATTGACTTCTTGGGATTAAGAAAAATACCATTTTACCGACAGTGTTCCAGCACTTGTTGTAGATGATTCACATGATCATGATGATGTTTGGAAAAAATGGTCAAGTCATCAAGATATACCACAATAAACTTCCCCATTTCATCTCTGAAGGCAAGATCCATTGCTCTTTGGAAGGTAGCCCCAGC
Source organism: Torreya grandis (assembly GCA_037957365.1). Classification (NCBI taxonomy): domain Eukaryota; kingdom Viridiplantae; phylum Streptophyta; class Pinopsida; order Cupressales; family Taxaceae; genus Torreya; species Torreya grandis. The sequence continues at coordinate 2,375,246 of JARHVA010000513.1, read as the reverse complement.
ATTGATCAAACCAAAAGGCATTTTGTGATATGCAAAAGTGCCTCAAGGCATAGTGAAAGCAATTTTATGTTGATCTGCTTCATTGACTTCTACTTGATTGTACTTGAAAAACCATCTAACATTGATAACATTTATGAACCAGTCACTGTTTGCAACACTTAATCCATGATGGGTAGGGGGTAGTTATTTTTTAAAGAAGATTGATTTAGGTTTCTGAAATCAACACAGATACAAATTTCTCCATTCTTTTTTCTCACGGGAACTATGTTAGCAATCTAGGTGGAATGATGGATTGTAAAAATAATTCTTGCATTCAATATTTTTTGGATCTCAAAAAGGATAGTACTTGATATTTTGGGGTTGTATTGCCTTTGTTTCTGCTTGAAAGGTAATGACCCGACTTTAAGAGAAATATCATGTTGAATTTCCTCAGGCCTGAGAGATTTTAAATCATCATAAGAATATGCCAAAACATCAATGTAATGGTGAAGAAGAGTAACAAATTTGAGCTTTTCATCAAAAGTGAAACAATTCTCAATGTTAACCATTTTGGAATTTTCTTTTGTACTCAAATTTACTTGATCAAACTCCTTAGAGGAATTTGAATCCATTTGTCACTGCTTGACATACTTGTCATGCTCATCAAACAACCTCTCAAGGGAAACCAAACCTTTTAGAATTTTATTCCCCTTGAATTGAAGGAACTCTTCACCAGTTTTAGAATTTATTTCGGGAATTAATTCCCATGGTTGAGATTTTCTACCTTCAAAATAAAGCTCCTCAAAGCTATCTATCTTTTCCAAAAAAGTGATGATTTGATTGTCATTGTTAAATACCTGCTAATGACTGGCATTATCAAGTACACTTGGTCGAAAGACCAGCTCAATAGTGTACTTGTCCCCTTTGAAATCTTTATAGGGAACCATGAGGGTTGCAGATACTGCCAATAAATTTGCACGATCATTGAATTCTCTCAGCACAGTAGAAATATTGAAAGCATCAAAACTTTCAATACAATCCCATACTAGATTGTGATAATGTCATAATATTTTATTTTTGGTTTGGTATAGGTTCCTTACCTGACAAACCATTAGTTCAGCATCTCCCCGAGCATGAAGAATCTTAATACCTTTAGCATAAGCAGCTTTCAATCCAAGCAGTAAAGACTCATACTCAACAGTGTTGTTAGTATTGTTAAACTGCAACTTATATGAATAAAAAAAAATTCTCCTTGAGGAGAGATCAAAATAATTCTAGCTCCAGAACTGGTAGAAGAGTAACTGCCATCAAATTTTAAAATTTAGACATCATTAGAATTTGATCTTTTCAGAAATTTCTCTTCATTATTTAGGGAAGATCCTTTGTTGTCTGAACTTTGCTCTAACAATTCTTCTGACTTTGTAACTGAATTTTTTGAATTGTCACTAAAATAACTTTCATTTGATGAGCTTAAAACATCTTCAGTAGTCAAGAAATAATTACCCATTCTCGATGATTCATATAAAATTTGAGCTTCGAGATCTGATGTTTGGGTGATTATATATTTTGACTCTTTCTTAGGAAGCAATTTTTTCATGATGCCTTTAACAAGTATCCTTGCTTCAGACAGGTCCATATTCAATTCTACACCTACGTCCTTGCAAAAATTGCACCTGAGTAGAATGCCATAAGAGGCTAGAACATCGGCAACCAAGAATGTCATTTTGATCCTATTCTCTAGAAAAGCTGCAAATGCAAATTGAGTGTCTTTGATTTGACCCAGGAGTGGGACTTGCTTGTTCTCCATTGAAAATCATCTACCAAAAGTCTTAGTTAAGGTAAGACCAAGATAATTTGCTACCTTGGTGGGCATTACATTATTAGAGACCCCATAGTCTATTATACAGTTGATTAACTTATGACCGTTTATCAAAAGGAAAACATAGAAAGGTTCTATTTTCTCGGGAGCAATAGGTGGAGTAGAGACAAGATTATTCTGAGTGGATTTGTTTTTTGAGGAATCATGAGGCAACTTTGGAAAATCTTGTCCTATAGGGATGGTTTTATTTTTCACGTATTCAGCCAGCATATCAAACTGTTCAAGATTAGCTCTTAATTACTCAACTTCAGTCATTTAAATCTTAGTCTTTTTGGCATTATCAATTATATCAAATAATTGAAATGAACTAGAAACTGAGGAAGGGAGTCCATCATCTTGATCTTTATTAGGTGTGGCACTGGTCTGAGGAATAGAAGTAGAAGATACAGGATGGTTTGAGGTACTTACTTTCTTATTAGTCACCGGGTCCTTTGATTGAAAAGGTAGTGAAGTCCCCCGTTTAGTGATCAAGACTAATGGCTGGGGTTCTTCTCCTACTTTTCCTTTATCAGCTTGTTAAGTTGACTGATTTGAGACTTGATAAAAATACCGTATGATCCATCAAACACTTCTCCCTTACTTCTAGCTTCATCCTGATAATTCAGGAAACCAATGTTGGAGTCACCAGCTAATTTTTCTTCTCCTTCTGCAAAGGGATTAGCATCATCTTCTTGGTCCAACTTAGGTTAGAGTGAGAAATCATGTTTAGTTTCAAGGTAACCAACTACTGAGTTAGCTGGTGTTTCTTCAATGGCAAGTTTCCCCTGTGAGGGAGGCAGATGATTTAGGTGCCCTTAATTTCTAGCAGCATTGCCTTGATATGACTGGTTCTTAAATGTCCTCCTTGGCATATCTCGATAAAGAGGAGAAGACACGCCTTGGGTCATTTGTCTTTTCCAAGCTAGTAGTTCATTTGTCAACTTTTTCACCATAAGATTTGTGGTACTCATAGAAGAACTTTCAGCAGATGAGTAAAATTTATTTTTATTGTAATCTTTTCTAATCTTACCTGCAAGGATAAGATCATCTTCAACCTTAGTAGCCAAATTTTGGGCTATAGAAATATCTATAGGACCGGCCCGCCTCAACAGAAAACTTACTTCAGGAAGTTGAGAGTTGATGAAAAAGCACTTGAGGTTCTCTAGTGTTGGCTGAGCAATTGTAGGAATTCAGATCCTCAGCTTATTGAATTTAGCAATGAAGTCTTACATAGGTTCATGAGGTTCCTTCTTAATTTTCATAAGTTGAGCCAATAAGGCATGTGCATCTTCAGTGGGTTTGAACCTGGCCTCAGACTTGGCCTTGAGCGTATTTCAGTCAATTATAGTTTGAGCTTGAAGGTGATAAAACTAGTCTAAGGCAGTGCCTTGTAAAGTTTCTACAAATAGTCTCACCGCTATATCTTCGTATTCCATGCCTATCACACCACATGTTATGCAAAAGGCAGCAATATGTTCATCAAGATGAACCTTCTCATCACTATAGAATTTGGAGAAATTCTTTCTCGAACTATGAGGTAGTTCATGTAAAGGTGGGGCTAGATTGAGAGGACCAAAAGAGTTACCCCAAGGACCTTGGGTCGCCATGATATGATGATTGAAGGGAGGGATAACAAATCTTGGTGGGGTAAGTACGGACAAAACTCTATTAGCACTAAGACTAGAAGCTTCGTTTGGTATTGGAGATTTGATGTTAGTAGGAGGAAAGCTCTTGGTATACTGGAGACGAGATGGTAGAGGAGAAATATCAAAATTATTTTTCCATACTAACTCGAATATAGGATCAACAATACTTTGAGCTCTCTGGCTTTGCGTGTACGGTGGATCTGCTAGAGTGAAAAACTAAAAAAGGACTAGAAATATTTTAATTTGAAGCTTGAAGCTTCAAATTGCACGTTCATGTCCCCAGCGGAGTCACCAAAACACTATTGGGTGAATATTTTTTCATCAAATAACTGATGGCAATATGAGTATATCGACCATAGCACAAGGATATTTATACGACAAAAAGTGCAGGTTTATTACAACATAATGAGATAAATCTCTCATCTCATCAAGGGGAGGTTACCTATAAATTTCTATATATATTAATATAAACTGAAAATAGATTCAAGGGTGAAACCACATCATCCATCTCTCTTTTTTTAGAGATGATGTTCACAAAGTAAAGGCAAATTCCTGCGTAATAACTGAAAATAATCCTCTTCTTTCAAAAATGATATCCAGTAAATAGTAGGAAAAATTTCTAGGTAGTAATGGGATCCACAAGAAACCCACAAAAGCATAAAGTCTTTCATTGCTTCTTTTACCGATTTAAGACTAATAAAACTATAAGATGAAGCGAAGCTCAAAATTTTCACCGAAAACCACAACGGAGTATAAGATCACAAAGGATAAAAATAGTACAAAGTTTTTCTAATATCCTTTTTCACCAAAACACAAGTAACACAAACTAAAGGTAATTATAGCAGCACAAAGTCTGCATAATTAACTTTAAAACATCTTTAGATAATTTCCACACATTTTGCTTGTTTAATCAAATAAATGAGATATTATTTGGAAAAGGACGTAAGAATAATCTCTTAAATAACACAAGTTATTCCAATGCAAAGTCTGAAAAGTAACCTTCTTTCTCATTCATTCAAGAAAATATGATTTACAATCTGAGCTCAAAGTCTCAGGAAGCATCTCAATTTGGGCAGAGTTTTTACTCTTAATTATCAAAAGATATCTCGATTACAACAAGATATATCTTCAAAAGAGGCTCCCTTTATTTATAGGGAGAAGCCTTGAGGATTGAGAAAAGACCTAAATATCTTTTCAAGTCAAAGATGGAAGTCTTTGTTGACCTTGGACTTTCCATCTTTTTACATGTAAATACACATGACAAAAGTACATGTGCAAATCTCCAAAGCGGTTACAAAAGTGCATTTAGAAAAAAAAATAAACCAATAGAAAGTTGATTCAATTTGTAGCTCCATCTTTCTTTATATGAGCGTCGTACATGGTGATAGCCGCTTGTATACTGATACTATCTGGAGAAACATTATTTTTGAAGATCACCTTAGCCCTGACAATGGCGTCTCTCAATGCTGTGACTGATTTCGCATGACTAGTTAACCTAGTTTTTAGATTATCTAGAGTTAACTGATTATCCAGGACATTGTCCACAGAGGCTACTGAAAATGTTTTCTCCTCAAATTTTTTTTGGAACATACCTTCAAATTCCTGAATCATTTCTTCTACTGAAATGAATTGGTTGTCTTGTGTGGTAAGTTTGCAAGGAAGCTCCTCCAACTTATGCAACAGACTGATATCACTTTGTTCACTGAGGTCTCTGGAAGATTCGAGGTCACTGATTAATTCCTTAAGCACCTGAATCCTATACATCAATGCTTCTTTAGTTTCAATATACGAGTCTCTATTAGCAATGATGCCAATTGATACTAGAGTGCTTATTTTCAACTTCTTCATATCTGTCCATCTATCAAGATATTTATTTGTGTTTTCAATATCCTGAGAAATGATACTGATAAGATTATCTAGTTTGGCTCTCATTTTCTTCATCTTACCTATTTTCTGAGACAACTTTGTAAGAAAGGAAATCCCTTTTGTATGCATCTTGCCTAAGTAATCTTCAAGCACTTTTCCCTTGAGATAGGTCTTTTTTGCCTTCTGAATCATAGGGTCATCAACGGAGATAGCCTCTGGAGTTACACTTTCTAGAGTGCAAGTAATCCTCCTTATCACCGTAGTTAATTGTTCCACCATTGCTTTATAATGGTCCTTCATTTCTCTTTCCCTATCAAATTTTTGAACCATAATGTCCATCGTTGAATCCAAGTCACTCTTAGCACTTTCGTGAGTTACCTTCCCCAATTCAATTCAGGAGACAGAGTAGTCACTCATATCAAAATTTTCAAGAGTGGCATCCTGTGGAGGTCTGGCAACTTCCAAAAAAATTTACCCCTTATCTTCAATCGTCTTTGAAAGAATTTTTTGCTTTTTGGGAGTCTTGACTTTGGCTGACACCATTTTAGTGAAATTGAAGTCATCTGGGGAGATGCCCTATATCTTCCTTTTGGGCGTGTAAGCTAAAAACCAAGGTGGGAGGGAAGAAGCACTTACATTAGCATCAATCCCTATAGTTGGCATCACTGGGGTAGCACCTACACTACTGGTGGAAACAATTTGCATCATATCAGTTAAAACTTCACCTGCTACTGAATGGTTGAGGGCAGAACTATCTTTGATATTTAAAGATGGAGATGACAAATTAGGGATGGATCCTGAGGAATGAAGAACATCTCCAGAAGCACTTTGAGGGTCACCAAAAATAATTTTGGAAGGAGAGGCAGCTCCAGAAGAGGGAATACTGATTGGAGAAATAGGTGGAGTTACATCAGGTGAGTTGGGTGGGGAAGAAAAAATTCTTGCGTCTGGCTGTACACCTGCTTGTAGAGACAAAGTTTACTTTCCCTATTGACTTGTGGGCCTATCATCAGTTTCTATCTATTCCACTGCTGGTTTTTCAACGCTCTGCTTCTCAACTTCCATGTCTGTTGTTACCGGTTCCTTCTCTACAACTTGTGACTTCTTTGTCACAAAGACAATCCTAAGCTTATGTGGCCTATCAGAAGTAGGGACATCACTTTTATTCTTCATCCTATTTTCTATCCTTCTCCTTGTTTCTTCTTGAAACTCAGCTTCTAACCCTATAATAAACTCTTTCAAAGTGATTCCCTTATTTGCTAACTAATCATTGGTGTTCACCAATATTGGTTCAAATCTCATTCTCAGGGAAGTCAACTCCTTCTGAGACCATTAGATCGGGGGAAGAGGAGCATTGGAGACTTGTTCGGTGTGGTATTTATTATTTATCAAATCTTTGTCATCCACTATATTTGTAGGGATATCAATGAGCCCCAAATATTCTATTTTCTGAAGGGATAATCTACTATAGTCCATCTTCCTGATGTCTTCAGCTGTCCTCAAATCAACCCAAATATTTTTGATTATAGACTCATGAAACTGGGTCTTCCTCTGGATTATATGTTTCATGCCTCTATAGTCAAAAGTTAGCCTCTTTTTGAAATGCTTCATGGTTATGAGTTGCATTTTAGTCTCCATTACTCTAGCTTTCCTAGTGGTCAATACTAAGAACCTGCTAATTTCAATCGAGAACCTGAAACTGAGTTTCTTGAGTTCCATCTATTTATTGTGCATGACAATAATTTTTCTGCACAGCTCCATCAATACCAATTTGTTTGAGGGGAATCTTGGAAGCATATAGGGATAACCTTGGAAAAATCCAACTCGTAAATAATAAAAATAAGGGAACTGCAAGAACATACACCTGAAGTCATTCAAGACAGTCCAGGCTTCGTTTGAGACTCTTTTCTATTCTAATTGGGGATCAAAAAGACACAAAAATACCACAAAGAAAGCATTGTTTACCCTTCTAAAATTATGGATGGAACCCTTTAATGTCAATTGAGAATAATATTGATACACCAGGGTTATTTTCCTATCTCCTTCTGATGTTAAACCTGGGAAGGTTCTTATCAACGCTGCAATATACACTAAGTATGACATTATATAGAATTTAGAGGTAGTAGATACCTTCATCAATTGTTCATATAGAGCGTTGCTGATTTGTTTTCCCCAAAAAATGACTTGTTTTTCCTAGAAAATTATCTTAATGAAGGGGTACATCCATTCATGAAACTGAGAGGAAGAAGGCAAACCTCGTACTCTGCTGAGGAGCGTTATCAGGTCACCAACTTCTTTAATGAAATCACTTAGTGGAAAGTTTCATGGCCATTTTGACAAGTTCGCCCTTGGGGTTTTGAGCCATCTATTATTGATCACTTTCTTCACTCTTTCAGGATCTTTGTCATATTCCTTTTGTGTTTCAATGAAGTCAAGCTTCAACACATCAGTAGCAGGAGGACACATGAATACTTTGTCAATGAACTCAGGGTCTAGTCTGATCACCACATTACCACCAGCGTCTAACACAACCTTGTTATCCTTGTAAAACTAAGTGCACTGGAGAATGAACTTTGTGTTATAGGCCGCTACAGGAAAATAAGATTCTAGATGGATATTACTCTCGATTATCTTTTTCATTTCATTGCTGGGGTTGCTTGATTTGGTTCTTTCTATGAACTCGGCCAAAACCACGTGCCTGATCTTTGTATCCCTCATGTCATCGACATTAGAAGTAATCGAGGTGATTGAAAAAACACCTTGGTATTTGTACTTCATCATCTTCTATTTCTTTGGATAAACCTCAATCATCTAGATGAGCCTTTATCAAAAGTATGCTGATGAAGAAGGATCCTGCAGAGAAACTGCAACAAGAATCATGATCACGCAATTAGGGGAAATATTAGTAATCTAGGAAAATTGCACGTTGATGATCATGACCATGGGAATGCTCTTGAAAGGGCTAAGGCACGAGGAGGTTAGAACATTTTAAAGGGAAATAGGCTCAAAAAAATGAGAAAATCAAAAATTTTGAGAGTTAAGAAAATCGGAGGAAAAGTATGCAGGGGCGGTAAAAATTGCCGCCCTTACATGTTGGTGATAGTTATGCATAGGCGGAAAAAATTGCCACTGTTGCATGTAAAGGTCGTTTATGGGTGGAAATTTTTACCACCCCTACATGTGGGTTGAAAGATCGTGTAAAGGTGATGATTTTCACTGCCCATGCACAAGGGGGGGAATTTGTGTGAGGGCGACAATTTTTACCACCCCTGCATGGAAAGAAACTTTGAGGAAGTTTGTGTGATGGCAGAAATTTTTGTTGCCATATAAAAATGGGAATGGATGGTGTGATGGTGGAAAAAATTGCTGCCATTACACGGGATGAGAAAGAGATAACGGATTAGGGGGGGGTTTTTTTTGCCTAGATCGCCTCCTCAGGGAAGAAAGTCAGGAGGGGGAGGAAAAACACAAGATAAAAAAAACCTAAACAAGAAGAGGAAGGAGAAACCAAAACCCTAAGAAAGAAAAAAACAAAAATGAAATGAAAACCTAAAAATTGAAAAGAAGAACGCGAAACCCTACCTAGCAAATCGTAATCCCACACTTGAATCTGAAGAAATCATGATTCAACTCGTTCGCACGATCGACTGGATGCAGGGAGGAGAAGAAGACAAATTGAAATAAAACAAATGAGGTGAAAAATGGGCTTAAAAGATTGAAAATCAACCCCAATCACTCGGCGTGTGTGGTCATAAATGCCACGTGGAAAAATTGAGATCATGCAGGGGTGGCAAAAATTATCGCCTCTGCATGTGAGGTTGAAAAAGGATTCAAGGGCGGCGATTTTCACTGCTTCTACATGAAAGGATGCAAGTGTAGTGAAAATTGCCACCTTTGCAGGGATGAAAAACCACATGCAATGGCAGAAAAAAATGCCGCCCTTGCATGTGAACTGCAAAAAAAAATACAATGGGGGCAAAAAATGCTACCCTTGCATGGGAACCAAAAAATACACTAACTCCTTGAAATTTATCAAAAATTTGACGTCCTGATCTCATCAGAATCATAACGATTTTCACATTTTTTTTGAAATCATATCGAGGGAATGTCATGAACTTTTCAAGGATGTCAGTTGACCAAACTCGAGATTAAGAAAAACTTGTCTCGAAAGACAAACTTAGAGTGAAAAATATGAAACGAACAAGTTTCGTAGGGGTTGTTCCAAAAATGAGCGTAGCTAATTTTGGGAACAACAATTCAAAATGGAAAATATTATTTAAAACATGTTTTAAGCCAAAAGGGAAAACAAAATGACTCCCAATCATTTCATTCACTGAAACACAACTGCAACAAATTGAAGTAAGATTCAAATAATTTAAAATACTATTATTTACTTACCTGGTATATGCTTTTCCAATTAGATGGAGCAGGGTCGATATGAGTTCTTACTTGCTTTCGCTTACTCCTCACCTCCTCCATCAACCTCTCCTCTTTAGTATTCCATGAACCTTCTTTCACATATCTTCTTCTCCTATCTCCCTTTATCCTCATTCTTGCTTTGCAACCCTCCATTTGCCTTTCATGTGCATCACCCAGCTTTGTTCTATCTCCCACATCGACTCCAACCATGATTTCTCCACTCAAAAAGAAACACATATACAATATAATCATGTCCTAACATGGAGATAAATGCATATTGTAGTCTATTGAAGGTGCAAAGGGTTTTTATAAGTCTATTGAAAACCTTGATTGAAATGGAATGTTTTTTTAAGTTGAAATAGCTGAGATAAAGAATGGTGGTGTGGTTGATCTTGGGTTGAGTTAAAGAAAAGAAAAGAATAGAACTTGATATGGCAATAATGTTAATGTTATTGGATGAAAATGCTACCTTTTTGGAGGTTTAAACCCTAGATGTGTTAATAACAAGGATTGTGTGAAGGCAATGAAGAAGGCAAGATCAACGCCCCCTCACTTTACTTGCAGATCATGTCATCATCAAGATTGCATGTACTCCAATCTTTGCCACCCCACTCGCCACATGTATCACCCCAGATCACTGCTAAAATAATTTTTCTTTATTAATTTGTTCTTCTAGATGGTGATTCTTCCCTCTTGAGACATTACAATAACTTTGCTTATATAGCAGTTTACATCAAAAAATTGGTAGATAAATCATCTTACTTACGACACTAGTAGAGGATCGGTCAGTTGGTGGAGTGGAGTTTGTGGTGGAGTGTAATTTGGACAGTTGGGATCATGCAGACCATACTTCCACCTTCCTTAACACTTGCTTTTCTATGTTTAAGTTAATAGCCAAAGCCATAGTTTGACTCACCGACTAATTCTTTAATACATAAAATTTGTTTAGTATTGGGTAATAAAATATTTGTTTTTTTAATTTCCATGGAAACTAATTAAAGAAATGATATTTACTTATTTATTTAATATATATACATATATAATCTCGTATTTAAAAGATAATGTTATCTTTAAAAACTTGTGTGTGTGTGTGTGTGCGCGCGCGTGTACTCTATCAGCATATGTTGTAAAATATTGATATAAAAAATATCAATAATGAATTGGCTAAACGTTCAAAGATATTTATAAAAATATTTTTGTTAATTTATTCATAAAAGCAAATATCTATTTTCTTGATTTGGATATCAAGACTAAATCTTCACACAAATGTACCATATCCAACGTGTCACAATGACACATATGCCAAAGGGAAAATAGTTCATCAAACTAAAACCTAGAAAAGGAAAATAGGATGTAACAATATGTGTGTGTGTCTACATATGTATGTATGTATATATATATATATATATATATATATATATATGTATGTATATATATATATATATATATATATATATATATATATATATATATACATATATATATATATACATACATATATATATATATATATATATATATATATATATATATATATATATGTATATGTATATACATGTGTGTGTGTATTTATGTATATATGTATACATACATACATATATATGTGATCTTGTTTGGTAATATTGTTCTAAGAATCAAATCCATATGATGGTTGACACTTCGCATCAATGATAATCGATATGGCAGATCATTCAAAATAATCTATATGAACTCTTATAAAAACTTCTTCACCTCATGTGGAAGTGTTTCTTTTTAATATTTTTCACTTACATGCTCTTATTGCACCAAATTAAGCACAAGGGCATAATATGCCTTCTCTTTTATGCCACCTCCTTTGGGAATCCCTTCCCTAATATCATCAATATATGTATGTAAAAGTTACTTCACATTTCTTCCTTTGTCCTTCTACAGAATAAATGTAAAATTTATCTCATCCATATCCAAGTGATATATATTCATTATTACATCATGTATATCCTTTATGTCAAATTGGCAAGGTCCCCTAAATGTACATTACACACTCATTGGCGTCAAGTCACACCAAATTTCATCTTTGTATGCATCTATCTAAATTTTCACAAGGCATTCCTCATTCACTAAAATTTGATGGCTTTTTTGAAGCAATTATATTTGTAAGGTTTTGGGTGTGTTACCTTATTAAAACCTAACTTTTATACCATCATGCATGAGACCAAATTATTTGTGTTGCCACTATCCACTACCACTTTACAACACTTGCCTCTCGATTCACAAACTATTCGAAAGAGACTCATTCTATACACTAGTAAATTTTCTTCCTTTGTTCACTTCAACAAATTTATCATGAATTTTTCTCTATGTTTTGTGTTTTTAGAAAGATTATTAGATCTAATAGACTTCTTATCTCTATGTCAAATATGTGCACCTACTCTGACTTTCTACTACTTTCACTCTGTGCTTGAGGACATTCTATTGCTTTATATCGAGGTTGTCCACATATGAAATATGTTCCTAGGGATCCTCTTACCCTTCTTTTGACAAATCTTTTGTGCCCTTTAGATGTGTAAAGTGAACCTCCTCATGTGTATCCTTTCTCTCCATTGCACGTATCAATTTATTTATGCACATGCATGTTGTTGTGTGTAACATTGTTCTCTCCTTATTTTTGATGGTTTCTTCCAACATTACCTGATCCTCCTCCATGTTCAAATATTCCCTTTATTTGCATGACACTCTATTGTCTACACAATAAATTTTTATCAGTGTTTACTGTAAATTGATAAGCTTACTCCATAGTTTGGATCTCAGCCATGATCTAGTCATCTTGGATGCCAAATCTCAATTCATTTTAGTATCTTGTGATCTTATCTTAATCCACTTCACTATGTTTTAAAATGATAGTGATTTTATAAAATGCCTCTGTGTACTCCTTAACACTTATCTCTTTTTGCCTTAGATTTTATAAGTTTTTGAACAAGTCCATCTCATAATCACTAAGTAGGAATTTACCTTTCATCTTGGCGACCATTATGTCTGACTTGGCTATCCTTTCCTTTCTTGATTTTTAAATTTGATGTTCCTTACATCAAATCCTTGTGTGACCCTTTAGCTTGTTTTACTCCACCTTCACATGTCATGGATCAATGATGTCATCAAATTCAAAATACTCATGCATGTTTGTGAGTCAATCAATGAGATATTTAGGATTTAAAGTTTATGAGAAACATGGCATGTCTAAATTTATGCCTCGTTCAATCCACGAGATAGCTCTCAGGAGTCTAATTTCACCCTCATCTATGTGCACCTCCTCATATTCTCTTTTGCCTTTTGTGCATGACTTATCCGATTCAACATTGCTTTAATCATCTCTCAGTGTGAAACCTTGCCATCTATTTTTCTCCACATTATCCAATCATGTTTACATGCATGAAATATGACTCATACTTAAAGTATCATAACCACATTGTGCCTCTTTAACTAGCTTCTCTTCTAGGTTGCAACTATATTCTCTAATAAATCTTACTGTTGCAAGATCTTAGGTCAAGGTTCAAAAACTTGTTCTAATACCAAAAATGGTGTAATTATAGGGACAAGGTTTCCAACGAAGGAAAACCCCAACCCAACAACTAGATAAACACACAAAAACACAATTTAGATATAAAACACAAAGATTTTGATCATGTATATTAATGTAAACAATGGTTTACATAGGTTTCCATCAGTGTATGAGATTTAGGCTATGCTTAGATCTCAAGATTCAAAATGCATTCTTCTTTAACTACAATATGGAGTCTCTTAGACTTCCATTTATACTAAAGACTACAATGACATTCTGCTTATTAATGCAAGACAAGCTCCAAGATCTCTCTAAAATGGTCTAAGCCTCTCCTCCTCTAGCTAGCTCTCTTAATGCCTTATTTATCATGCCTTTATATAGGCTCTTCAAAGTGCTACATGTTAAGATATATCCATGTAAATTATTACAAGCTTGACATGTGTCCCCAAGGTTTTATTTCCTTCCACACAAACATGAATGAATAACACATTTCCTTACAATCTATCTCCAAGAGTCTTGGACTTAAAGATCCATTTCATAGACTTTTTAATCAACCTATTCTGAGTTGTGCCAATTAATTCAATATGCACCAAATTTCCTTGGAGTAATCCTCTACCATGTTTACCTTAGTGAAATAATGTATGTATGTATAAGTCTCTAATCCTCTATGTAACTCTAAATTTGTTTGTTGTATTGTATGGTGCATGTTGTGTAATGTTGTGTTCATGCTAAGTACACACCTCTGTTTGAATAATGCCATGTGCCATTGCATTTAGAAAATTTACATGACTATGCACCAATTATTTCTATGCATAACTTAGGAAAACCAAATGCTTTGTGTAATGGCGTAAAAAAAAACTTCACCCAAAAACTTGTTATAAATCAAAAATCTATCCAAATTCTACCCAAATGTCTTATGCACTTTTTAGTGCATAGACTCATGCATCCTACTAGTGATAAACAACTACATGTCTACAAACCATGTGCCTAGGTTAGAACTCTATTTTCAAAACTAGACTTACATGTTTTTTTTATTAATACAAAATTATTCTTCGCTAATGATGCTCCTACATCAATTATGCAATAAATAAATAGACTATGAAGGTTGGCAAGAGTGTAAAATATTTTATGTTTTCATCCAACACTTGATAGAATAAATAAATTATCAAATGCCAACAACAAAACAATATAAAACAATATGACATTTCATAATCAAAGTGCAAAAAAAAATAGATTACACCATCACCAACTATATGTTACCACATTGTTTCGAAATCCCATGGAAATATAGACACCAATTATGTGCTATGAATTATATGTTACTCCATTGGATCGACCAAAAAAAATGACCTCATTTTATTTTTTTGATTGAATAGTGTATATATATATTAATAAAATAATATTATATTACAATGGTAATCATACAAAGAAAATGGGTGGAAAAGTCACACCCCATGAGCATAGTCACATCGAGGGCGAAAACACCTCAGGAAAATTCTAAAATGTGGTCAATAAATGACCACACACAAAAGTAAAATCACATCACTATTTCAATAGATAAGCACAAAGAGCAAGTAATAAGTGACATTGATTTTCTTGGCACACCACAACAATAATTTTTTACACATTTCATAATCACCTTTGGAAACTTCACATTACAATGTCACAATCTTAATCTTCATATTGATGAAATTATCCTTAGTGGGACCCTCCACTTCAAATGTTGGACACCATGGTGGTTTTAACACCTCCCACACAAAACTTGTTGAAATATTATGTAGTTGTGTCACTATCTTTGAAATCTAGGCTTGATTAAATAGACTTATTCTTGTATTTAAGTTCCCAACAACTTCAATTTTTAGTGTAGCATCCAATGCTTTATGCACATTAACATAATTCTTCATTTCAGTTTTTCCTTTGAATGTAAGAAATAATTCATTGAAATAACCTTGCACATGTTTCAATCAGAGGATCTCATAAGACAATTTTGACAACAAAGTCTTAAAATATGCATTATATGCACACACACCTTTAGTTGCATCCTACTTGATCTCATTAAGGGCAGAGATTATCTCTTTCTAAAACTAGGCAATATGGAATTATGTTAGAAAATAATTGCTTAATTTTTTAAGGTTGGCCATCTTTTGGTTTAGGTCATACTTTCATTATTAGTTATGCACATGATCCAAAAATGTCTTAAAAATTTCACTAGACTTTTTCTCATGCAAGTTGACTTCCTTTGCAACACACGAACTCACATTTATAAATGTTTTATGTGGCATCCTTGATCCCAGATATTTATGTAACTTCATCATTATTTTCTACAAAAAATTTAATTGAGTCACCACGTATTGTTATTATTGTTATTGTAGAGTATTTCTCTCATATTGAATACCTCTTCCTGATCTACTAGGGGACCCTCCTCTTGAAACTATAGTCAACCATAAACTCCCCTATGTGCAGTGCCTCCATGATGTGTAATTTTTGGGTTCACTGATGGACTATTCACTCCACCTAATGGACCTTATGCACTGGCCCCTCTTGTTCATGCAATAGTTGTGTTCTTCACTCTATTGAGTGTACTCTCTTTCTACACATGCATTACCTTTTTCCTTCATAATTTAAAACATTTTTTTTCCATAATAAAATATACATGCCTCATTAGTGTATACCTATTTATCTTGAATAATTCCATATTAATTTCTTCCTCTAAATATAAATAGCATGAGTTTCGACGTCTAGTGAATCAAAGTCAAAGTCTCATTCACCTTTTGTGTATTATGCATCTTCATTATCTTTATATATCCAATCATCATATTCCCATGGATCATCTTCAAAAAATGGACCTTCCATGTTCACATCACCATAAACACATTAATGTCTTTCACCTTTATCTAA
Organism: Torreya grandis; assembly: GCA_037957365.1. Taxonomy (NCBI): domain Eukaryota; kingdom Viridiplantae; phylum Streptophyta; class Pinopsida; order Cupressales; family Taxaceae; genus Torreya; species Torreya grandis. The sequence continues at coordinate 2,359,045 of JARHVA010000513.1, read as the reverse complement.
ACCCTACATATGCCCTTTTTGCCTCTCATGAATTCTAGCAACTTCTCTCTAGCTAGGCTCTCATATCCATCAAGGATCCTTTGCAGTGATTACCTTATTTATGATTTCATTATATTTTAGCATATTCTATTCCTTATCATTATTATATTCCATCTTCTTGGAAGTTATCTTTACCATAATTATGCAACACTCTCTCTCTACTCTTCTCTACACTTATGTCTAATCCTAATTACATTTGATGTTATAACCCCTCAAGTTGAACTTAAGAAAATGCAGTAAAATTATTTATTTCTTTAAAAAAATTAACTTAACATTCATTCCACATAATAAAACTTTAAAAAATATCTAAACCAAAATTTAGGAGAATAGTACTTCTAATTCAAATACTGCATACAAAATTTATCTTATACAACTCCAAGGAAAGTAAATATAATAAAACACAACTACGACTGGTCCGCTGATACAAAAATTATTATTCAAATATAATAATTATATATTAAAATTATAATTTATTTAGGCATATAGCATAATATAATAAATAGATACCAAGCTCCCTGGAGCTCGAGTCGAATTAACTCTTGTATTGTTGATAATCTCAAGTGTTATTTCTAGGTAAGTATTGTAGTGAGGAGGGAGAGTATCATCTGAGCACTTTTCCACACCAACCACAGACCAAAAATCCCATACACAATCTCCTATTAGGGAATGACCCTCCCTTCATGGATAGGTAGATAGAACAATGTGAGAATCTAGAGAGACATGCTAGTATTCTGTGTTCTTGTAAGATTTCTACTACATGACGTGTATCATAAAAAAATACATTTCAAACATGATATCACACAACATGAAAATCAAACATATGAAATGACAATGTATATCTAACATTACTTTAACTAAAGTTTTCAAATAACATATGATCATATAGATCGATCAATTTCATCACACACCACTTGATCAAACTATCTATTGGTGGTGCTACCTAGGCTAATGGAGTCTGTCTCACTACCTATTAGCCTCATCAATAAGGTTTCTAATATAAACATTTATAACCTATATATATTTTCAAGATTCATATAGATTTTATCCTATATTAAAAATAGAATAATATTAAACATTCATTTTATTTCATCAATGTAAAATGAATATGAATACGTGCTATTAATACTAATAATACATTTGCAAAGAAGATTATAATCTAAAATGTGTTAATATTGCTTTATAAAACTTTAGAAGATTACGTAGTCATAAACAACTCATACCATCTGAGTACGTTTTATAGATAGTCCAACATTGCATGCTAGCAAACGTAACCTATTGGTTTATCAACAATCAAAGGGTCTTATTCCTTTAGTAAATTAGGTAATAAAATTGTTAATATAACTTGCATAAATAGTTTTATTCACAACCCGTTTATAATTTGCTTTCTTGATATACAACAATCATGTCTATCATAATAGCATGTCTTTAATGACAGTTTAAAGCATTTATTGAATATCATTTTGCAAGTTTTCCAACATATATAAGATCCTAAGGCAATGTTAAGTTTGCTTTAATAGTTCTTAAGGTATTATCCCTTCATGATTCCAAACTTGAAAACTTAATACTCAGTTTATATATATATATATATATATATATATATATATATATATATATATATATATATATATATATATATATATATATATATATATATATATATATATATATATATATATATATATATATATATATATATATATATATATATATAGCTTGGCTTAATAAAATATATAAACACTACCTAATGGGATTGAAACACTACCCATAAAGAATAAAATGTTGCCAAGAGGAATGGGATGCTGGCCTAAATAATTATGATGTTGGTAAGGTTTAAAATTGATGCTACCTAAATAGAGTATTAAAGCTCAGTCCTAAATTAAACTATGTCTATTCAAAATGAAACATAGACTCCGAGAATGGAATGCAAGTCTAAAAAGTGTGGTGAAACATTTAAAGTGATACCCAAGTCTTATAAGGATAAAACACCATTATATAATTTGATACGCTGCACAAACCAATTAAAAAAATTAAACGTAACATAGTTAAAAAGAAATGTAGGCTAAATAATATATGACACCACCATTAAATTCTATCCAAATTTTATATATATTAATAGCATTCTTTAAAATATATTCAATTCAACTAATAAGAATAAAATATAGCCACTTAATGTAATATGTAGGCTTAAATGGAGTGTGTGCTTTGTTTGGGGCTAGTGTGGGGTGCGAGCGCTTGAGGGGTTTTCTAATGGCAGGGTCTATGCTTTTGGGTTAGACATCTGGGGATGCTGCTATGGCTGGGGTTGGTGATGGGTTTCCTCATCCATCCCCACCTGATATTAGAGTTTTTAGCACTGGTGCTTTGAAATTGCCCAAGATAAATGGATGCTTGGAAAGAGCTCAAGTTCATCTGAAGCTGGTGATTCAAATAGAGGTGGTAGCTGAGGACCTAGTGTATTATAGAAAACATGTTTTAATCTACAAATTTAGGGGATTGAAGGTTTTAATGCCTTTTCTGGAACCCTGGATTCACAAGTCATGGAATCTGGAAGGTGATTTTGAAATCTTGCTAGCCGTGAATAACTTATTTATGGTGGTTTTTTCATGTATCTCTGATCATAACAAGGTTTTTGAGGGAGGGCCCTACTTTTATAATTATGTTGGCCTTTTCATGAAGCCTTGGCATGCATGATTTAATTCGGTAGAGGAGCTACCCTCGAAGGTGTTAGTGTGGGTTCATTTTCCTCTACTATCATTGGAATGTTGGAGACAAGATATTCTACAATCAATTGTGTTACTGCTAAGGAAGCCTATTGGCCCGTCTCAGCAAACTCTGGAGAAGCAAATTTTTTCCTATGCTTGGGTCTATGTGGAGATTGACCTAAGCCAGCCTCTGCCATATTCTATTGACCTGACTGTTGGGTCTAGCTCATGGACTCAACAATTAGACTATGAGACTTTACCTTTCAGGTGCCGGATATGCCATGAGTATGGCCATATTTTAAGGAGGTGCCCTCGTGCCTTGGGTGCTCGTGGTTTAAATAATGTGAAGGCTCTGTCTAATTCAAGGGGAAAAAATGGTAAAACAACCATGCAAGGGGTGGTATCGGATAAATATGGATTTTTGCCAGTTAAGGCATGAAATAAGAATCAGGGTTAGAAGAGGACTCTTCAAGATTGTCAAGAAGAGGAGACTTTTATCAAGATTGATGCTTTGAATGAATTAGTCCATGAGGAGGGGGTTTATTCTGACATGCATGTTGAAGCCACTCCTTTAGTTGATCATAATTCTAAGTCTTTTCTTGTCACTACCTCGGTCCTTGATCCTATGGTGGATTCTGGGGTGGTGATGGATTTAGTTGCTTCTCCCCCTGATGTTGCATTTAGGGATTCTTGTGGTTTGGTGGAAACCCCCATGGCCTCTTCGGATGAAAGGGTGAGGTTAGCTAGTGGACATGGTTTGGAAGACTCTGGTAAGAAAAAATCCCTATCTTCTTCTTTTATTTTGGGTCTACAGTAAAAATCTTTGAAAAAGTGTGCTCTTGATAAGCCCTAGAAGGTGGGGAGGAAGAAGGATCAGGAGAAAGTTAAGATGGTTGGAGAGACATTGGTGGAATCTGGGTTGGTGAAGACATTGGATACTCACTTCTCTCACCCTTCGTGATGATTGTGTTATCTTGGAATGTAAGGGGTATGAATAGCATCCCTAGACGAAAGGCTATTCGGGACTTGGTTAGTGCTCATTCTCTGGATGTGGTTTTCCTCCAAGAGACAAAGTTATCTATGGATGGTATGATGTAGTGTGTTTCTAAGATTTGAAACAGAGGGTGTTGTCAGTGTGTGGGTGCACAAGGTAGCTCAGGGGGTCTTGCTTGCCTTTAGGATCCTTAGCAAATTTCTCTTATTTGGTGGATCTCTAGTAGATTTTCCATCTCTTTGGTTGTAATTATTTTGGAGACAAGGGAAATAATTCTTCTTTCTAACATTTATGCTCTGATGGATGTCCTTGGAAAGACTCTCCTGTGGTCTCATATCAATTTTTTGAGATCTTTGGATCCTTTCCTCCCCTGGATTATGGTAGGTGACTTCAATACAATTGCCTCCCTCGAGGAGAAAAGGGGGGTGTGCCTCATTTGGACCCATCTTCTGATCTTCTAAGGGATAATTTGGCTTGACTCTGGCTTGTGGATATTAAACCTTCAAATGGCATGTTTACTTGGAATAATAGGAGGCATGGGGATGGTGCCATCTCTGAACGGTTAGACAGGTTTCTTGTGTCCTATTTTTGGGTGGGTGACAAGTGGTTTTCAAGTTCTAAAATTATAGATTGGCAAGGATTAGACCATTGGCCAATTAAATTCTTTGCCCATTTGGATGATCATCTTAAGAAATAAACTTTTAGATTTCAGCTTATGTTGTTCAGGGAGGAGAGTCTTCTTGACTTGGTTTCTAGCTGGTGGACTACAAGATGACCTTATTTTGGTAAAACTATGTACTTATTTGTGAAGAGGATTTAATGTGTGAAGTATAATTTCAAGCATTGGAATAAGTCTCAATTTGGCAACATGTTTCAGTGGAAAAAGGTTGTCCAGGAACACTTGGATTTATTACTAGGTAGATTCAGGACTAAGGTCTAGATGCGAATCTAAGTAGGATTGAGGTTAGTGCAGTGAAATACCTCAAGCAATGGGAGCTTCATGAGGAATGTTTTTGGAAATAGAAGGCCCGTGTTGATTGGCTTCAGGAAGGGGACAAGAATACCTCCTTCTTTCATAAATCGGTGAAGGCTCGAAGACAAGGTAAATTTATCTCTTCTCTCTATTTTCTTGAGGGTTCTATTATTTCTTCCTCTTCGGGGATCTTTAGTGAGGCAGTTCATTTTTTCTATGCTCTCTTTTCTGAAGATACCCCACCTGCAAGTGAGGAGGAAGCCTCTATCATGGATTGTATTCCCTCTCTAGTGACTATGGATATGAATGTTTCTCTTCTTAAACTTATTTCTTTGAGGGAGTTGGAGGATGTCGTGTTTTAGTTGAAAAAAGGGAAGGCTCTTGGTCCTGATGGTTTCTTGGCTGAGTTATTTCAGGAATTTTTGGAAGTCATCAACCTTGATATTTTAGAGGTGGTGCAGGAGTCTTTTAGGAATAAGCAAATGTTGTGAGCTATGAATGCCACGCTTCTTTCTCTTATCCCAAAATGCAAGGGTGTTGATTCTCTAGATCTTTTTTGACCAATTTGTCTATGCAATGTGGGGTATAAAATCACTACAAAGATAATTGTTGAATATTTGAAGCCAAGTCTGGATAAGTTGATCTTGATGGAACAAGGGGGATTTGTTGCTGGTAGACAAATTTTGGATGGAGTAGTTATTGCGACTGAGACTATTCACTCTATGGCCTCTTCTAAGGAAAAGGCTATGTTTATAAAGTTGGATATGGCTAAAGCTTATGATAGAGTTAACTGGGGATTTTTAATCAAAATTCTCAGTGCCTTCAGGTTCAGTTGTGAGTGGATTGATTGGGTCATGAGCTGTGTGAGGACTTCCTCATTTTCTATCCTCATAAATGGGGACTCTTTGAATCTTTTTGGTGCTTATAGAGGTCTTCGACAAGGGGACCCCTTATCCCCCTATTTGTTCATCTTAATGGCTAAAAGCTTAAAGAGATTCATTAAGTCTCATGTTATGGATGGGCTCTTTTAGGGTTGGAAATGGAGCAATTCTCTTCCTCCTCAAACACATCTGCAGTTTGTGTATGATGCAGATTTGATGGGTATTGTTAAGGTGGTTGAAGTGGTTGCTTAGCATCAAATTTTAGATTGTTACATGGCTGCCTCAGGTCAAAGCATTAATGAAAGTAAGTCTTGTATTTATTTATTTAGTACCCCCAGGCTTATTCAGTGGCGTATTGCCAAGATCCTAAGGTTTCAGGTAGGGAAACTTCCCTTTATATACCTTGGCATCCCTCTGGATGTGCGCCGACTTCCCTAGTGTTTTTGGTAGGATGTGATGGATAAATTTCATGGGTTGGTTTGTCACTGGACCTATAGATGGTTATCTACGATTGGAAGAGTTACTTTGTTGAAGTCTATGGTTCATGCCCTTCCTATATACAATTGCTTTATGTTGACATCTCCCTCTAGTTTCATCAAAGATTTTGAGGGCCTCTATCAACAATTTCTTTGGATGAGTAATCTCCTTTCGAAGAAGTGGAGCTTAATTAAGTGGGAAGTTGTTTGCTATCCAAAGCAATATGGTGGTCTGGGTTTGCATAGGATAGATTGGAATGGTCAAGCTTTGGCTGCTAAGCTATATTAGAGATGGTGTTCTTATCAGCATCAATATTGGGCTAGGGTCCTTACCTTCAAGTACCTTAGAGAGGTGGAGGGCACTGAGGTGCCTCATTTTAGCCTTTTGGGGAGAGGTTCTATGATCTGGGATACTCTCAAGAGGGGGGCTACGTTGGTTAAATAAGGCCTATTTTGGATCTGTAATAGAGGCTCTGATGCTCTTTTTTGGCATGACTCTTGGGATGGCTTCCCACCTATCCTGTCCTCACACCCTCACTGGGGGGACTTATGTAAGATTTTTGTTCAGGTTGGTTAGATTAGAGTGATGGATTTCAAAGTCCCTCAGGCTTTGGGGTAGACTATTGTCTACTAGTGGAAGGATATACAGGATTGACCCATGGGTGGATCTTTGGAGGATAGGAGGGAGTTTTCCTCCATTTTGGCTAATAGATTTTGTTGTTCTCTCCCAGAGTGGGATGTGATAGCTTGGGGTCTGGATCCAAAAGGGAAGTTCATTGTTGTCAGGATCGTAACAAGAACAATTGATTACTTTTGCAAGCAACTAAACACAGAATTAACCAAAATTGAAAGTAACTAGAAATCAAAATTAACAAAGAACAAGAGATACAAGAAACAATGAAAACTTGTATTAAACTCTTCCAGAAGGAAATACAATTGAATAAATCTCTCTTTCTTCTCACACCTCTCAGATGTACAGATCTCTTTCCCTCAAGAGTTCTCTCTCACAATTACAAACACAATTTAGCTACTTGTATTGCCTATCTTACATCTTACAACTTACAAGCTATAAAGATCTATCCCTATATATAGAATTAGGGATCATGAGCTATGCAATATCAACCATTAGATACACCTCCTAATCTAAGGCTTAAAATAGTCCTACTAAAGATAGAGATGCGGATTTAAGACTAACACTTAATCTTATCATGTAAACAATCCATTCATCCCACGAAAATAGAATTTTGGAATGCACAGGTGACCGACATCGGTCCCTGTCTGCCTACATATGACTGACATCGGCCGATCCATAACCGACGTCGGTAGCCTCCAGTCGATCTATGACCGACGTCGGTGATTGTGTAGTCCAGCAACTTCTGCAATCGCTCATTTGGTGAAGCTTTTAGCTCCACACCTCAACAATTGTTGCCTTAGGGTATCATGTTTTGGACAGATAGGCTTGGGGTAGTGCTAAGGTTCCTTAGTGGAAAAATATTTTGAAAATATTCTCTTGGCCAAAGTGTAATTTATTTTCTTGGGTGGTGGTTTATGGCAGGTCTTTGACTTGAGATAACCTCTGTAAGCATGGCTTCCAAGGCCCTTCTTTATGCTTCTTATGTCAAAAATATGTTGAGACGATTTCACATCTTTTCTTCCAGTGCCCTTTTGCTTGGACTATTTGGCATTTTTGGTGGGGGGGCTGGAGTTTGCAATGTAGGCACCCTTCTTCTCTGGAGGAGTTTTAGCAAAACTTTGGGCCCATTCCGATGAGGCCATCATTTCTGCACATAGCTTGGCCAATTGGCCCTAGTATGATTATATGGCACATCTAGTTGGAGTGTAACTGCAGGGTCTTTCTGGATAAGAAGTTGTTGGTGGGTCAATTGTGGTCTCAAATTTTTGGGGCTTTGGAGGATACCTTGTATGCTAAATATGATCTATCAGCTCTGATGGATCCTGGTGATACTCAAATAATTCATAATCTGGGGATTCTTGTTAGGGGTCCCAAAAGGCCCAAGATTGGGTGGAGCAGGTGTTCCAGAAGGAAGGTTTCTAGGGAAGGGCATTGGCTACCCCCTCCCACTGGAGTCTTGAAAATCAATACTGATGGGTCTATAAGGGGCAACCTTGGGCACGTTGGCATTGGTGGGGTGGGTAGAGGTAGTTCTGGGGTGGTTGTGTTTTTCTTCTCAGAATATAAGGGGTTACACTCTAATAATCTTATGGAGGCCTTGGCTATTCTTGTAGATTTGAAGAAGGCATATGCCCTTGGCTGGAATAAGATTATTTGTGAGTTGGATTCTCAGGTGGTGATAGACTTGATAAATAGAAGACAGTTTGATGATGTTAGTTGGCAGCTTGCGGTGGTGGCTAATCAAATCACCAGTCTTGGAGATTTATTTGATTCTATCACCTTCTCTCATATCCCTCGAGAATGGAATAAGGTGGCTAATGGGTTGGCCAAATGGGCTTCTGAGAAGAATGGGACCTGGCTAGTGGATGATTGGGACATTTTACCTGGGGATCTTGCTCAAGATTTAGTGGATTTAGTCATGGAGGATGTGAGATGTTGCATGACCACTTCTTGATTTCTAGTTTGTTGTTTCTTGGCCTGTTTGGGCATTTTGTTGCTTTTATGCTTTGTACTGCTCTCCTGGATTAATAAATTTTTTACCCTCTTTTATCATATATATATATATATATATATATATATATATATATATATATATATATATATATATATATATATATATATATATGCAGACTTAAATAAAAAGAAAGATACCACTTCTAAGTTTAAAAGCATGCTCAAGAATATTAATACACAAGTTGCATAAAAAAAACACAAGATAATTAATATACGACACTGCCATCTAAAAAAGAGAAAAATGTCTTCCTAAAAGGTAGGGATGCAGGCTTAATATTGAAATGCAATCTTATTTAGAATGGGATGCAGGCTCAATAAATTCCAATGCAAGTCATTGCATAATCAAAACTCAACCCTACTAAAATGCAACATAGCCTCCTACAAGTTCTACGCAAACCTTAATATATGAAATTCAGGCTAAATTAGGTAAAGGCATGCTAAATTTAAAACACACGTCATCTAAATAAAATAAAACATAGGGTTCTAAAAATATTACACACGAACTTTAGGAAATGAGACATTGTCTCTTAGAAGTTTAAAACACAGGTTATAAAAAATCAACATACATAATATAAAGTTAGAATTCTGCCCCAATAGTCTTAAATTTAGGTTAAGGCACCATCAAAACAATAGTATGGGGTTTCTAAATTAAAATGTAAACTATATAAATCTCAATGCAGATTTATAAAGAATGAACACAACACTTTACAATAAAATGCTAGTCTAAATAATTACTACACAAGTCAAATAATCAAATTCATGCAAATAAAATTAAGACACACTTAAAATCCTATTTGCCACATAGGAAAGTAATTACAGAACCTACCTTGAATATTTGCTGAAGATTTCACCTTTCTCTTCTTTTCCTTGATTTTCCCTCTTCCAATTATCCTCCTTCCTTTGTCTCTCTCCATGTATCTAACATCCAAAAATTCTCTTTTATTTATAAAACTCTCTTCCCCTTCTAATTTCTACGCCCACTCCTTGAATGCTATCTCTCTCTTGATTTTACCCCATACATGTCATAGTTAACTCACCTTTTATTTTCTTCATCATATTTAAAACATGCAATTTTAAATTACTACACCATTTTCCCCATATTCTCTCAATATAAACTTAAGTTGATTCAATAATTAATTATATATATTTTCTTAATTTTCAAGTAATTTCTTGCATGTATATTCAAGATTAACTTAAATTGTATTAACTCAACTTTATAATTTTAAGATAATTCTATTTCCATGAAAACAATCATTACTAAGATATTTATTTATTTAATTAATGGATATTAAGTCATTAATTGTTTTTTATTTCTAAGATAATTGTATCTATAATAATAATATATATGTAGCAATTAATGTCTATTTCCCTGATTTAAATTCAAAAATCAAGTCAATTAGAATAAATGAACCTAATGCATATCCACACACACAAATATAATCACAAATAATATTTCTTAATTACGCACTAACATTTTATGGATATCATTCAAAATATAATGTGTATGTGTAATGTCACTAGTAATTTCCTTTGATATTCTTTCAATCATCCCATCTAGCTCATCCTCTCCAATGATGCTCTCCCTTGTCAAGCTTTGAGGGTAGGATTTACCTTGCATCCCCCTCGTAACAAGTAGGTAGTTAGTCTGAGTCATCATAAATATCACTAATGATGCAAAAACTAATAAATACATATCTATAATATATAGAATATAAAATACAGTTATCACATCATGTATTCTAATAATCAATATTACTGTCTCATTATAGTATATATCATAAAACTCAAATAAAAGTAATAATAATAAGATATTAACCATATTAATCAATAGATTAAAGGTTTATAAGTCATAGGTTGAAATCAAAATGTAGCATCCTCCCCCCCTAAAATTGGTGATTGTCTCGATGATACTTATTTAAATAATAGTTTTGAATATCAAAAGAGTTTAATAGATTTTAAAAAAATGGTATCAAGTATCTATCATGCAAAGAAATGCAAAAATAATCTAAAAACTCATTATAGTCTTCCCAAGTAGCACTATATTCAGATTATTGGTCCCACAAGACCTTACACTAAGACACCTCTCTATTATGCAAATGAATTTTGCGAGTGTCAATTACTTTGATTGGTTATACCATGACCACCTCAGGATCTATAACCTACAAAGCATTCCAATTCAAAACATGTGAAGGATCAACTATATTCTTCTTAATAAAAGATACATGGAAACATTGTGTAATAGAGCTAGGGTTGGTGGCAATGCAAGCCTACACGCAACATGATTGGCCACTTATAACACTTTGAAGGGTAACCCATATCTTGGTGATAGTTTCATTGACTTTCTGAATCTAATCGAGATCTTTGCGGCTTAAACCACAAGAACACATTATCACCAATAGAAAACCTCCTATTTGTGATCTTCATATTAGCGTAACTCTTCTATCTATTATTGGTTTCAACCAATATCTATCTAATTAACTTAACTTGATCTTCCATTTTAGAAAGCATCTCAGGCATGAATACTACCCTATCCCAACTGATTGGTGTCCTGGACCTCCTTTCGTATAGTGCCTCAAAAAGAGCCATCTTTAATGTTGATTGGTATGAGTTATTGTATGCAAACTCAACCAATGGAAGATAATTTTTCTATTTATATTATTGGTTCATACAATACATATATAGAAGACCTCTAACACCTGATTCACTAGCTTAGTCTGACCATCAGTCTCTGGGTGATATGTTGTTTTGAAATTTAACTGTGTACCCAAATCTAAGTTTAGAGTCACCCAAAATCTAGAAGTCATATTTGGACTATGATCTGAAATGATCTTATCTAAGAATCCATGCAACCTATACACTTCCTTTATGAACCTTTTTGCAAGGGTAGGTGCATCATCTCTCAAGTTGCCTAGTATAAAATGCCACCTTGGTTAGTTTATCTATAACTACCAAAATCATATCATGCCTACTTTGTGACATCGATAAACTTTGGAAAAAGTCCATACTGATCACCTATCACTTCCACTCTAATATATCATGTGGAGTAATCTAGCTAGGTACACATGTTCAACTTTAATTCGCTGACATTCCAAAAAATGTGACTTAAAATATGCCACATCTTTCTTGATTCTCTTTCATAAATACAAAGGTCTAAGCTCTAATATGACCTTGGTTACTCTTGGATGTACCAAATATGGGGCATTTTGTAAGTCTTTCAACATTATGCTCTACAGATTCTCTTGGTCTAGTAAATACATTTTCTTATTGAAACATAGAAGATCATCATGCTTGAAACTGAATCCTTTATATCAAGGATTCTGAGCATTATCAAATAATCTTTTTCTAATTTGCTCATAGTATTCATCTTCTAGTGAGAACTTAACCACATGATCTTGGAAAGTACTCCTGATAGTAGCTACAAATGCTATGTACCTTTTATGACTCAGATCATTAGCTACTCTATTATTTTTACCTTTGATATAATTGACATCAAAGTCATAGTTGGAAAGAAACTCTAACCAATGTCTCTAACAAGCATTTAGATTTGGTTGGGTGAAGATATATTTGAGTCCCAATTTATCAGTATTGAGCTCAAATGGTTTTCCCAACAAATAATGTCACCAAAATTTCAAAGCATGAATGATTGTTGTAAGTTTAAGATCATGAGGGGCATAATTCACCTCATGAGATTTCATCTTCCTTGATTCAAAAGCCACCATTGCATTTTCCCGCATAAAGACTCCACTTAAACCTTCTCATGATGCATTTGTGATCATTGAAAATTGACCATTGAGATTAGGAACTCTAAAAACTAGTGCTAACATAAGCCTTATTTTCAAATCTTGAAAAACTACTTCACATTTCTTTGACCAAACAAAATTTTATTTCTTCCTTTGGAAGGAGGTAATTGGATTAGCTATCTTGGAAAAGTTCAGAATGAACTTCCTGTAATAGCCCTTTAATCCCATAAAACTCCTTACCTCATTCATATTTTTAGGTGTTGGCCACTCCATAATGACCCTTATCTTAGATGGATCTAAATAAATACCATCTATAGAAATAATATGTCCCAGATATTTCACTCTCCTAAAAGAATGCACACTTGGATAACTTGTCGTGTAACTTGTGCTTCCACAACCGTTATAGAACCAATTCCAAATGTTTTAGGTGTTCCTCTTCATTATCAAAATATATAAGAATGTCATCCAAAAATACCAAGATAAAATGATCTAAATAGTCTCTGAACATGTTGTTCATGAAATTCATGATTGTTGTTAGTGCATTGGTCAACCCAAAAGGTAACACCGTGAACTCATAATGCCCATAACAAGTTTGGAAAGATGTTTTTTAGAATATCCTCATCCTGAATCGTTAACTGATGATATGCTTCTCTAAGATCTATCTTTGAAAATACCATTTCTCTATGCATTTGATCAAAAATATCATCTATGCAAGGTAGCAGATACATGTTTTTGATAGTTTCCTTGTTCAATATTCTATAATCGATGTAGAGTCAAATAATACCATCCTTCTTCACAAAAAAAATTGGTGCACCCCATGATGACACACTAGGCCTAATCAACCCTTTGATAATAGTTCTTGGAGTTGAGCCTTCAATTCAACCAACTCAGTGGTTGTCATCTTATAGGGCACCTTAGACTGTGGTTCTAATCTAGGTATGATGTCGATAGAGAAATGAAACTCACATTTAAAAGGTAACCCTATTAATTCTTTCAAAAACACATCATGGAAATATCTAAGAAACAGATAATCTTTGAGAAATGGTTCCATAGGTTCCTCCATTTCATTTATCTTAAAGATAAATGTTTGGCTTAATTCTGATTGAGCCCTCTTGATTTGTATTACAAAAATCTCCCTAAATCACAACTCTCTCTTTTCTCCCTAAATTTTGTCTAATTTCCAGGATCATCAAGACACTTAACTTTCTTTAAATAACAGTCAACCTTGGCCTTGTGTTTAGCAATCCAGTTGACTCCTAGGATTATTTCATATGACCCTAGTGGTGATACATATAAATCCACTTCAGTTAAAAAGTTAGGTAACTCAATTACTGCTTCAACTAAACACTTATCAACCATGACTTTTGAGTCATTCCCATATTGTACCAACCATGCATTTTTCATATATCTAGCTTTTTTAGAAAACTTGCTAAGCATTCTAGGAGCTATAAAACATTTAATAGCTCTTATATCTATCAAAATAAAAATTGGATGTTCAAACAAAATACTTGATAACTCTATGGGTGATTCTTGAAATTTAACTTGTCAACTATTAATTGTTGCATGATTATGCTACTAAAAATTTCCCTATTGAATATTAAGACCCTTGTTCTTTGAGTAGTCTTAAGGACATTGATGAGAATAATGATTTCCTTTGTAATTGAAACAACCACCCAGTGGTCTTTTTCTATGAATTTGAGTGTTTCCCTAGAAAATGCCTTTGGAGCCATTACCTATTTTCTTATTACCGGTTCTATTGTTGAATTCGTTATTTTGGTTATTAGACTACCCCTTAGAGGCTTCTCTTCTTTGTCTCTAGTTCCTCTTGAAAGCTGGCTAAGAATTCCCAAACTTTTTCTTGAACTTTTACATGGCCTATGCAAGAGACTTCAACTTCTACTCCTGCTTCACTGCCGTCTCAAAAACCTAGTCCATGATGGGAGGTCCATGAACATATACCTCACCACCAATCTGAGGTTTAATCCCATAATAAACTTCTTAATTCTAAACCTCTCATTAGATTGGTACTGAGATACATTCTTCAAAAGTTTGGTGAACTACTCCCAGTACTCATTCACCTTTGAGTCCCCCTACTTCAAAGTCTGAAAATCTATGAGCTTCTAATCAAAATAAAGTTTTGGTAGCCACCATGACCTGAACAATGTCACAAACTGTTCCCAAGTTATGATAGTCGAGTTAAGATTTATCATCATATTTTTATTGGCCCACCAAGTAGTTACCTCACCAACTAAATGATAAGCTCCCCAAATTGCTTTGATGACTTCAAAGTAGTTTCAAATCTTGAAATACTTCTCCATTTCTGTCAACCATGCCTCAACTCTATCACCTAGAATAGTCCCATTGAAATTAGGTGGATTCACCTTTTTCATGTCCCTTGACAACTCTGTAACTACTTGAGCTCTCACATTTTGAGGGTTTCCTTGCTCAAAGGGGTGCTAAACAAGTACTTCTTAACACTCTTCCTTTCCTTGGTCATGAACTTATTATTCCAAGGATGTGATTCACTCCTTATTATCATTCATGGATGTGAGAATCTAATCTAACTTTGTTGAATGCTCGATGGCATTCAGGTTGGGATCAATGGGAAGGTTGTTGTCATAGACATACAAAAGACCCTCACCTGATGATCTCATTTGCACCATTCTTATTTCTCATTGAAAAAAAGGATACAAAAAGGTTATAGGACCCATTCAGTCCTAGCACCTAAGCTATGATACCACATGTTACAACCCCTCAAATTGTACTTAAGAAAATGCAATAAATTTTTTTCTTTCTTTAAAATAATTAACTTAACATTCATTTCACATAATAAAACATTACAACATATCTAAACAATAATTTAGAACAATAGTAATTCTAATTCAAATACCACATACAAAATTTATCTTATACAACTCCAAGCAAAGTAAATACAATAGAACACAGCTACAACTAGTCTATTGATACAACTATTGTTCAAATATAATAATGATATATTATAGTTACATTTATTTTAGGTATACAACCTAATATAATAAATAGATACCAAGTTACCCAAAACTTGAGTCAAACTAACTCTTGTATCACTGATAATCTCAAGTGTTGTCTCCAAGTAAGTACTATAGTGGGGAGGAAGAGCATCATCCAAGTGATTTTCCACACCAACCATGGACCAAAAATCCTTCACACAATCCCCTATCATGGAATGGACCTCCCTTCATGAATACGTAGGTAGAACGGTGTGAGAATCCATAGAGATGTGCTAGTACCCTGTGTGCTTGTAAAAATTTTACTACATAACATGTATCATAAAAAAAATACGTTTCAAACATGATCTTTCACAACATGAAAATCAAACATATGAAATGACAATGTATATCTAACATTACTTTGGCCAAAGTTTTCAAATAAATATGATCATCTAGATCGATCAATTTTATCACACACCACTTGATCGGACGATCTATTGGTGGTGTTACCTAGATTAGTGGAGTCTATCTCACTATCTATTAACCTCATCAATATGGTTTCTAATATAAACATATATAACCTAGTATATATTTCCAAGATTCATATAGATTTTCTCCTATACTAAGAATAGAACAATCTTAAACATTCATTTTATTTCATCAAAGTAAAACGAATCTAAATACATGTTATTAATACAACAATAACACTTTGACAAAAATACATTTGCAAACAAGATCATAATCTAAAACATGCTAATACTGCTTTATAAAACTTTAGAATATTACGTAGTCATAAACAACTCATACCATCTAGGTATGTTTTATACATAGCCTAACATTGCATGTTGGCAAACCTAACCTACTGATTTATCAATGATTAAAGCATCTTATTCCTTTATTAAATTAGGTAATAAACTTGTTAATACAACTGGCATAAATGATTTTTTTCACAACCCATTTATAATTTGTTTTCTTGATATACAAAAATCATGTATATATTAATAACTTATCTTTAATGATGGTTTAAAGAATTTATTGAATATCATTTTTCAAGTTTTCCAACATATATAAGGTCCTAAGGCAATGCTAAGTTTGCTTTAATAGTTCTTAAGGTATTATCCCTTCATGATTCCAAACATAAAAACTTAATACTCTTTATATATATATATATATATATATATATATATATATATATATATATAATAGCTCATCTTGATAAAAGATATAAACGTTACCCAATGGGATTGAAACACTATGAATAAAATGCTACCAAGAGGAATGGGATGTTGGCCTAAACAATTATGACGCTGTCAAGGTTTAAAATTGATGCTATATGAATAGAGTATTAAAGCTCAGTCCTAAATTAAACTTCATCTATTCAAAATGAAACATAGACTCCTAGAATGGAATGTAAGTCTATAAAGTGTGGCACAACATTTAAAGTGATACCCAAGTCTTATAAGGATAAAACACTACTATATAATTTGATACCCTATACAAACCAATTGAAAAACTAAACATATCATAGTTAAAAAGAAATATAGGCTAAATAATATATGATGTTGTCATCCAATTCTACCTGGATTTGCTATATATTAACAATAGACTTTAAAAAATTCAACATAACTAATAATAATAAAATTCAACCACTTAATATGATATACAAGCTTAAATAAAAAGAAAGATGCCACTTCTAAATTTAAAAGTGTGCTTAAGAATATTAATACACAAGTTGAAAAAAAAATCAGGCTAATTAATATATGACGTTGCCATCCAAGAAAGAGAAAAATGCCTTCCTAAAAGGGAGGGACGCAGGATTAATATTAAAACATAGTCTTATTTAGAATGGGATGCAAGCTCAAGAAATCGCAATGCAGGCCATTGCATAATCAAAACTCAACCCTATAAAATGCAAGGCAACCTCCTATAAGTTTTATGTAGACCTTAATAGATCAAACACATGGTAAATTAAGGTAAATGCAAGCTAAATTTAAAACGTACGCCTTCTAAACAAAATAAAACATAGGGTTCTAAAAAAATTACATATAGGCTTTAGCAAATGAGACGTTGCCTCTTAGAAGTTTAAAATGTAGGCTATAAAAAATTAGCATACAGGCTATAAAGTTGAAACGTTGCCCCAATAGTCTCAGATTTATCTTAAGGTGTTGTTGGAACAATAGTACAGGGTTTTTAAAGTAAAGCGTAGACTATATAAATCTCAATGTAGATTTATAAAGAATGAACATAGCACTTTATAGTAAAATGTTGGTCTAATGAATTAATACACATGTCAAACAATCAAATTCAAGCCAAATAAAATTAATACACACATCAAATCTCATTCGACATAGAGGAAAGTAATTACAGAACCTACCTTGAATATTTGCTGAAGATTTTACCTTTCTCTTCTTTTCCTCATTTTTTACTCTTCTAATTCTCCTGCTTCCTTTGTGTCTCTCCGTGTGTCTAACTCCAAAAATTATCTTTTGTTTAATAAAATTGTCTTCCCCTTCTAATTTATGTGCCCACCCCTTGCATGCTATCTCTCTCTTGATTTTACCCCATTCATGTCATAGTTAACTCACCTTCTGTTTTCTTCATCATATTTAAAACATGCAATTTTAAATTACCACATCATTTTCCCCATGTTCTCTCAATGTAAACTTAAGTTGACTCAATAATTAATTATATCTATTTTCCTAATTTTCAAGTAATATCCTGCATGTATATTCAATATTAACTTAAATTGCATTAACTTAACTTTATAATTTTAAGATGATTCTATTTCCATGAAAACAATCACTACTAGGATACTTATTTATTTAACTAACGAATATTAGGTCATTAATTGCCTTTCATTTGTAAGATAATTGTATCTACAATAATAATATCTATGTAGCAATTAATATCTATTTTCTTGATTTAAATTTGAAAATCAAGTCAATTAAAATAAAAGAATATAATGCATATCCACATACATAAATATAATCACAAAAAATATTTCTTAATTATGCACTAATATTTTACGCATATCATGTAAAATTTAATGTGCATGTGTATAGGATCACTAGAAATTTTCTTTGATATTCTCCCAATCATCCCATCTAGCCCATCCTCTCTTATGATGCTCTTCTTCATCAAGCTCTGAGGGTAGGATCTATCTTGCATCCACCTCACAACAAGTAGGTAGTTAGTTTGAGTCATCATAAATATCACTAATGATGCAAAAAATAATAATTACATATCCACAATGTATAGAATATAAAATACATTTATCACATCATGTATTTTAATCATCAATATCACTATCCCATTACAATATATGTCATAAAGCTCAAATCAAATCAATAGTAATCAGATATCAACCATACTAATCAAGAGATTAAAGGTTTATAAGTCATTGGGTGAAATCAAGATGTAACATTTGAGACATGTCAGCTTAAAGGTAAATATTTACTAAAGCCTATCAATGAGAAGGAGATAATGACTATTTTTCAAGAAATAAAATAATGGAGATATTATCTGAAAGGTAGGCTCTTTAAGATGAAGACAAATCATGATAGTATATAATACTTCTCAAAACAAAGGTTGTCATCCGAAGAATAATGAAAATGCGTGATCAAAATGTTGGGATGTTAATTTCAAATCACATATAAGAAATAAAATGATAATGTATTGGCAGATACACTAGCCATGAAGGATGAGTTCATAGAGGAACTATTATGTGCATTTTCCATATGGTAGGTTGATTGGGTAGATGAGACAAGATCATAGTAGGAGAATGACAATGATACACGGGTTCTGATTAAGAGGCTTCATAATTATTCCAGATTCCTATAAAAAATTTGGAAAGGGAATTCCCTTCGGTACAAAGATAGGTTGGACATGTGCAAGGATTTTTCCCTTAAGCACAAGGTCCTTACAAAGCTCCATGTTTCTCTAATAGGGGGTATTCAGGATTATTGAAAACTTATCGTAGAATCAAAGAAGATTTATTTTGGGAAGGAATCAATGGGTATATCTAGAAATTTGTGGACAAATTCATGGTTTTATTAAAAGAAGGGTAAGAAAATTAAGAGCCTAAGTCTTCTACAATCCTTAGTTATTTTTATCTAAATGTGGAAGAAGGTTTCTATGGATTTTATAAAAGGTTTTCCCAAGTCAGAGGGGAAAAGTATCATCATGGTAATCATGGACAGACTCAAAAAGCATGCCCTTTTTTATGCCTTGTCACATCTATTTGTAGCAAGCACAGTAGCATTTTATTTTTTGCATAAAATTCAAAAACTAAATGAAACCCCGAAGATCATAGTAAGTGATCATGATCCTATCTTTACCATTAATTTTTAGATTGATTTATTCTCATGTTTGGGTGCTCAATTGGCTCATATATCATCATATTATCTTCAATTTGATGGGAAAATAGAGGTGTTCAAAAAATTCATAGAGTGTTATCTCCATTGTTTTGCATTACATAAATAAAGAGATAGGTTCATTGACTGTTACTAGAAGAATGGAGATATAGAAATTACTTCCATACTTTATCTAAAATGTCTTCATGTTATGCAGTGTATGAGTCCCATCCCACATCCTTCACCTCATTTTTGAGGGTAAATCAAATCTTTAAGTTATTGAATAACACATTCAAAACTTGTAGGAACTATTAGCTAGTATAATAGAGAACTTGATGATGACACATAACAAAATGAAACAAAAATTGGATCAAAAATCAATTAAATGAATTTTTTAAGTGGGTGAATAGGTATTTGTTTTCTTAAAACCATATAATTAAAACTTTCTTCTATGTATTACGACCCTTATCAGATCATATAGAAAATCAATAATTTTGAATACATGTTTTCATATTGATAGTAGGTTCAACTTATGGAGTAACCATAGCCTAAGTAGGGTATATATAGTAGGTAGTGATTATTACTTGGGGATCATATTATGATTTCTATTTTTATTAAATAGCTTTGGAGGTTTCCACCTTGAATTAGCTTAGTCTTGTATTTCTAATATTCTACTTTGTTGTCAACATTTGGTGTGGATTTTTTCTATTATGCTCTTGTTATTGTGATCTTTATTGTTCATGTCATCTTGATAATTATATTTATATCCAATATTATTAATTGGTTGATATATATAATTAATGTCATTACACGTGTCTACTTCTCATATAACCCCTTTAACTACTTGACTCACTCTTTAGTCCAAGCATACTTAGTTACAAAGTTTCAACTCCTTCCAACCACATATGCAGTTGACCATGTGTGGATGTGCCCTATAAACTCACAAAATATCTTATGAAGATCTCAAAAAGTATGTTTTTCCAACAACTTCTTAGGCTTCAAAACTTTGCTTCCAACAACATTTTTCATAAAGTCTAAAGATTTCTCTTGAAAATAGAAGCTTACACATACTATAGAGATATAAATCCAACTATTTTCAAATCTAATCTTCATGTTCTCTTTGAATATTTATGATTTTTTGTTGCCTAATTAAGCTCTGTGTAGGCTATGGTAAGCACAAAAAATAGATGGACACTCAAATCTTACTACATTGACCTATTACTTAGACTTAGAGACTTAAACACTCACCTGAGGCACAACAAGAAACATTGATACCCATATTAAGAGAATCAATCATGAGGATACACACACACATACATCATCACCTAATACTAGAAAAAAATGTAAAACATATCATCCATGTACATTAAGATTAACACAATAGCATTAAGAGCATATAAAAAATACATATTTTCATTCATATATGCATGTCATCATATAAACAATATACTTCCATCACAAAGCATATAACCATTCTCTAATGGAGACTTTTACACTCAAAATCTAAAAGGTTCTACAATCAAACCCTAACACAATGCTTCTTCACAATAAATTCCAACTCTGCAACCCAAAATGTCCAACATGAAACATGTAAAGAAAAAACACATTCAAAATTATTTCTTACACACACACACACACACACACACACAACTATAACCAGTCATTAAAAATAACTAATACATGTCTCATATGATTTTAGGATGAATGAGACCCACACATGTGTAGTAATTATGACAAAACTAAGTCCCAAAATAGGTTAGAATATATCTTATAAGGAATTTAGAAGCATAAATATAGGAAATTATATGAAATTTGGGCTAATCAACCAATGTATATTTTTACACAATTGGCCATTTTCAAGACAACCAAAATGTACTTATAGTGAAATGGCTATAAATATCCACAAAAATTACCCATGAAGTAAACCCCACACCAACATCCAGAGTGGCTAACCCTAGAAACATCAATTTCATACCTCAGCTGGTAGCTACTTTTGGAGGAGATGGTGATGGAGACAATCCAAACTAGTCAAAATTTTGAAGTAAAAGTTATGGAGGAGGTTCCTACACAATAGTAATGTTACAAGTGAAGAGATCAACACATTTATAATTAGTTTCCCCTCTAGGTGACTCACAAGTTCTTGTTCAGATAAGTGATTCTTCTCTCTCAATTGATAACACCACATAACGATACATCACCTATATTCAAGGACTAGATCAATCCGCTATTGTTGAAACAACGTAGAATGTTGATCAACAAATTATGACATCTCCACTCATTTCATCATCTTCACAGATAATGCTTAGTATATGAATTAGTGTATTAGTTAGTGACTTAGTCTATTAATTAGTAATTTAGTGTATTAATTAGTAACTTAGTGTATTAATTAGTAACTAAGTGTAATATTTAGTTATTTAATATTAGTATAGTATTTATTTAGTATTATGTATAATATTATCAATTATTTCGATGATGGGCCACATAATATGGTCTGAAATATTGTTGAAAATCTTTTTTCGTAATATTTTTAGAAATTATTTTCTTTGTATATTAGTATATTATTAATATTTATCATAAATATTATTTTATTAGTTTAATTAGTCAAACTTAATGATAAAATTTTTCCCAAACTTTATTTGAAGAAATTATTTTGTATTTCATCTACGTTGAACACGAACCCTGTGACTTAGTTGACTATTAAATGAAAATCTAGTGAGGAACTCATTGAATGCATCATACCAGTTGTAGTATTGGGGGAGGATGAGGTCATATTGATCTATGACAAATCTAGAATGATCTATGGTAGAAAATGTTAGTGTAATTTATCAAGCACCTTTTATTAACTCAAATCAAGATAGTTTACTATTCTAATTTAGATAAGTACACCATAGTGCATAATTTCTTAGGATTAGATTAGGATAACTACTAACCATTATGCTAACCAATAGTTTTCCACCTCTTCATAGGCCAATCACATTTTCCTATTATGTGGCCAATAAAGAAACTGAATCTTGCTCTTACTCAAGGTATATATACTCTCTTCCGCTTTGTATTTCACATTATGTGAAGTTCAGTTTAGATCATGTTATTTGATGCATGTATCATGTCATTATTATGAGATATTAAGTTTCTCTTATTCAATTCTCTACCTCACTTCTGACATATTTTTATGTGTGAGCTATGCCTCGATTTTAATTTGATCTAGGGTAGTGTCAATTTTTAATATGGTATCAGAGCCTTTACATGATAGCTCTATAAATTAGGATTGTTTATGCATGTTTGTTTTAGGGGAAGTATTCACCAAGTTATTATCAATACTTCTAGGTGGTGTTAGGAATAAATACAAAAATTGATGCAGAATAATTTCACAGAATCACAATAATAGATATAAATAGAGATGCAAAAAGAATAGAAATAAAATACACAACAAGAAGACCAAATATAACATGGTTCATCCAATGTGGGCTACATCCACCAAGAAACACTTGCTCAAATTTTATTACAAGCCACAAGAGTAAAAACCACTCTTCGATCAGTCTTCTCACAATTATAATGCACAAATATTGTTTGGAGCTATGCTCAACAAACCCTCTTGAATTCACACACTCTGTTTTTACTTCTTAGACCCTTGTTTTCATGATGTATTACCTACAAAATATCCATCAATACATAATACATCAACAAAGTAGTATTACAAAATAATGGGTACCAAAACCATGGACATAATCAGCTCAAAATGGTTTTCCATTAAAAGGGGTCCCAAAAAAAATTTGGGGGCTACCGCACCCAAAACCCCATAATAAAAACATATAGAGTGTACAGTACATTTAAAATGTAAAGTATCTAAAAATACATTGTAATTTAGAAATAGGCTCCACAACACAACAATCTCCCACTTGAAGACTGATTTCCTCTAGCCAGGATTCTCAACCCTTCAATATTAACTATGAAGGCCAACCAAAACTGAACATAACATCAATTTCTCCCTTGTTACCACCTTGGTCATCATATCTATAGGATTCTGACTGGTATAAATCTTCTCTAGCTTCAACTTCTCTTCCTCCAAAGCTATCCTGATGAAATGGTACCTCAACTGTATATGCTTCATCCTAGAGTGGAAAGTGGAGTACTTTGATAGATGTTTACCACTCTGACTATCACTATATAGCTTCCCTTTCTCATGCTTATGCCCCAACTCTTCAAGAAACTATTTTAACCAAATATTTTCTTTACTTACCTCTGTGGCAGCAACATACTCAGCCTTTATGGTTGATAAATCCACAAGTTTTTATCGTTATAAAATCCAACTCATTGTTGTGTCACCTATAGTAAATACATATCATGTTGTACTTCTCCTGTTGTCTAAATATCTAGCCATGTCTAAATCTACATAACCATGCAGAGTGGTGTCCAATCCACCATAGCTTAAAACAACCCCCATGGTCCCTCTTAAATACCAAAGGATCCACTTCACTGCCTTCTAGTGTTATCTACCTGGATCACTCATGTGCCTGCTTACTACTCCCACTATATGGGCAATATCTAGCCTAGTACACACCATGGCATACATTGAGCTACCAAAAGCTAACGAGTAAGGTACATGTGACATCTGGACTCTCTCCCCCTCTATTTTGGGACATTACTCCTTTGATAACTTAAAATGACCTGCCAAAGGAGTACCAACTACTTTAGCATCCTGCATACTAAACCTCTCCAAGAACTTTTTGATGTACACTTCCTCAAATAAATTGAACTTTCATTCCTTCCTATCCCAAGTTATTCTCATACCAAGGATTTATTTTATTGCTCCCAAATCCTTCATAGCAAAGGAATTACTAAGTTGTTCCTTAAGTGCCTTTATTTCCTACATGTTCTTACTTGAAACTAACATGTCATCCACATACAGACAAATGATAATGTAATCACCATCATCAAACTTCTTGATATATATGAAATGGTCTGAATGACACCTGGAGTATCCCTACTCCATCATAAAACTATCAATTTTCTTGTACCACTATCGTGGAGCTTGTTTTAGGTCATACAAGCTCTTCTTCAGTTTGCACACCATTTTCTTCTTTCATGTGACCTCATATCCCTATGGCTGTTCCATATACAAGTCCTCCTCCAAATCACCATAAAGTAATGCAGTCTTCACATCCAGTTTCTCTAAGTGCAATTATTCCACTACCACTATCCCAAGAATAGTCCTAATAGAAGTCATTTTTACCATTGGAGAAAAAATCTTATCAAAATCAATTCCCTTCTTTTGTGCAAACCCCTTTACCACCAACTAGTCCTTGTACCTTTTATTGCCTCCATCATCTTATTTAACTCTATACACCCACTTGTTTTGCAACACTCTCTTACCTTTAGGTGGGGTTACCAAATCCCAAGTTTGATTTTCCATGAGAGACTGATGCTCCTCATCCATAGCTTGCTCCCACTTCTTCTTGACATCTACCTGCATTGCTTCTTCAAATCACTCTGGCTCTCCATTGTCAGTGAGTAATAAATAATTAAGAGATGGAGAAAAATGTTCAGGTTCCCTTCTTACTCTAGAAGACCTTCTCACCATAGGAGTTTGGATTTCTTGTGGAGTAGGAGCTTGAACTGGTTGCTTGAACACTTTATCATCTACAATGTCCTCTAGTACTGTGTACTCTTTTCTAGAGTCCTCTTTTTGATCCTGTAACTATTGTTTATACATGAGTTTTTCATTAAAGACAACATCTGTAAACCTAAAGATTTTCTTGTCCTTAAGACTCCAAATCCAGAAACCAAAGTCATCCTCACCATAACCAATAAAGGTGTATTTTTTAGATTTAGCCTCTAGCTTAGTCCTATCATCCTTATCAATATAAATTAAGGAATCAACCTTATTACTAGACCAATATTACTCAAGTATGCCTCCATCCAAAGTAGATGAAGCACCTCTATGTATCATATATATAGTAATTTTTACTACTTCTACCTAAAACTGAAGAGGCAGTCCTACATGTAACCTCATGCTCCTGGCACACTCCATAATAGTCATGTTCATCCTTTCTAACACTCCATTTTGATATGGAGTTCTTGGAACTGTCTTCTGTCTTTGAATTCCATTCCTTGAATAATTAAAAAAAAATGCATTGCTACAATATTTCCCACCATTATCTGACCTAAGACATTTTAACTTGAAACATGTTTCATTCTCAACCAAGGATTTCCATCCTTTAAATGTATCAAACACATCAGATTTTCTCTTAATTCCATATACCCAAACTTTCCTAGTTGCATCATCAATAAAAGTGACATAATAAGATGACCCACCAATAAAAGATACCTAAGTTGGCCCCCATATCTCTGAATGAACCAGTTCTAACTTATTCTCCTTCCTCGTAGGTCCAACCTTGAGAAACTTTACCCTTTTCTATTTTCCATACACATAGTATTCACAAAAATCTAAATCAGACCTTTCAATTTAGGCAACTGATCCTTCAAAATTTTCATACCCTTTTAGCTCATGTGATCAAGCCTATTGTGCCACAAAGTTGTATCTGCATCTATAACAACTAAATTACAATAATCAACACTACTTGATAAATATAGGGTACCAACCTTCTTACCTCTTACTACCACAAGAGCACCCTTGGTCACCTTCCAAGAATCTACTGTAAATGTCACCATACAACCATCACTACCTAGATATCCTATGGATACTAAATTTTATCTCAACTTAGGCACATATCTGACATTCTTCAGTAGCCAAGTGTTCCCATTCTGCATCTTGATATAAACACTTCCTTTTCCTACTATGATGAAAATCTCATCATCACCAAGGTAAACATGTCCAAAATCTCCTTGAACATAATCAATAAAATAATGCTTATATGGTGTAGCATGAAAAGAAGCCCCTGAATCTAAAACCCAAGACTCAGCAATATTTTCAATGGAGAGAATTAATGCATCCTGAAAAATATTACATGTTTTCACATTCATATCTTTGGTGTCTTCCTAATTTTTATTCTTGTTTTGAAGAGACCAATAATTCTTCTTTGCATACCCAGTCTTTCCATAGTGCCAACGTGCCATCCTAGCCCTTGATTTTGACCTTCTAGGACCATTTAATTTTCCATGCTTTCCTTTTCCTCTAAAATTTTATCTCCCTTTACTCTCCATCACCAAAGCATCACCTAAATTATAAGTCTCCCCAGAGCTTTTCTGTCGCATTTCCTTGCTAAAGATTACTCCTATGACATCCTCAAACTTCAACTTGGCATTATTAGAGACCGAGTTGCTCATAACCATTACCAGGCTATTCCAACTCTTTGGTAAGGAACACAAAATAAGAAAATCCATAAATTCATCATCAAAATATATTTTTATAGAATTCAACATACGCACAACCGTATTGAGTTCATTTAGATGATCAACAACTAAACCATTTTCAGATATCTTCATATTAAACAACTTTTTCATTAAAAATATTTTATTAGAAGCAGAGGGTTTCTCATATAACTTCCCTAATGCATTCATGAGACCTTCTATGGTCTTCTCCTATGATATATTAAATGCGATCAAAAATTCAAGGCAAAACCTGATGGTCCAAAGTGCTTTTCTATCAAGCAGCTCCCAAGCCTCATCTATCATACTCACTAGTTGCTTTACTTTTCCTCCTAGCAGAGCATGGAGATCCTTTTGATAGAGATTCACACACTCTATTCTTACTTCTCAAACACTTTTTATCATGATGTATTACCTATGAAATATCCATCAATACATAATACATCAACAAAGTGGTATTACAAAACAATGGGTACCAAAACGATGGGCAGAATCAACCAAAATGGTTTTCCATTAAAAGGGGTCCAAAAAATTTAAAATATATAAAGTGTATAGTACATTTAAAATTTACAGTATTTTAAAATACATTATAATTTAAAAATAGGCTCCACAACACAACAAGTGGATTTATGAAAAAAATAGAATACCCACATGTTTCTCTAGCCTTCTAAGACATTTTTTAGCCACCCAATATTCTAGGTTCTACAAAAACCCATAAAGGGTTTTTATGTCTTGAATCACATTTTTTAGGCCTTTTTAGTTATTTTCCAAATTTAAATAAATATCATGAATTTTATAAACTATGGCATGAATATTTAGATAAACTTTAGATAATTTTATTTTTTTCCAAAAAAAATTGAAATTGTTTCACTAGATATATTTTTTCTAGCAATTTTTTGAAGTTTGAGACTCTTAGAGAGATAATTACAAGAGGTGTTCTCTATAGCTACCCTGCATTTTTATAAAAAAATCCCTGCAAGGTGGAAACCCTAACATATGTTTTTTGGATTCTTCACTTCACAAGCTTTTCTAAAATTCCAAGTTTGTAAAACATAAACAGGTGGTGTTCAAGTGGAAATGTTCTAAAGGCAACAAGGTCATTCAAAGGCCCCTCCTAGGCTTACAACATTGTATCCCTCTGCATCTAGTCCTTGGTCTGTTAGGTGACCATTTGGTTTTGACCTTTATCCCTTTGTGTGTAATGAGTGGTTTTCCATATGACCCTTTGGATTAGGTGCTTAGCCCCTAAGGGCTCCTTTTATTTATCTTTTGGACCTTTATGTGCTTTGGAGGCCTATCTTTTGATCTGGGATGCCTGGGAACCTCTATTTTTTATTGAAATTATGATTTTGATGTTAATGTTGTAAGCCTGTGGGATGCCCCCTTAAAATGTCTTCTCAAGCTCATATCTTGAGATTTGTAAAGAATTTTCACTTATTTTTTTTAGGTGTATATTGTTTCTTATAGAATTCATATATATGCTTAGATTTAATTTATATTAAACATGTAAATTATAGATTCACTTATGTTTGCTCTCTTTTCTTCAAATCTGGCATTTTACCTCACACTATAAAATTATAAGTAGTTACGAGAGATTCCATTTCTTGTTTCAAGTCTCATACATATTACTTTTTTGTTTTAGGGGGAAGCATTCTTGTTGACACATTTGTTTCATGCCACATTTGGTCTATTTATATGGTCATTTTTAACAGTCTTGTGATGTATGCCACACTCATTCTTTGAACTTATTCTTATGTAATGGAAATACTTCTTTGTTTTTTTCTCAAGCTTTGTATATGATACCACACATGGCCTAGTTATAGGACCCTATTGAGGAATTTTTTTGTCTCTTTTCAAATAATAATTTTTGGGTGGATCTATTTCTACACCTTTGGCCATGTTGTCTAGTAGTGGATTTAGACAAATTGTGTAAACTTGTTATGAGTTTATTTTCCATGTTCAGTTGTTTTGGTTAGTTTAATCTACCATTTTCGCTCATATCATTATTTTCAAGACATTCATATGAGGTGTATTTTTATGCACCTTACAACAATTTTTGGAGGATATTATTTTATGCATAATAAACACTTATTTGGTATAAGTTTGCATTTATTTTGACACAATAATCATGCATTATTTATCACTTGTACATAGGTATCTTATCATGCACTTTATTTTTTGAAACTCATAGAGTATTGTTGTATGTCTCATTTTTCAATGGCATTCCTAAGTATTCACTCTTTTTTCATAAACATCCATGTGGATCAACCCACCTTGAAACCTTAGGGATCCCATCTTTTTTGAAACAGTTAGTGACAATTTTTTTATTAGCATTGGCTAGGGATTTGTGCCAAAATATTGTTGGAGCACTTTAGTGGAATTTCATTGATTTATGTTTTACTTTGGACATGTTTGTGTCCTTTCCACCTGCTTTCATTTTTTTTCTTACTTGTCACCTACTTCAATACTTTGTCATCACCTCATTAGAGACATTTGTTGTTATCACCATCTTCTACCTAGTTTAGCATTGTGGGGGCATGGGTATGCATCTGTTCATGGGGTGTTTTTATTTGAGATCGATGTTTCTTCTTTGTCATCATATAAAATGATGGTTTCTAGTTTGAATTGATATTTGCAACATTTAACTACCCATGCAATTTATTAAGATGAATTTTCATCTATAGAACCATTAAAAATCACATTTTAATTTATTTATATTTGTACATAAATATTTCATTATACTTAATTGTCAAAACCCATTTCAAAGAATTATGAACCTCTTTTTTGATATAAATTTCCTAAATTATAGTTCAATGAATGTTGGTGGAATATATTATGTATATTTTTTTAAATTAACTTAAAATAATTTACTATTACAAGTTATATAAATACATTATAGTACATAATTTTCTACACTTAAAATAGAAAAAGTACTATCCTTTATAATAACCAATAATTTGCCACCTCTTCATAAGATAATCATATTTTCCTAGTAAATTCCTATTCCTTAGTTTTCTTTGGGTCCCTAAATTTGTTGGTTGATTTTATTTCTATCAGCAAAATTAATCACACTCTGATTCAAACACATTGGAAATAAATAAATGAAAATGGATATTATGAATGGTCAAATTTGTAGCCTACATTTCCCTGATGTGGCTCAAATTGCATCCATAATGACAAATTAAAGTTTCCTTAACATATAAGATGATGAAATTGAGGGTCGTGTTGTTTTATAAAAATATTGTTCCTTCTGATATTCATTTGGATTAGTAGTTCCCTATGTTTTAATCCTTAATGTTTCCAATAACTCCTAATGAAATATTCTCTTAATATATCCATATACATGAAGGTAGAAGGCCTAATTTGTATATAAAGATTTAGATCTATCATATACCTACATAAGAATCAATGAAAGTGATAGGATTTCTCACTTTAGGGTCCAAATTTTGAAAGAAATCAATCTTGAATTGGGAGAGGGTAAAAGGCATGTAAATCCAAGGGTGATCGTCATCTACAAGCTCCTTTGGAGCACAAATCTATTCATCAAGATGAAACTGCACAAAACATGGCAGCGATATGCAATTCCCCCACCCTTTGTAAACAACCATGTGCTCTGCACTATGATACCTACCATTGCTCCATACCTACATAATATTTTATTTATTCATATCATCTCAATTTATTGATTGACAGTAATAATAAACGAGGAGAAGAGAGTGTGTTTAAGAGATTATGATCTAAAACATCAATTAAAAACTTTGAACAGAGTATTTTTCCATAAGCTTTATGTCCTTTATGATATGGAATTAAACATTAGATCTAATGGTGTCAAGAATATCAGACCTTGAAGCAGTCAGCTACATTGAGAACAAGTGAGTAAGGGAGAGGCTTGAAGTTTAGCCATTTCCCTTCCTTTGATTGTATTTAAATGTACGTTTAGTTATAGATGTTATTCATTTTAGTTACAATTAGTATGATAATAATAGTCTCATCAGTTGCATTAGCCCCAAGCAATCCCTCCCTTCTTGGGTTAAGAATTCTTGAGAATCATATGGTAAATTAAACTATATGTAGTTTGTAACCTTAACAAATGTTTTTTTCTTTTCTTTAAATGACTTGCAACAAGTGCATGCATTCTTAAAGATTATAGCTCTTGGTTCATGTGTAACATGTTAACGGTATCATTGCAATGCAATCAAGATTTTAGAGTCACTAAGTAAGCCTCTCTTAAATACCTTATGTAAGTTGACATACTAGGCCTATCTATTTCATTA
Organism: Torreya grandis; assembly: GCA_037957365.1. Lineage (NCBI taxonomy): Eukaryota > Viridiplantae > Streptophyta > Pinopsida > Cupressales > Taxaceae > Torreya > Torreya grandis. The sequence goes on along the minus strand of JARHVA010000513.1, from coordinate 2,327,672 downwards.
TGGGTCTTTTTAGATTGGATAGTCCAACCTTTAAGGTATTTGAATTTTCACAAACCTCATAAGTTTTACTCTTCTCAACCCCAAAAAAGGGTTTGTGTTGAGGCAGACCTTACAAAAGACATGTAAAAATCTCTAGATATTGAAGTGGGTTCCCAATGTTTTTATTAGAAAGTTGTTTATATCAACATGCCTAATACTGTTTTCTATCATCAAACCCTTGGGCATAACATATGTGAGTGTCATTTCATGGCCCATTATTACTTAAAATAGATTCCTAAGATGCTGAGAATGACCAAAAAAGAAGAGGCATGTAATATTGTCAGCAGTGAAAAAGTTGTGATAACATCTTAAAAACACTAAAGTGGGAGGGATGATGTTGAATTTCAAACTACAATGATAAAATAAGAAAGTTAAGTCTATTATTCCTCAAACAAACCCTATCTCGTAGATCCAAACTTCACAAGTTTTTTCTACCCAAGGAAACATCTTGAGTGTTGGGACATCATCAATAGTTTCTCCACTCTCTAGGAATTTACACAACCCACCTTATGGTAGTGACCTATAGCAAGAAAATACCACTCCATTTTTCTTGGTGACTTTAATCATCCAACCTAGCAGAGTCTCTTAAGTAACTAGTTTGTGGCACTAGCTGATGACAACCAAGGAGGACTGCATATGGAGTATTCTTCTTGAATTTTCTCTCATGGAATGTGTGTGGAAATAGAGATTCCTCAATAAATTTTTCTATTAGGTTTAATTGTTAGTATCTTGGTTTATTTAATATTATTTGTCTTAAATAAATAAATATTTTGTAATTCTTCTACAAACTTCTTCAAGGAGTATGTGTTCTAGTGATGCACATTACACCAGGTCTCTCATGAGGATGTTTACGGTAACATGGCTATTTTTATTCCTTACAAGACTTCCCCTTCTATAATTTATTCAAGGGAAGATCTGATCACTATAACATTTAAACCCTTTAAAATCACCCTCTACATTTGCCTTTAAATCACCTTTGTTAAAAATTGAACCCTAAAATTAGATTTAAAGTTGCATGTAGGAATCATCTATAAAGGGTGATGTTAGGGTGTCTTTAGCTCTTCTAACTTTAGCTATCAACATTAGGCATACTTTAAGCATGACATAAGGGTGACATTAGGCAAATTTAGGAGTGACATTAGTAAGTCTTTACCTGATGATTCTGTAGTGACTTAATAGTTGGCATTGGTATGTCTTTGGATGTAAGTTTGGAATTATTTCTTAGGTGACACTGGTGTAACTTATTTGATAAATTTAATCTTAACCTTATCCCTTGTAAAAATTATTTCTATATTATATAGCACCTTATTCTTATACACTTAGCAAATACATATCATGGATGTACCTTCAACTTCTAGACCTTTCCTACTACCAAAAGGCTTGCATACACTATATCTCTATGCCTAATTACTTATCTCTTAGTTTGAATTATGTTATTATAATGACTCATGCCTGTTATATCTCCTAGAATGATATAAACATGCTTGTCTTCCATCTCTACAAGTTCTAGACCTACACCTATTTTCCAACTACCCAGACACTTGTGTCTTAGTTAAACGCTTGTATCGATACAAGTGTCTTACCCTGACACATGTGTCCAATGCCTTAAATTCATTCAATTTGTAAATAAAATGTATGATAAAGGTTGGCCTAAGTGCTTTAATGTGAGATATTCTCCAAATGGATTTTTATAAATACAAGATAAATCATCATTCATTCCTCACCTAGAAAAGACCTGGAGAGACCAAGGCAACTTACCAAAAAACATTATATCAAGCACTCAAGTGAGAAAAGCTTTCCTATTTTCTCATATTTTCATATCACTCATAAGGACATCACATCCATAGGTTTAAAGTACAGAAAGAGCAACCCAATAGTTATATTTTCTAAGTTACAAGCGAGGTCATTATTATACTTGATTATCACACATTACATGATTCACACACAAGCCAACACATATGGGATAACTACACAAGTTTGAGACCCTCTACAAATTATTAGCTATGTAATTATTTTCCATTGATAAAGGGGTATTTAGGGTAACTTGACACTATGTGCCCACTAATCCATTTTTTCCACAACCAAAATGAAGATGAATAACTAGGGTTTTGCTATTTGATAATGAGTGACAGTCCATGACCTAGATATAAATACACCAAAAAGAAGGTAACACATAATATATAAGCATATAGGTGGTCACATCCACTTTCATTAGGTATTCTATATTGGACATCTGCATCCAAATCAGATAGTAGTGTCAACAAAACCATCCCAAGTCAATGTAAATGTCTATGGCTACTGAGGTCAAATTTTAGAATTAGGTGACTATTTTAGATTTTAGATCCATACCAATTTCTAATTGTTCTAGATATAAATATGTATTAGCATCAGAACTAGATAAGTATCTTATTTTCATTATTATTGCAATATCTAGCATAGTTGTACTTTTTATCTTTAGCATCTCAACATAATAAATTTAGTACATGTTCTATTTGTATTTCAAAAATAATTAACCTTCTATAGAGACAGTCTACCATCCTTGTGCCATAAGTTATCTTTACCCCTCTAACCCTATATCTCCTATATCTAGATTTTAGAGTTAAACATTTGGTGAACTTGACATGACTAACCCAAGGTCTACATCCTATGTTAAAACCCTAAGGTGAACAACACAAAAAGCATCCACGTCAATAAGATTTAAAAATCACATTATTTATGGGTGGTGCTTATTTTTGGCATAACCATATTGATCCTACACAAATAAACATTATTTGTAATGTAAGATGCTTACAACAGATTGGTTTTGATCTTAAAAACTTACAAAACAAAGGAGGTTGGAAAGACTCTTTGGGAAACATAACACTACCAATTACTTGTGGTCTTAAAGTAATTCAAATAAGGGTTTGGGTTATGCCTACCACATATCCATATGCATTTACATTAGGAACTCTTTGGTTATACCAAATAGAAGCAAAAATTGACCAAAATAAACAAGGTATTTCCTTTTCTCATGAAGGCAAATTGATCCATATTCCAAATTATAGTATTGGTTTTTCTAATATACATGTAAAATGGGAGGAGAAACATACCATGTACCAATTTCATTTATTAAACCATGATCCAAACAATGTAAAAGATCCAACTTAAAGTTGCAAGGTCTCACACACTCTAAAAATAATAATAATATAAAAAAAAAACACAAAATACAAAAATATTTTTAGCATTTACATATCCTATTACTTCATTGGCATATGTGTTTTTGGTTCCATGTTGGTAGATGGCATATCAATACTTCCTATATACACATGTGTCACACCTATTTTGAGTGTGATACAGGCATACACAGATACATGATCTATGCACTTTTAGCTATTGGACCATCCCTCTACTCATGTCATGTAGACATTGGGGGCATCTGCTTCTTTGATCATGATACATCCAGGTTATATCATTCTATGGTCACTTTACATTATTATGTTTGAGCTTACATATGACACACACATTTATCCATGCTTATATATTTTATAGTGTACTTGATATACTATGTACTTAATATTTTTTGCTAACACATATATACATGGACTAGTATGTTATGTTTATGTTTGTTATTTATGCTTTCATGTATGCACTTCCTTGACTACCTTGCCTTGTTATTGTCTTATTTGTTTGAACATTTGAATATGCTCCATTGTATGTGGCCCCTGTGTTTTTATTTATCTCTTCAAAATTTGAATGTCATTACTTTTTGTATGTTGACATTTGAATATGTCATTTCCTACTTTATGTATATTTGAATAAGTCATGTCCATTCGATTGTGTGGCATTTAAACATACCCCTGGTTTGAGATCTCCTTGGACCATTGTCTTTTGTTTTGCTTTTGAGTGCTCTTATTTGTGTGCTTGATTGCTTGTTGAGCTTGTACTATTACTACCTAAACATTGTCATGACTTACATCATGCATCTTAGGACTTAACATGATCACATTATTTATTCTTTAATGATATATCTATCTAGACATGTTCCCTTTATATATTACATGGTACTTTCACACTTTACATGGTTATCTTATCCTTTTGAGGTAAGGTAAATACCAAATTGTTACTTCCTCTGACCTCAAAATGAGGTACATATTAGTGGGGATATGTTATCAAGGCATGAATTCTATATAACTTCACATATTCAGATTATAGTGGGGGCATGTTTTGGAAATGTGTCGTCCACATTGGCACTAACACTAGTTCTTAGATTCAGATTGTAGTAGGGGCATGTTATAGAAACATGTTCTCCACATTGGCACTTATATCAATTTTTAAATTATAGTGGGGTCATGTTTTGGAGACATGTTCTCCATATTTGCACAGTTTCAAATTGGCCAAAGTCACAGTTATATGATTCAGATACACATTTATGGTAGAATTTTATACATTGGTACCATTGTTATACATAGTTTCAACATGAGACATATCTAAGGTGCATATGCTATGCAATGTACATCTAATATTGTAAAATAAAATCAATTTCAAATTTAAAACACTTTTAGGGACTATCACCACCCACCAAGTTGGACTTTTACGAACTATATTGAGCAAATTTGCTATAGTAGTTGGTTCATTTTTTAGTATGGTTAAGGTGATTAAAACACTCAATCTTTCCATGTTTATAGGTTGTACTTAATTTCATCATCCAACCTCACCAATTTTATAGTTTGAGTTGACTCAGTTCACTTGTACTCACTAGGTTATAAGTATGATTAGGTTGTACGGTTTAGTTAATCTAAATTGTCAGGTGGCAATTCATCTTTTCTCCAAAGTTTGGGGCATGTGCCCTCCAATATCTCTCTCTATCTCTTTAGATATATGCACTTTCCATATTTTATATTTTCTATAATCTAAATTTTAGTGATTCATAATGATATAAATTTCAAATCAAACTTCTAAAAGGCAAGATGGTTGCATTGATACACAAGTTTACTCTTGAACCTTACTCTCTTTCAATTTCAATCTTTTCAATACTTTTAGTTTTAGACTATATGTACTAATTATGTACTATAACATGCTCTTGGTTGCATGTTTGTCACCAATAAAGCATTCAAGTTGGACTCAAGAAAAGATAAGGTGTGTTATACACACCCAGGTACACATTTCTTTTCCTTTAAACTAGAAATTTCATTACTTTAGTAAAAGGGGTAAATGTAGACATTATTTCTGAATTATATTTCACCTCAGTCTTATACATTTGGCAAATACATATCATGGATGTACCTTCAAATTCTAAACCTTTCATACTGCCAAAATGCTTGCATACACTATCATTGTGCCTAATTGTTTATCTCTTAGTCTGGCCTTTATTATTCTGATGACTCATGCCTTTTATTTTTCCTAGAATTTTATATACTTGCCTCTATTCCATCTCTGCAAGTTTTGGACTTGCACCTATTTTCCAACTGCTCAGACACTCATGTCTTAGTTAGATGCTTGTGTCAATGCAATTGCCCTACCCTAATGCAGGTGTCCAATTCCCTAAAGTCATCTAATTTGCAAATGAAATGTATCTTAAAGGTTGGCCTAAGTGCTTTAATGCAAGATATTCTCCAAATGGATTGCTATAAATACATGATCAATCCTCATTAATTCCTCACCTACAAAAGACCTAAAGAGACCAAGGCAACTTACCAAAAAATATTCTATCAAGCACTCAAATGAGCAAAGCTTATCTATTTTATCTTATTTATATATTATTTATAGGGACAACACATCTATAGGTCTAAAGTAATGAAGGATCAACCCAAGATCTATATTTTTTAAGTTACAAGATAGGTCATTGTTGTACTTGCTTTTAACATATTGCATTATTCACACACAAGCCAACATATAAGGAAGAACTACATAATTTTGAGGCCCTCTTCAGAGTATTGGCTATGTAGGCAACACTCATTGATAAAAGGTTTTTAGGGTAGCTTGACATTCTATGCCCACTAACCTTATTTTGTCAAGCCAATATGGAGATGAAGTACTAGGGTTTTACTATTTGACAAAGAGTGATATTCCATGACCTAAATCTAAATGCATAAAAGTGAAGGAAACACATAATCTAGAAGCATCGAGGTGGTCACATATAGTTTCAATAGATATTCAGTATTTGACATTTATGTTTAAATCAGACATAGCATCGACATAACCATCCCAAGGCGACGCAAGTGTCCATAACTACATAGGTCAAATTTATAAAATTAGATGATTGCTCTAGAATCTAGATCTAATTCACCTTCTGCCTGTTCCAAATCTAAATATTCATTAGCATCAGAACTAGCTAAGTATCTTATTTTCATTGTTATTACAATATCTAGCACAGTTGTACTTTATATATTTAACATCTTAGCATAATAAATTTAATATGTGTTCTATCTAATTTTTGTAAATAATTGACATACTCTAGAGATAGTCTACCCTCCTTGTGTCGTAGGTTATCTCTATCACTTTAACTCTAGATCTCATATATCTATATTTTAAGGTTAAACACCCTTTACCTTATGTTCATATTTAGGAGTGGCATTGGAGTGAAATAAATAATGAATTTTGGTTGAATTAATGTATGAAGGGGGTGACATTAGGTGTCCCTAAATCTGAATTTGTTATCATATTTAATATGTCTTTATTTTCCAACTTAAGGTCATATTTATTAAAGACCTATATGAATATGGAGACAATGTTGAATTACTATATTTGGGTATTTATACACACCCAAATTTGGTATTCGATACTTGGAAACATTAACATTGGCACACTTCTACATATTAGACTATGCATACACATTTGACTCCCACTCACACTTTCCCTTATCCATCTACCCAATTATTATCTTAACTAACCCAATTTATCAAATACACATATTCAATATTGCCCTAGTCTATGTAATAACACTCCAAAATCCTAAATAAACTATCATCATATCTCAGATAATTGATTTTCACTCCTGGGATAACACCACCAATAGTCGAATAGTTATAATTTTGTTGTAGGTTCATATATCTACCAATAATTTATAGGAACACTCAATGACTACTTTTCAAATTGGGACTTCTTCGTTAGGCCAACTTAAACATATTTCAAGGGTCTGTTATAGTGGAAAATATTAAAGAGTCAGCTATAAATATAATTCAATCCTAAGGTTATACCTATCTTGGCAAGTCCTAACCAGCTTGATAAATCTAAATTTAGCACTCTTTTGAAACATTATAAAAAATGCAAATACATCTTAAAACTTCTCAAATAAGTAGCCTTGAATCTAACTCTGAATACAAATGTAGGTCAAAGTTACATGATGTCAAGTGTCTAAAGATGATCATTGTGATGCATTATGGATTGATCATAACGGTGCATACATGCACACACTTAAGTGGGATAACTATGTGTAATTTGAGCCCTCTTCAAAGTATTAGATGGTAGTCAATATTCATTAACTTGGCAAGGAGTGGTTAGGGATATTTAACCTAGATTTCTAACCCATTTTTCATAGGTTATATTGTGCCTAAAGTGTGATTAGGGTTTCGAAGGAAGGAGAAGAAAAAAATGGATCAAAAAATAAGACTAAAGGTGAACACACACACACACACACACAAGAGGCATATATAAGTTCTACACAGTAATCTAAGTTCTCATAGTCTAACAACTCAATTAGGATAGTACCAATAGTACCTGGACAATATCAATTGTCACAAGGTTTTGAGCTTTGCCATCAATGTTCATATATGGTTTGAGCTCTTATTTCTTGATTTGAGTGTTAAAGAGTAGATATAAAGTCCTTTCAGGGATTGAAATGAAAACAAAGAGCAATAGAAATCATAAATGAGTTAAGTGCATCTCTTCTACATTGTTCTATCAATTCTAAATATAGTATGATTATTTTTATTTTACATGATCTAAATATTGATATTTTTTTCATATTTAGATCATACTAATCACAAAATAAGTAAAACATTTTGGTGAACCCAATTAATAACTTAAGAATTGAAAAACCTTGATCTTTTCTACCGTAGGTTTTCATCTTTCCTTCTTAATATTTTAGATTTATGTTGAATTAGTGTTTGGCTTTTGGATCTAATTTATAATTTTCCCTTATTTTCACATAACCATAATTAAAAATATAATTAATGTGGATGCTCATAAGGAAAATAATTATACTAATTTTCATGATTGTTTTGATGATAAATATCTACATAATACAGAATATCTTAAAATTAATCCACACATGATTGATGTATTGTTTTTGATAATATAAGGTGGTTGTTGACCATTTTTTCCCAATAGGCCAAAAATCGGCCCCCTTCTTCCCCTGTTGTCCTAGGCCAGTCAATTTTAGGTTGCATAAGTTCATCGACCTTGGTTCATGAACTGGTTCAACTCTTCGGCTTGGTTCAACCACTAAGTTCAATGCTTCATTGGTTCATCGCTTGGTTCAAATGGCTTTAGTTCAATCAACAGGTTCAATCATTTGGCTCACTTAGTTGGTTTAGCGACATCAGTTCATCGGTGTGCAGTGGTTGAACCGTCGAACCGATTGAACTATTGAACCAATTTTGATTCAATGGCTTGGTTCAATGGCTTGGTTCAAGGGTGTACCCTACAGCCCGAGGGTAGGCTGAAGGTTCAAATGCCCTTACAGAGGGCAGTTCAAAATCTAGAAGCCCTTGCGGAGGGAAAGCACTTCAAAGGAAAGGCCGCAAGTGCAGGGGAAGTCAAAGAGCCTGAAAGATAAAGACAAAGACTGGGACAATTCTTGAAGACTTTTGTCTACAAGAAAAGCCCAAAATAAAATACCCATGAGAAAAAAGCTGCAGGAAGGACCCGATGGACTTTTGTCAAGGACGGTGACATCCTGAAAGCCATTAAATTTAAGCAGATGAATTAGCCGTTGGGTGACGGTTGCACGAATGTCAATTTTAATAGAGAGAAATATCCATTTGTCTTTGAATTGTTTGAGCACCAAGCATGAAAGGAGCTCAAGGAATGTAGTGACCTACCAAAAGATCACCCCCGAGGGCTAAAAGGGTAGGAAGAAAACAAAGAGAAGAAATGACAAAGTATTCAAGTGGCGAAGGGAAGGTGAGTCATTGTCAGACGAGCGGCACAGCCTATTTTCTACAGTTGGCGTTGATGAGGGGACAAACCACAATCTATTTGTAGAAAAGAGGCGCAGCCATGCCCTTACATTAATGTTTGAACACCAAAGTCAATTTTGCCAATGGTACAACATGGTTCCAGAAGGCCTCTTCTAAAGGATGACATCAGTAACAGTGGTTTCCCCTTTTCAAGATTCAGAATGCACATGGGCCACTTGCAAAAATGAGTGCCAAAAAAAAATTTCCCAGGAAGCACCAAGTTCTCTTCCTCTTTCTATATATTGTAAACTTCTCTTTTGAGAAAGGAATCCACTCTCAGCCTTAAGGCAAAACTCTGCCCAAAAATCTCTCGGGCTTGTAAGGCAGAGCTCTGCCAAAATTTTACCTTAAATCAGAACTTAGCTTTTTTACCTCCATTCTGAGTTTTGCATCTTTAGTATGTGTCTATGCCTTGATTCTGTGTTAAGTCATTTTCTTAATGCTTTTGTAGAATGATTTCAGCACGTCTGGTGCATTTTGTGAGTTTACTTTTACAGGTCTGTCAGAAGTGTCCCTAGAGGAGTATAGGTTAAGTGGATAAGCTATTGCAGTGTGTCTCAAAACACCTCTAGTAGTTATTCCCTCTTTGTATCTCCATGGACCCCTGACCCACTGATGTAGAAGGTTCTCTTATGACGGATGAAGTGTATAGGTGCTTCTTTTGGTGAAAAGGGTATGTTTGGGCCTGAGTGGGTCACTTTTTTTTGGTGTATCACCCTTTTTTTTACATTTTTTAGGCTTAGGTTCTATTTTCAGCATCTCTCTCTCCCTTTTCATCCCCCCTTTTTTACATTTTGTTTGTTAGCAGTAGGAGAAACCAGGGCCTAAAAGAGACATCAGAGGGAGCTAGCCCTTATCTAGAGACTCTCCCCTCTAGCTTTGTCGGTCCCACAGGTGAGAGGGGAGTTTCCATTGTTGCGTGAAGAAGGTAAGAGCTCAGCCTCCTACTAAGGGTGCAATCTTCTATGTCAATAGTTTTTGGCATGCCTGGTGGGACCAACTAGAACAAGTTGTGTCTAAAGAGTTAAAGAATTTTTGGTGTGTTCTTCAATCAACCAGCATTTGGAGGCTTTTGCATCAACACCAATGGCGACTCTGAGTTGAATCAGTTGGTTAAGCAGCCTGGTGCCATTAAGAAATCACCTTTTGTATGTATAATCCCTCTGCACAAAATCGTGGACCTTATTTTCCTTCCTATAATTTTGATCAAGCCCAGTCTTTTTATGTAATCCCCTCAAGCAGCCCTCCTAGTTGCCCTTCAACCAAAAGGGCAAATTCTAATTCTGAGATCTTTCACCCTGATGGCAACCTCCTGACCTAGGGGGAGATAGTGGAATCATGGGGCAGGAAAGAGGAGAAGAAAGGTTTTGCTCAAAACCTTAAAAAAGATAAAACTGCTCCTACCCATGATTCATATGATCTCCAAGAAAGGCTCTTCCAAGAGGATATAGCCAGAAGAATTACAGAGTTGGAATCCAGAGAGAGATTCTTCAGCCAACGTGTGATGGACGATTCAGACCCAATGACACATTCCATGTCTGAACACACCCCATCTACACACTTCCAAGAGAGCTATCAGGCCACACCTGATATTGATGAAGTGAAAACCAAGTGGAAGGAGGAGAATCATTTGATTCTAGCTCAAGGATTGCCTCCTCTTCCACATGTTTTTTTTACTTCACACCCTCTCAAGGAGGAACCTGTTCTGCAGGAGGTGAGTGAGGAGCAGAAGATCCAATCTGTAATTTTTTAAGGGGCTATCATGAGCGACAGCAAAGAAGAAATCATCATTGAGGCTTTTTGTGAAGGCATCATCAGCAATGAAGAAGACTCAGGTCATGGATACATGCAGATGTTCCAGCAATATGAGGAGGAACAAAAGCATGGTGAGCTCTCTTCCCCCTTGTTCGATGAACTTCCTTGTTACTTCGATGAGGAGGATGACTACGCTAAAGAGCCTAAGTTGGAGGAGGTTCAGGAGAATATCTTTGAAGATCTAGGGATTTGGACCTTTGAGGAGGAAAAGGAGAGGTCTGTCTTCTTGGAGGAAGGCCTTGAAGAAGAAAGCTTCAAACAAAGAGGTGATGTTCTATGGGATGACCAATCATTTTGTGAGTCCATTTCAGACATCATCACAATCACCCTTCTTCAAGAAGGCCAAAAGGAAGTAGAGGATGAGTTTGACAAAGTCTACAATGAGGCAGAAGGAAATGAGTCAAATCATGATGCATTGCATAGGGACTGTGCACATCAAAGGGCTAACGGTGATAAGCCAACAACCATTGATTTCTTGGTGAAGAGCACCAACATGAAGGGCCAGCATTCAACAAGCTTCCAGGAACAAACAGAGTACACATATGTTGGAAGCATGTTTGAATCTGATCCACTTAGATGCAAGCCAATTTAGGTGACAGGCAAGAGGAGCAAGTCACCAAATCTCCTTTTCTTTCAGCCACTTGTCTACCACCATAAGTTTCCTTGCCAGGGAGGGGACTTAAGAAGTTTTCCCTCTGATCCAAGAAGGAAGCAGATGTACCTAGTTAGCTGTATATAGTAGTTTTGTTTTCAGTTTCCTTCTTGCTTTCCCCAAGTGCAGTTGCATAGGTAGTGTTTTTATCCTTGTGTGTGTTTTCCTTTGTGTGTGGGGTAAAAGCTTCATGTTTGATTCTTGGATCTTTGGAGCTGTTGCTAACCTTTCTTCAAAGCTGCATTTGACTCCGTGCCCAATGGACTACAAGGAAACTAGTCTTTAAGCATAGTAGGCATGCTTCCCTTAGGAGTCACCAATTTTTTGACCATTTTTGCCCAACAGGCCAAAAATTGGTCCCCTTCTTCCCCTGCTGTCCTAGGCCAGTCAATTTCAGGTTGCATAAGTTCATCAACCTTGGTTCATGAACTGGTTCAACGCTTTAGCTTGGTTTAACCACTAAGTTCAATGCTTCATTAGTTCATTGCTTGGTTCAAATGGATTTAGTTCAATCGGCGGGTTCAATCATTTGGCTCACTCAATCAGTTCAGTGGCATTAGTTCATCGGCGCACAGTGGTTGAATTGTTAAACTGATTGAACCGTTGAACCAATTTTGGTTCAATGGGTTGGTTCAATGGCTTGGTTCAAGGGTGTGCCCTATAGCTAGAGGGCAGGTTGAAGGTTTAAATGCCCTTGTAGAGGGTAGTTCAAAATCTAGAAGCCCTTGTAGAGGGCAAGCACTTCAAAGGAAAGGCCGCCAGCGCAGGGGGAAGTTAAAGAGCCCAAAAGATAAAGACAAAGACTGAGACAATTCTTGCAGACTTTTATCCACAGGAAAATCCCAAAACAAAAGACCCATGAGAAAAAAGCCACAGGAAGGACCCCACAGACTTTTGTCGAGGACGGTGACGTCCCAAAAGCCATCAAATTTAAGCAGATGAACTAGCCATTGGGTGACGGCCGTACGAATGTCAATTTTAACACAAAGAAATATCTGTTTATCTTTGAAGTGTTTGATCACCAAGCATGAAAGGATCCCAAGGAATGTAGCGACCTGCCAGAAGATCGCCCTCAAGGGTTGAAAGGGCAGGAAGAAGACAAAGAGCATAAATGACAAAGCATTCAAGTGGCAAAGGGAAAGTGAGTCATTGTCAGACGAGCAGCGCAGCCTATTTTTTGCAGTTGGCATTGATGAAGGGTCAAACCACAGTCTGTTTTTAGAAAAGAGGCGCGGCCATGCCCCTACATTAATGTTTTAACGCCAAAGTTAGTTTTGGTGATGGCATAGCATGGTTTCAGTAGGCCTCTTCTAAAGGATGACATCAGTAACAGTGGTTTCCTCTTCCCAAGATTTAGAATGCACATGGGCCACTTGCAGAAATGAGCACCAAAAAAATCTTTCCCAAGAAGCGCCAAGTTCTCTTCCTCTTTCTATATATTGTAAACTTCTCTTTTGAGAAAGGAATCCGCTCTCAGCCTTAAGGCAAAACTCTGCCCAAAAATCTCTCAGGCTTGTAAGGCAGAGCTCTGCCAGAACTTTACCTTGAATCAGAACTTAGCTTTTTTACCTCCATTCTGAGTTTTGCATCTTTAGTATGTGCCTATGCCTTGATTCTATGTTAATTCATTTTCTTAATGATTTTTCAGAATGATTTCAGCATGTCTGGTGCATTTTGTGAGTTTTCTTTTATAGGTATGTTAGAAGTGTCCCTAGAGGAGTATAGGTTAAGTGGATAGGTTGTTGCAGTGTGTCTTCGAATGCCTCTAGTAGTTATTCCCTCTTTGTATCTCCATGGACCCCTGACCCACTAATGCAGAAGGTTCTCTCATGATGGATGAAGTGTATAGGCACTTCTTTTGGTGAAAAGTGTATGTTCGGGCCTGAGTGGGTCACTTTTTTCTGGTGTATCACTCTTTTTTTTTACATTTTTAGGCTTAGGTTCCATTTTTAGCATCTCTCTCTCCCTTTTCATCCCCCCTTTTTTACATTTTGTTTGTTAGTAGTAGGATAAACCAGGGCCTAAAAGATACATCAGAGGGAGCTATCCCTTATCTAGAGACTCTCCCCTCTAGCTTTGTCAGTCCCATAGGCGAGAGGGTAGTTTCTATTATTGTGTGAAGAAGGCAAGAGCTCGGCCTCCTGCCAAGGGTGCAATCTTCTACATCAATAGTGGATAAACCAGGGGCCGAACCCTAACAAACAATAGAAACCACAAAGGCAATCAGCACAAAAGATGCCTTACGATAGGAACATCACATATAGTGATCCAACAGACACAGCAAAACCAAAACTATAAAATAATAAAGGAAAAGGAGAGGTAGAGTATCAAGAAAAAGTAAGAATAAAGGAGGCAAGATCTCTCCTTATTTAAACATAGATTTAACTAGGTCATCCAATTTCTTAGTGTTCTCCACATTATCAATAGAAGCAGTGGCACCCAAGTCCTGCAGCACGGACATGTTCAGGAGAATAGAATTTTAGAGCCCAGTAGAAAAATTATGTTTTAGTTTTTGAATGCAACCCTTTAGGACTACAATTTTAGCTCCCAATCTAGCCTCAGTTTTGGTTTCCTCGTCTGCTTCTTCCATAAACATCTTTCTCACTTTGTCAGCATTTTCCACAAAGTCAGTAGCATCCTCAATGGTAGCCTCTAATTATTTTGTCTCCTGCTTACCTTTAATATCCTCTGAGATTTCTTGAATGTCCAAGTTCTTGGTCTCATCATCTTGTGTGGCTTCATCCGAGGTGCTCTTAGAGTAGTCGATAAGCCTAGTCTTGGGAGCAAGTTTGCTAGAAATTCACCTCGACCACCTAACTACTGAGGAGAGACCCTCCTTAATAGCCTTAGTGGACAAATGCGACTTACTACCTTGACCTCCAGGGGTCTTATAAGGATTTTTAAGGGTCCCCACAGTATTCCCCATAGTGCCCACTTCATCAACATATGTCTTAATCTTCTTGCACTTCGTACTCACAACAGAGCTCAGAGTGTCTATGGGAGTCTCTTTAGGAGTAGGAAAAGAAACTTCTTTAGTTTTAGTAGGGACAGGAGAAGGATAGGGCTCTTCGACAACATCAATAGCAATAGGGTTAGAATAAATTTCCCCGCTATCAATATGAATGCCCTTGGACAACTCGAGGGCATGATGGAAATTATACAGACAGAAGGTGAGGCCCTGATGAAGGGGGATAGGATTTGTATCAAGTTTTTTTAACTAGCTTAGCTCTCACCCTAAGGACAGAATGCTCGAGGGAAGAAAGTAGATAAAAAGGAAAGATAATGAGAGCATTTCACCTAAAATGATTCAGGAGTGGAAGATGATAATTATAAAACCTGGTGAAACATCCCTCCAAAGTGAAATACTTCATGAGGATGAAACACATGCCATCCCAAGGTTCAGGGAACTTGGCTTGATCAAATCCCCCCTGATAAAGTGTTAGTTCTTCACCTTCTCCAAGAAAGGGCTTTTGGCTGGAAAGGTTCATAATTTTTATTTTCCATTAAAGTTTCATCCCCTGTGTAGACATGCCAATAGCCATAACTATCACATTTTCTAAAATCTCAAAGCTAATTCCTCCAACAGTGACTCGTTGGTTTAGCTAAGACCTAGAAAATTATTTAGACAGGTTTTCATCAAACCCGTTGAGCCTCTCCAAATAGGGGCTAATCCCACCCTCTTTGCAGTAGTGTTAGACCACTAGGTTGTCTTTGAACTTGCAGCAAGAAATTGGTTCTGTTTGAATTCTATCACCACCCATGTTGGACTTACAGAACAAACCAGGAGAATCCCAAATTTTTATCGTTGCATTTGTAATAACTTCAATCCCTTACTCACGAATATGCATAATGATGATGAAATAGCACATAATTCAGAACATCATGTAGAGATGGCACTTACTCCTCCCGTGCTTAAACATAATTTCCCGGTGATCTCCATAATGATGAAGTCATCTACTCACCTTAACAAAGTAGTATAATAAATTAGTAATGATGATCAAACAAGTACCATAGACCTTGATCTCTGAGATCCACATCGACACCCTCCAAAAGGATTGACTAATGGAGCTATCTTTCCCATATATTAGAATCATCCTTAACATGTCATTTTCTTTTGGATGAGATCCCTAATATTTAAAGGCATATGATCAATTTGGCACCAACATCACCAATTTGAAAATTATTAGCCGAGATTAGCATGGGCATCGGATCCACTATTGCCCTCCCTATAAATATGTGAAATGTCTACCCTGGTAAGCTTCTACAGTAGAATTTGTATGTCCCTAATGATATATTTTAGCTTAATACTCACATTTGATACTTTGCTAATCGCATAGATAACCATTTTAGAGTCCCCTTGGAGACTCAAATTCTTGATACCAAGGGATATAGCCAATTTTATCCCCCATAAAAAATCAGTTGCTTCAGCATAATTATTGCTCTGGCAGCCTATTCCACTAGCATAGACAACAATCATCCACCCTTTGTCATTTCTTATAATCCCTCCTCCACTGGCTTTGCCATCAGACTTAGAGGCCCCATTAAATTTAAGTTTCAACCAGTTAGGCTTTAGGGGATTCCATCTAGTATTAAGTGTCTGTAATATTTTAGAATTATCATGAGTAGGGATATGATTTAGGACCTTCCATTTAGTCACAATTTGTTCTTCTTCATGAGTTAGGGGTTTCTCCATAGTGCGAGTATGAGCAATAGTGACACTTTCCAATAGAGTCTTAGCAAAAGTATGGAAAACCTGAGAGTCATCTCTAGCAGTATCTCTAAAAATTATATGGTTACATTCTTTCCATGAAATCTAGCTCAAACAAGGTAGAGTTTGTTTCCATAACTCAAGGAGCTAGGGATGAGAAAAAGTAGGGTTCCAACTGATAATGACTTCCTTAAGGTTAGAATTACAGACCCAATAAATTCCAAAATTATTTAGGATTAAGTCCCAAAGTTCCCAGGCAAAATCATAGTGTATGAAAAGATGAGAAACAATTTCCTCCTTTGAGCAGCACAAATAACATCTGTTGACCAGGGTAAATCCTCTCTTCTAAAGGTTGTCTTGGGTTAAAATTTTGTTATGAGCAGTCGACCACCAAAACATGTTGATTTTTGTTATAAGTTTATGGTTCCAAACTTTTTTCCATATCTCCTTATTTTGAGCCTCAAGAATCAACAAATGATAAGCAGACTTGAGAAAGAACCAACCATTCTTATTTTGCCACCAGTACTGTTCATCTTCTCATGGGAAGAGAGGGATTCTGGCCCCCTGAATAAACTGTTGAACATCTAGAACTCTAGGGGAGAGATCAGGCCGATGAGCACAACAATCCAATAGATTTTTCCAGCTCCTAATGCCATTATTATTAACCATGTAATCATAGACTTTCTCTCCAAAAAATTGAGTAGCAATATCAGCAATTTCTCTATAATCTCCCTATGTGATAATATCCTTATCCTTTACCTAAATGTCATTCCAGAATTTAATACACTTGCCATTTCCCAATTTCCATCTAATCCCTTGCTTTAGAAGACTTCTACTTTTCAACATTTTATTCCATATCACAGACCCCTGAGGTAGCCCTACCTGTTGGAGAAAGTTGGGATCATCAGTACTATGCATATATTTGGCATTCATGATTTCCCCCCAATCATTATGTTTATGAATCAGATTCTAGTTGATTTTGGCAAGGAGGGCTTTGTTCATGCTCCTGATGGGTCTAATATAGAGGCCACCATGTGATTCTAGAAGACACACTTTCTCCCAACTAACCAAAGACATTCTCTATTTATCTTCCAGTCCCATCCATAAAAATTTTCTTTGAATCTGTTCTAATTTGACAGCAAAGTACGTAGGTATTTTAAAGAGGGACAAGAAGTAAGTAGGAATCCCTTGTAGAGAGGCCCATAGAAGCTACAGTTTGCCTGCACTGCTGAGTAGTTTCCCTTTCCAACCAAGCAGTTTCCTCTGAGTTATTTCCAATATTCCATTCCAGAACCCTGGAGATCCCTCTTTGACTATAAGGGGGAGGCCCAAATAGCTAGTTGGTAGATCATCTTCAGCACAGTCCAGGATGTTAATGATTTTTTGCCTAAGGTCATTAAGAGTATTAAAGAAGTACACATTGCTCTTTCAGAGATTTATGCTTTGCCTAGAATCTATGGCATAGTTATTTAAAATATTCTTCCATCTCTGAGATTCAATCACCAAAGAGATGCCAAAAAGAATGGTATCATCAATAAATTGTTACACAACCATAGGGGGGAGGAAGGAAGCAGGTTTGATGCCCTCTAGATGTTTAGAGACTATATTAGCTTGTATGTATCTTACAAGTGCCTCTACCATAATGATGAACAAGTAAGGGGAAAGAGGGTCCCCCTAGCGGATTCCTCTCGAAGAAGAGAAGAAACCTCTAGGGACCTCATTAACAAGGACCAAAAATTTAGTAGAAGAAACAACTTTCCATACGAGGCGAGGCATTTTATCATTAAACCCAAATTTTTTGATGACTTGAAATAGAAAATTCCATGAGACCCTATCATATGCTTTATAAATTTCTAACTTAAGAGCCATACCAGGGATTCTACTCTTATCCATGGAATGGATAGTTTCATGAGTGGAGATCACAACATCAAGAATTTGCCGACCCGA
The DNA here is from genome assembly GCA_037957365.1 of Torreya grandis. Taxonomy (NCBI): domain Eukaryota; kingdom Viridiplantae; phylum Streptophyta; class Pinopsida; order Cupressales; family Taxaceae; genus Torreya; species Torreya grandis. Next base: position 2,309,353 of record JARHVA010000513.1, on the reverse strand, counting down.
GACAAAGCCTTTTTGAGCAGGGGAAATAATTTTGTCTAAGAAAGGTTGGATTCTCATAACCAAAACTTTAGTACAAAGCTTATAAACAGTATTACACAGACTGATAGGTCTAAATTTTGAAAGGTGTGTGAGTTGCAACCTTTTACGAATTAGAGCAATAAAAGTATTATTAACCTATTTTAAAAGTTTACCATTTCTGAAGAAGTCACGAACAACAACAGTACGTTTCATTCCCATTATATCCCAATATTCTTGGAAGAAAATAGGAGGGAAGCCATCAAGACCCAGAGCTTTGAAGGAACTCATAGAGAATAAAATAGCACATATTTCCTCCTCAAATATAGGCCTTAACATCTCCAGGTTGTCTTCTTCAGTTATCAGATAGGGTATTTTATCAATGAATTGATTCATAGTTCCTACATTCCCATTTTTATTAGTCAGATTAAAAATTGCATGTGGGAATCATCTATGAAGGGTGATGTTAGGGTGTCTTTAGCTCTCCTAACTTTAGTAATCAATGTTAGGCATACTTTAAGGGTGACACAAGGGTGATGATAGGTAGATTTAGGGGTAACTTTAGCATGTCTTTACCTTATGACTTTATAGTGACTTAATAGTTGATGTTACTGAGTCTTTGGATGCATGTTTGGAATTATTTCTTAGGCAACATTGGTATAAATTATTTGATAACTTTACTCTTACTTTATCCCTTGCAGATGTTAGTTTTGAATTATTTAGCACCTCAGTCTTGTACACTTGGCAAATACATATCATGGATGTACTTTCAGTTTCTAGACCTTTACCACTGCCAAAGGCTTGAATACACTATCTATCTATGCCTTATTACTTATCTCTTATTCTAACCTATGTTATGTTGATGATTCAGCCCTTTTATTTTTTCTATACTATTATAAACTTGTTTATCTTCCATCTCTACAAGTTCTAGGCCTGCACCTATTTTCCAACTACTCAAAAACTTGCATCGACGTAAGTGTCCTACCATAACATAGGTGTCAAATTCCCTAAAGTCACCCAATTTAAAAATGAAATGTATCCTAAAGGTAGTCCTAAGTAATTTAATGTGAGATATTATCCAAAGGGATTGGTATAAATATGGGATTAATCCTCATTTATTCCTCACCTAGAAAAGACTTAGAGAGACCAAGGCAACTTAACAAAAAACATTCTATCAAGCACTCAAGTGAGAAAAACTTTCCTATTTTCTCCTATTTCCATATCATTAATAGGAACATCACATCTATAGGTCTAAAGTATAGAGGACTAGACCAAAATCTATATTTTCCAAGTTATAAGCTATGTAACTTTTGAACTTGTTTATCACACATTGCATGATTCACACACGAGCCAAAACATATGGGATAACTACATAAGTCTGATACCATCTTTGGAGTATTGGCTATGTAGGTAACATTCATTAATATAGGGGTATTTCAGGTAACTCAACACTATATACCCACTAACCCATTTTTCCCATAGTCAATATGAAGATGAATAACTAGGGTTTTATTATTTGATAATGAGAGATAGTTTATGACCTAAATATGAATGCACCAGAGTGAAGGTGACACAAAATCCAGAAGCATATAGGTGGTGACATCCAATTTCAATAGGTATTTTTTACTAGACACCTACATCTAAATCAAACAGTAGTGTCAAGTCAGTTATCCTAGGTTGACACAAGTGTCTGTGGCTACATCAGAGGTCAAATTTATAAAATTGAGAGACTATTCTAGAATCCAGATCCACTCTACTTTTTTCCTATTCAAGATCTAAATTTGTATTAGCATCAGACTAGCTAATTATATATGGATGGTCAGTTCCTTTCTGGCCACTATAATGGAATCTAACTTATGCCATATTTCACTTTAGAATAGCTGAAATTATTGTAATCAATAAAGCTTATGTCATTAGTTTAGGATTTATAGCTTTCAATAAAAGCATTGCCTCTATTACACACAAATTTCACTTTTTATAATTTTATTTTCAAAGTTTTTGTTCTTTTCATGGAGTACCACAACACATTTTAGTGTGGGGTAAGAAGTCATGTTTAAAAAGGCAAATATGAAAATCACTCAAGTTACTTAGGTGCGTGAGTTACATGGGTGTGCAAGTTATTAAGGGCACACAAGGTGTTAAAGGTGCATGAGTCATTTAAGGCATGAAGGGGTAAGGTTTTCACCATAAGTTATAAATTTAAAAGAGACAGTTGTCTCCCACATTACAAAAAGTGTGAGACATTGTTGTCATCCACTTCACAGAAAGGCACAAGATGGGATGTGCCATTAATGGAGAAATAATAGTATGGAAAAAAATTGTGCCAATAAAATGATGGGATAATACCTTTAATGCATTAATTACAAAAATTAGGAATCCAAATGTCATGGTTGTTAAATATCTACATTAAATGCCATGAAGTGATGGGTGACAAAAAGGCATTAATGATATTAAACCCCTCTTGGAGCCTATAAATAGGCAAGTTAAACCCATTTCATACTTTATTTTGCATTTATTTTCAAATTAACAGAGTTGAAGATCAAGCGACTACCAAAGCCAAAGATAAAGTGACTACCAAAGCTGAGTCAATCAAATCCTAAGAAAATTAAAGATTTTTTATATCCTTAGCAAACCACATAGGTCATTTCCAAGTTGAGAAGAGAGATTCCAAGTCTGGTTCATTGGGAAAAGCTTCAGTTTTAAATGTTACAAGTTGCAGGTCCACCATTAAAGGGTGATTAAGCTTAAAAATTTGAATCAATAATATGTAACCATGTATTCTTTTAGAAATGTTGGATGGCTACACATTAACCTTTGGGCTCCTCGAAGGGTAATGCATCCTAAGAAAAAGGCTAAAAGACTTGAAACCTTATCGACAATACTAGAAGAAGAGGTGAGCAAAGGAGACTGGGTTCTAATTAGGGAAGAGACCCCAGAAGAACAAGCACAACACCTAGAATAACAAGTACAGAGTGTAAGAGGAGAAGAGGAACAACACGTAGAAGAAAAAAGGAAAGTATGGTACAAAAAGTAAAGCATGCATAGTAATTTTTGATGTAAAAATCTCAAGCATCCCCACAACCATCTCTATTAGTTGAGAAAATGCAATACCCTGAAGTAGTATTATGCATGAAGAACTAGGTCTCCAAGGGCTCTAATTACACCATATTTGATTACAATCACTGTCAACCTAGAAATGAGGTTGAGATCCAGAATGATTATCGGGTGGAGACCACTAACACCAAGAACCAACTGGCATATGATCTCACAATCTTCAACTAGTTGGATGCTACATGATTATTCCAGCTATTTAATTTGCCCCATTTTGGTAATCCCATAGAGGTAGTTCAATTCCTTATTTTGTGTGTTCATGAGGACTACATTTACTTCACTGGGCATAGTATGAAGATCATTCCTAAAAATATTAGTAAGGTTATGGGACTAAGGTGCTTGGGGATGAGCATGATTGATGACTTGGATGACACTAAAAAAATATAGAAGACTATAATGGCACTAATGTATCAAAATTAGGGCCATGCCATACACATCAATAACCTACAAGATATCAAACTCTAGGTTTCAGCATGGATCATCATGACCAAGGTCAGAGGGATCGATTGCTGGAAAGAGATTGACATGGTGCACCTCTACATTGCTCATCAAGTCTCGCAAGGGCTGAAGTATAATTGGGCTATGTAATTCATCCAAAATATTGTTGAAGATGTAGAGAGGGCCCATCGGGAGTTGAAGTATAGGTTTTCATGGGGGAAGATCCTCCTCTTAATGGTCTTCAACAAAATTAGGGTGTTGGACTATAGCTCTAGAGCGATAAAGTGGGTGTACCCTCCCACACATAAGTCCTTCATTGAATGATACAAGGCATTCACTTACCCTAGCCATATCACCCCCTCATACAAGATCAAGATGAGGTACTATTTTGATGGGATGAAGGTGGTATTCAGGGATGAGTGGTGCATTCCCAAGGACTTACCCCCTTTGGCTATAGAGCAAGCATAGTTTGTTGTAAAACAACACTTCTCCCTCGTGTGTATCTAAATGAACCCATTTGAAGAGATCTCAACATGGTTTAAGTTACCGTACACATTTTCATCATGATACTTCATACACTCTATCAATCGGACATACAATGCATAGCCTATTATCTTGAAAGTTGAAAGGATAGACTCAAAGATTCACACCCTCCCTAAGTTATATGTTTATCTAGGAAAGAAGGCCTATATGGAGAAGATGGAGACAGACTTGACTAACATACAAGTCAAGAAAACATTGGTTGGGGAGAAAATTCATAATTTTTTCTACATGTTGCACCCCTGAAAGAACCCAGAGGGTAGAGACCCTAAAGAGAAACTTCCTTCAGTTCTACCTCTAAAGAAGAAGCATACGGATGTGGGTACTATGCCCCTAGAAATGATAAAAGACTATTAAATCATAGTCCTCAAGACCCATGCCATCCCATCCCTCTACTCCACCTCTACCTTAGTTGTCACCATCTCCATGATCATCCCCATCTCCCCCTCACATTTTTCCATCTCCTCCATGCTCTGCACCTCTGCACTCTTTGATTCCCCACCCTTTGTCTCCTTAGCCTAATCCCCCTCTTTCTCCACCTCCACCTCCACCTTCTCCACCCCCACCTTCTCTACCTCCATAATCTCCCTGAAGTTCTACTACTTCAAGAGCTACCCAACATCAACTGTAAATGAAAGCACCCCATCAATAAGTTCTTGAGGTATAAGTTCATAGCTTGGGTTTAGATTCTAAAAAAACTCCCTCCCTAGTGTGGGAGGAGAAAGCCACCTTTGATGAATCCTTGCTTGATGTTAAAACACAATAAGATGAGGAGGGGGACAGTGAAGAAGAAATTGAGATGGTCATTGGTGGCCACAAGGAGGTTGAGATTCAATGAGACCTGAGTAAGGGGAAAGGACCAACCAAGATAGAAGAACATGATGAAGGTGAAATGGGCAATACACATGAATGTTATCAGTTCAACATTCAAGAACATATGTTATATCTTTGGATGAACTTCATCCCCAAGTAGGTAACTCTGGAAGTAAAGAAACATATTTCCTATTTGATATGTACAATGAGGAGCATGAGTTTGAACTCCCGTAGGATAGCCTTTCCTTAGGCCCAAATGTTCTAGCATTATCGAAACCACTATGGGTAGATCCACAAAAGACCTCCCCTCTTTTAGCAAGTGCTATATTTTTTAATTTAGGCATGAAAATTATACACCAAAATATTTTTTCATATTCTAATGTGTGTATGGCTGAAAAGAAACATGCTAGAGTTGTAGGTATGTATAATAAAGAAGTTACAGAGAAACAAGCACTCACTAAGGAAGTGGCCACATTAACCAATAGCTCTAAGAGGCCATAAAGGAAAAAGTAAGGGTTTTAAACCTTTGTAAAACTATTTTGATTGAATAGGTAGTGATAGTAGATGGCATAGCCCTTAACAGGGATGCCATAGGAAAGCTAGAGTCCCTGGTGGAACTTCTACTCAAATGATGTAAGGAGAAACCCACACCATGAGACGAGGGGTTAAGTTAGCTAAACAATTCACCATGGCTATCAACATCTACAAACACACTATAGAAAGAGTTGGGGAGGTTATACCTATTTTGGATGGCATTTGTTTCTTGGATAGTGTGCCTTAATAAAGTCTTAAAGGCTTGACTCCAAGCTGAAAAAGCTCAGAGGTAGTAGTTAGATGATGTTGCACTCTTAATAAAAGACCGCACCGAGCACGTAAAATCTTTATGGGATGTAGAGATGATGGAGGACACCATCAATAAACATCATCAACAACTAAACACAAAATTTTTAGCCCTTAAAAGATAGGTTGATAAGGGAGTTTATACACTTAAAGATATCACAAAGGATGCCACCGCATCCCTGGATGAACAGGTCAAGAAGGCCGACGAGACCCCCAACCAACCCAAAGAGATAAAAGAATCAAATAAGGATATATAAGCAATAATTGTGAAGGTTCTTGAGATATTATCCCATTGGGACAATCTGAAGAAGGAACTCAAATAGTTAGGGCTTGAATTTTTAGAGGATGCGAGTGTGGCTTAGTTCAGGACGGACTAAGAGCGTAGTGTGGGGTGATGTTGGCCCTAGAATTTTGACTAAGTATTGTCTCATTTTGGCATGGAAAAAAAAAGGTGCAAGAGAACCATGGCATGGAAGGATCATGACATGAAACTGATAAGCATAAAATCACCATGGCATGAAACCTAAGCGACACAAGAGGACAATGAAGTGAAAGAACTAGCATGAGAGGACCCAGTTATAAGAGATTGAGTCACAAGGAACACAAGGACGTAGGACTAAGAACATAATCAAAATACTAGGGGAGTGTATAAGAAGCAAGAACAGTTGGAAGAATGGTTCAAATAGGTCACTCTGACCTTATTGATAGGAAGTTTTGCACCAACCACAAGGAGAGGAACACATGGCTGCAAAGATATAACATAGATTGAGGATATAGGGTGCATAAAGGCCTAGATCTTTAGGAAGAACTGATTGTTAAGCACCTTGACTCTCAATCTGTTGAGATTTCATTGGCCAATTCTTTATGCCATTAATGATTGTAAGCACTTGATCAACAAAAAATGAGTATAAATACCCCTATTTTAAAGCATTGTGAGGAGGGATGAGTGTGATGGATGGATGAATTCTGGAATGATATTATGATGGACATTTACTTTAAGCTTAATATATGACATAGTAGGCACTAAATATTAATATAAGTAGACTATAATTTGTGTGATGATATTAACCAAACCTAGAACTCATAGGATCAAGGTAGTATGTTTATACTTGTATATAATCCTAGTTTAATTGATATAAAGAGAACGATATGAACAAGTTATCAAAATTGTGTGACAAAACCTAATGGAATTGGTCCTTTTTTGTGCACTTTGAGTGAGTGAATAAGACCTAAATCTTATGTGAAAGGGCCAACGCATTAGCTCATTGGATTAGACTTTAGCACCAGAGCTATAAAAAACCCAATAATATATTTTGTTTGGGGTTAATGGTAATGGTGGAAACATGACCTCCTAAGACATGTCCTACAACATTGTTGTAGGTATAATTGATGGCATAATGGCCTCCTTGGTTGGTTTAGTCAGTTTGCCCTTGGTTCTGACCATTTTATTGTTGTTGTTGTGGTCAACATTGTTGTTGTTGATGTTTTTGTGGTGTTCTTTGTCATTATTATGGTTATTTTTAGTTACTATTGATTATTATTATGTTGAAGAAATGGATTTTGATAAATGTCCAAATTATGATTAGTCATAGGAGTATGGGTATCTCATTGTATCTATCCATTCTCCACCATATTCTCAATAAGATACTTTAGTTGTATACACTAGCGTATAGATTGCTCCTTGATAGGATGGTACTCACAAAATTCATGTTCTTTGTACCAGTCAAGAAAAGGAATTCCTTCAAGAAACAAATTCAGCACCGACTAACTAATCATATTTTCCTAAACCAATTTACATAATACAAAATTAATAGGCTCTCTAAGGTCGTTAAATGCTTTGTTAATGGGCAGTCTTATCCTTGGAGGAAGTGCTTAAAATTGGGCTTGATTTTATGTCTAGTTCTATGGAGACCTTTGCTAAATGAATGGAGATGGTGGTTGATCAATAGGCAGAGGTAAATAGAGAGTTGATATTTTCACTATTTGTACTTGATACGATTCAATGACCCCATTACCAACAACATTTTTTTTATAGTTATAGGTATTTGGTCTTTCATTATTATTGGCCTAAGCTAGTGTTGAATCCAATATTCAAATCAGGTTTTGGTTTTGGTTCTAGTTCTGCTTGCCTTGACGTTGGTTTTGGCTCTAGTTGGAAGAAGATAGCTTGATGATCCCTTTGTTGACAATTTCCTTCTCAATATGTATCCATTTCTCAATAACCTCTTCAAACATGTGAGCACATTGTAACTTGATATGATAAGATATCTCACTATGTAGGCTGCTAGTAAATATCACGACCAATTGCTTGTTTGGCAAATTATGAGTGAACTAGCTCGTTAGTGCTCTCCATAATTATAAATAAGTGACAAAGTTTTCACCATTTTTCTATTTCTCTTGGCCCAAATCTACCACTATAATCTTGTGCTCAATATTATATGATAAATGTTATACAAACTTCTCTAAAAGGTCATCAATGTTTGGTATAGAATTCTTTAGTAGTTTCAAAATCCATTTCAAGGCTTGTCTGGCTAAATTTCTTGGGAAGAGGAGAAGCAAATATATGTCATTATAAGACACTGGTTGGCAAACAATAAAGAATTATTTTAGATGCTCTTTAGGGTCACATTTTCCCTTATATTTGTCAAAATTGGATAGACCATACCATAGAGGAAATGGTATTTTAAGACAATCCCCGTTCAATGGATACGAGCATAGTTTGTCTAGCTTGAACTTTTATGTTTTCTTCCCAGTTTGAATAGCATGAATTGCATCCTTAATTTTTTATAACTCTTAAGTTAGGAATTTGGATGGCATGGCATGTTGTTGTTGAGGTTTAATGGTCAAAGACAGATTACCTTGATCGAGGTATGAAGGAATGGCATACTGAGGAATATTTGTCTGATTTGTTGAGTGACTCGGTATATGTATTTGTGCATTATAATTTTATTTTTGATATGGAATATGTTATTATTGGTAAACATTCTAGTCAGGGTTGCTACATATCCTTGGTTTCCAAATTATGATTATAGTAATGACATTTAGCTAGGTGGAATATGTTGGTATTGTTGGGTTTGTGCAATAATTGGTTGTGTATTCATCAAAACCTGTTGTATAAAGGGAATATGTTACTAGATAAAACCCTATTGTTGAAGGTGTTGTAAGAATCCCTCCGGTCATGTACCAAAAAAATGTATCAAATATATATACATATATATATATATATATATGTATATATATATGTATATATATATATGTGTGTGTGTATATATATATATATGTGTGTGTATATATATGTATATATGTATATATATATATATATATATATATATATATATGTATACATATATGTATATATATATATATACATATATCTATACATATATATATATATACACACACATATATATACATATATATACATACATATATATATGTATGTATATATATATGTATGTATGTATATATGTATGTATATATATATATGTATATATATGTATATATATATATATATATATATATATATATATATATATATATATATATATATATATATATATATATATATGTTACTGGATAAAACCCTATTGTTGAAAGTGTTGTAAGAACCCCTCTGGTCATATACCAAAAAAATGTATCAAATATGTGTGTGTGTGTATATATACATACATATCTGTGTGTGTGTGTGTGTGTGTGTGTGTGTGTGTGTGTGTGTGTGTGTGTGTGTGTGTGTGTGTGTGTGTGTGTGTGTATAATTTTCTTGGAAAGGTATTCTTACTTATCCTTCCTTAATTCAACAAAGTGTGAATCACGCAATGGGCAGAGGTAAATAGAGAGTTGATGTTTTCACTATTTGCACATGATATGATTCAATGACACCATTACCAACAACTTTTTTTTTTATAATTATAGGTCTTTGGTCTTTCATTGTTATTGGCCTAAGCTAGTGTTGAATCCAATATTCAAATCAGGTTTTGGTTTTGGTTCTAGTTCTGCTAGCCTTGACATTGGTTTTGGCTCTAGTTGGAAGAAGATAGCTTGATGATCCCTTTGTTGACAATGGCCTTCTCAATATGTATCCATTTCTCAATAACCTCTTCAAACATGTGAGCACATTGTAACTTGATATGATAAGATATCTCACTATGTAGGCTACTAGTAAATATCACGACCAATTGCTTGTTTGGCAAATTATGAGTGAACTATCTCGTTAGTGCTCTCCATAATTATAAATAAGTGATGAAGTTTTCACCATTTTTCTATTTTTATTGGCCCAAATCTACCACTATAATCTTGTGCTCAATATTATATGATAAATGTTATACAAACTTCTCTAAAAGGTCATCAATGTTTGGTATAGAATTCTTTAGCAGTTTCAAAATCCATTTCAAGGCTTATCTGGCTAAACTTCTTGGGAAGAGGAGAAGCAAATATATGTCACTATAAGACACTGGTTGGCAAACAATAAAGAATTATTTTAGATGCTCTTTAGGGTCACATTTTCCCTTATATTTGTCAAAATTGGATAGACCATACTGTTGGGTGAATATTTTGTCGGCCAACTAACTGGTGACCAAAATAGTTCCTATCACCATAGCATAGGGAGATTGGTCATCCAATGTTGCAAGTTTACCACATCCAAAGGGGACAAATCTCTCCTCTCATCAAGGGGAGGTTCCTTATTAAATATACGGAGGCTATATACTATATATATATAAGCAAAAATTAAGAGACAGGGGTGGGATAAACCATCCATCTCTCTTTTTTCAGAGATGATGCTCATAGACAAAGGAGAAATCCTGGGTGATTGGTGATGGCACTTCTCTTCTTTCAGAAGTAACATTCAGCCAAGAGCTAGATCCCTTCCTGGATAGTAGAAATCTTGGTGAAGCAACAAAAGGCACTTCTCTTCTTTCAGAAGTGCTTATTCTTGCAAACAACAGGACTCTTTCTGGTAACAAGTAATGGAGTAACAGGGTCCAAAGTAACCAACAATCTAAGACGTAGCACAAAGTCTCCACCTTGACAGCCCTAGAGTGAGATACAAAGAACAATGGGGGAACAAAGTCATCCCAAGGTCCTGTTGACCATTTTTTGCCCAACAGGGCAAAAAATCGGTCCCCTTCTTCCCCTGTTGATTAAGGCCAATTCATTTTTTTTTAATTTTACACAAGTCTAGGAATTTCTACATACTCTGCAGAGCTTGGTTTTCTATGAAATCAGTAGGTGAAATCCTTGGCAGATGAGAAATTAGTTCAGAAAGTGTTGGGGTTTACAAGGCTCTTTTGGGCCTTTGTCTGAAGAAAATTTGCAAGGAAGGTTGGCATCTTCGAGCCATTGAACCATCATTTCAGTTCATAGCCTTGGTTCAATCAGAGGTTCAACACTTTGGTTCAACGCCTCCAATTCAAGGTGCAGGTTCAATGGAAAAAGCAAACAAGGAAAGTTCAAAGGCTTGGTTCAATCATGATCGGCGTGCAATGTTGAACCGTTGAACTAGTTCAACGCTTTGGTTCAACGTGATTGGTTTAAAGGGTCACCTTCCCTTCGGGAAGGTGCTAAGCAGGAAAACCCAAAGGAAATGGCTGAGGATGGTGATGTCTTGAAAGCTGTCAACTTTAAGAGGGTGAACTAGCCATTAGTTTTTAAGCGATGACGGGTGTGCGAATGTCAAATTTAAGCTAGCAAAAAGGCCATTTTTTTTAAATGCCCAAGCGCTAACCATGAAAGGAGCCCAAGCAATGCAGTGACCTGCCCAAAAATAGCCCAAGGGCTGAAAGAGCTAGAAAGAGACAAGGTAGGGAAAAGACAAAAGTGCCAAGTGTAGGAGCAGGCATATAGTCTAAGTGGCGAAGGGAGGCGTCGATTCAAGAAGTTACTCCAGCAGGTGAAATAGTGTTTGTGAATTGACCATTAGAAGGCGCAAATGGGCAACCGTGCGACCCTTTTTCTTCATTTCACATTTATGAGCAGACAAATCACGTAGGTGCATTCAAGGAGCAATCTCGGTTAATGGGGAAACGACGCAGCCATGTCAAAAAATGCCTGAAGTCAGATCCAGGGCCGACAAAGAATTTATGTTTAAGCTGCCTGCTCTTCCCAATGCTCGCAAGGCACATGGGTCACTTGTAAAAAGGGCACCAAAAGGCCTCCTTTCTTCTTCTATATATCGGAGACTTGTCATTTTTGTAATGATCTTCCACATTTGTAAGGTGTAGCCCTGGCAAATTTTCACCTGAATTAATAAACACATTTTTTTACCTCTATCCTGATTAGATATCTCTATGTATGTCTGAGTGTTAGTTTGTGTTTAGTCATTGCTTCTTAATGCTTCCACAGGTTCAACACCAACATACCTGGTGTTTATAAGGTGCCATTTCTATAGCTGACAAGGAGAGTTGTATTTGGAAGTGCAAAAATAGAGGAAATTACTATACAGTGTGCCTTTCACAGCACTTTTGGTGAATCTCTGTTTTCTGCATTTTCCATTAATGCCTCCTTGCCAAGTTTCTTGCAGCCTGGTCCTTCTACCAATTTGAAGTGTATGTATGTGTTTGTCTAATTTTAAGTGTGAGTGTGAGAAGGTCGGTTTATTTTGGTGCATCACCTCCTTTAGAGTAGATTTGTTTTCCTGCAATCTTTCTCCCTTTTCATCTCCCCCCATTATGTGTGTGTGTGTGTGTTAGCACTTACTGGAACAAATCAGATGCATCAAAGGGAGCTAGCCCTTACCTAAAGACTCTCCCCTTCTGCTTTGCTAGTCCCACAGGCGAGAGGGGAGTTTCCATTGTTGCATGTGGAAGGCAGGAGCTCAACCTCCTTACCGCGGGCTCAATCCACTGTGTCAACAGTTTTTGGCACTGATGAGTGCCCACAGGGTCTTGATAGGACTAGAAGAAGGTACTTCAGGCTCCAGTCTCTCCCTTATCTTCTATTTGATGGAGTATTGTTTAGGAAGGATCTCTCTGGGGTCCTTCTAAGATGCATAGACTCAAATCAGGCTGACAAGGTGCTATCTGAGTTCCATGATGGGCTAGTGGGTGGTCATTTTGCTCCTAGGGATACTACAGCAAGGATAATGAGAGCTAGCTATTTCTGGCCTACTCTTTTTAGGGACACCCATGCCTAGATAAGAAAGTGCCAGAAGTGCATACTTTTTGAGGGGAAGCAACGGTTGGCTGCCATACCTCTACAGCCTATTCAGGTGGAGCAGCCATTCATGCAATGGGGCCTGGACTTCATAGGGATGATTAATCCTCCCTCCAGTGCTGGACACAAGTGGGTCCTGACTGCCACAGACTATTTCACAAGGTGGGTGGAGGCTGTTGGTCTGAAGGAGGCAAATGAAAGTGTGGTCCTGGACTTTTATGAGGACCTGGTGGCGAGGTTCGGGGTTCTAGCAACCATAATCTTAGATAATGCGTTGGCTTTTTTGGAAACCAAAACAAGTGAATGGGCACTGAAATATGGTATAGATCTCAGTACTTCATCCAATTATTACCCACAGGGGAATGGGCTAGCTGAGTCCACCAACAAGAACTTGATCAGGATCATCAAGAAGACCATGGAAGAAAATCAGAGGACTTGGCATGCCAAGCTGAAAACAACCCTGTGGGCAGATAGGGTCACCCCAAAGAGAGCAATTGGCAACTCACCATAACACTCATCTATGGAAGGAAAGCTAGGCTCCCCATTTCACTCGAGTTGCCAGCCTTGGATCTCACTCACCAGCTGCAGTTAGAAGAAGGAACCAGCATGGAGGTTAGATTATGCGAGCTGATGGAACTCCAAGAGGCAAGGGACCAGGGTCTGAGTTCCATGACTAGCCACCAATAGCAAGTAAAGAGACACTTCAACAAGAAATCTTCATCAAAAGGTTTCTCTAAAGGAAATATTGTCTTGAAATGGGATGAAGATCGAGCTAAGCCTGGAAAGCATGCAAAGTTTGACACCCTATGGAGTGGCCCGTACATAATCACTCAATGCAAGCACCATAATGCATTCCAACTCTCCAAGTTGGATGGTGAAGAACTACATATCCCAGTTAATGGGATACATCTGAAGCACTACTACTGAGTCTCCTTTTCATCTGTATATATTTTCCCTTATTTTTTCTCCTGCTTTCCCTAATTGCTTTCTGCACATGTTAGTAGTTTTCTTAGCCTTACGTGTGTTTTTCTTTCCTTTTGAGGTGAATCTGCATGATTGGTTCTAGATTTATCAAAGCTATTACTGGTCCTTGAGTTACAATCTGACCCCGTGCCTAATGGATTTTCAAGGAAACTGGATTTTAAGCATAGTAGGCATGCTTCCCCTGGGAGTCACCAATTTGTTGACCATTTTTTTCCCAATAGGGAAAAAAAATCAGTCCCCTTCTTCCCCTGCTGATTAAGGCCAATTCATTTTTTTTTGATTTTGCACAAGTCCAGGAATTTCTATGAATTCTGTAGAGCTTGGTTTTCTATGGACTCAGCAGGTGAAATCCTTGGTAGATGAGAAATCAGTTCAAAAAGTGTTGGGGTTTACAAGGCTCTTTTGGGCCTTCGTCTAAAGAAAATTTGCAAGGAAGGTTGTCATCTTTGAGCCATTGAACCATCATTTCAATTCATAGCCTTGGTTCAATTAGTGGTTCAACGCTTTGGTTCAACACCTCCAGTTCAACGTACAGGTTCAATGGCAGAAGCAAACAAGGAAAGTTCAAAGGCTTGGTTCAATCATGATCGATGCACAGTGTTGAACCGTTGAACCGGTTCAACGCTTTGGTTCAATGCAATTGGTTCAAAGGGTCACCTTCCCTTTGGGAAGGTGCTAAGTAGGAAAACCCAAAGGAAATGGCTGAGGATGGTGACGTCCTGGAAGCTGTCAACTGTAAGAGGGCGAACTATTCGTTAGTTTTCAAGTGATGATGAGTGCGCGAATGTCAAATTTAAGCTAGCAAAAAGGCCATTGTTTTTTAAATGCCCAAGCGCCAACCATGAAAGGAGCCTAAGCAATGCAGTGACCTGCCTAGAAATAGCCCGAGGGCCAAAAGAGCCAGAAAGAGACAAGGTAGGGAAAAGACAAAAGTGCCAAGTGTAGGAGTAGGCAGATAGTCTAAGTGGCAAAGGGAGGCATCGATTCAAGAAGTTACTCCAGTAGGTGAAATAGTGTCTGTGAATTGACCATTAGAAGGCACAAATGGCCAACCGTGTGACCCTTTTTCTTCATTTCACATTTATGAGAAGACAAATCATGTAGGTGCATTCAAGGAGCAGTCTTGATTAATGGGGAAATGGCGTGGCCATGTCAAAAAATGCCTGAAGTCTGAGTCAGGGCCGACACATCATTTATGTTTAAGCGGCCTTCTCTTCCCAATGCTCGCAAGGCACATGGGTCACTTATAAAAAGGGCACCAAAAGGCCTTCTTTCTTCTTCTATATATTGGAGACTTGTCATTTTTTTAATGATCTTCCACATTTTTAAGGCATAACCCTGGCAACTTTTCACCTGAATCAATAAACGCATTTTTTACATCTATCCTAGTTAGATATCTATGTGTATGTCTGAGTGTTAGTTTGTGTTTAGTCATTGCTTCTTGATGCTTCCACAGGTTCAACACCAACATACCTGGTGTCTATAAGGTGCCATTTCTATAGCTAAAAAAGAGAGCTGTATTTGGAAGTGCAAAAATAGAGGAAATTACTATACAGTGTGCCTTTCACAGCACCTTTGGTGAATCTTTGTTTTCTACATTTTCCATTAAAGCCTCCCTGCCAAGTTTCTTACAGCCTGGTCCTTCTGCCAGTTTGAAGTGTATGTATGTGTTTGTCTGATTTTAAGTGTGAGTGTGATAAGGTTGATTTATTTTGGTGCATAACCTCCTTTAGAGTAGATTTTTTTTCCTGCAATCTTTCTCCCTTTTCATCCCCCCCATTATATATATATATATATATATATATATATATATATATATATATATATATATATATATATATATATATATATATATGTTAACACTTACTGGAACAAATTAGATGCATCAAAGGGAACTAGCCCTTACCTAGAGACTCTCCCCTCTTGCTTCGCCGGTCCCATAGGCGAGAGGGGAGTTTCCATTGTTGCGTGTGGAAGGCAAGAGCTCAACCTCATTGCCCCAAGTGCAATCCACTGCGTCAACATGTCCTTTACACAGAAACATAAAAGAAAAACACACACTGGAGACAATTGTGACAGCACAGTCTTAAAGTAGTTGGCTTCAGGACACCTTCCTTATCACCTCCACTAGTCCTACTTGTTAAATAAAATAAATAAGAATGATTTTAGAAGACAGACATAACAATAATCTCCTAAAGTAGCACAAGCTATAATAGCACAAAGTCTGCAAGTAACTTGCTTTCTCATTCAATCAAAGAAATATGAACTACAATCTGAGCTCAAAGTCTCAGTAATGCCTTTCAATTTGGGCAGAGTTTCACTTCTGGTAAGGGGAAGATCTCCTTTAAAAATGAGAGAAAATAGAAACTTATAGCAACTACCCAAGGATTAGTGCCTTTTTCCATGGGACGACCCATGCTGCAGTCAGCATCTTCAATGTGTCTCCAGTTTTGTCTGGAGAGACCATGCTGAGAATAGTGCACTGCCATAACTATGGTGTGACCCTTCATCTGATATGTCTCCTCCTTAATATGGACCATCTTGTCCTTTGCATATTTGTCTTTACTTCATGGAATAAAATAGGTCACGTCCTTGGTTTGGTGCGCTTAGATGTCTACTCGATCCATTGTTTCACCTACTGGAAATAACTCTTTTGAAGATATTTCTGATCCTTTGGTCTCGCTCCTCTCTTCACTGCTTAAGCACTTCTTTGCTCTTTATAGCCCTTCTTGCCTATGTATCTGGGGGGGTCCTTTCAGTGTCTTTGACAAGTGGCAAGTTTTGTTATTATGAAACTCATTAGAAACTTACAAAAAATGGGGTCCACGACATGTTTTGCCCTAGCAACTCCAAAAGGGGAACACGGATGCAAACACTTGTCACGTTTCGCTGAGTCATAACAAGACATGTGACGTATTTCGCTTAACTTATAGAAGCTTTAGAAACCTTTGGGGGTCCTATAG